>MU551642.1:1457477-1519455 GCA_024362625.1 Silurus asotus
AAAGGAAGGGGACATGTGATATATCACTGCACTGTGGGTAATACAGTAACCTTATGTAATGTCACATTAAGCCATGCCCTCACCGAATACCCCAAATAGGCTAAAAAAATAATGTTCTTCAGAAATAGTAGTGTGATTATGTCAAAATGCTTGGCACAGTGGGGGAGTTTAACCCCACCTGCAATCAATAACGGCACTCAACGTTATAGGCCACGCCCATCGCACAAACCTATTAGCTTACCACCCCGCTAAACTTGGTCTGACCCGGATGTGTGACACTTTAAAATGTTTGCTACAGTCTGGGGACTCTCCGACAGTGCCATATCAAATAGGTGGGAACATGCAAAAAATGCAAAATGACAAATCTCCAGCAACACAGGAACTCTACACGTCTAAACACACTGCACGGCAAGGGAAGTCGAACGCTGGGACATGTAATAACCTCACATGACGTCACTGGCCCCGCCTCCTTAATAATAAGCATGCATGGTATCAAAATGCTTGTCTCTTGAAGTACGATCACATCTTGGAGTCAGCACTGAAAACACAGTTGGCACAAAAAAAGACAACGCACACCCGTTGTCGAGCACCACTCATATTTTCTTCAGGAAATGTCACATTCTAGTGTTATTTTGCAGTTGCAGTAGGCTTTAATCGGAAAACCAGAAAAACATTTGAAGAAAAACAGTCCAAGATCTGATAAAAATGTAAATATAAACAGAATAACAAATTTGAGTAAAGTGTGTTTCCTTAATGTAATAATACTTTTTTACCTATAATACCGAAGTCCTGAATGACTTGTCTATCTGGCACTCTATGATAATGCTACTTTCAGTATAAAAAAACTGCAAGACGTGGCTTTTTAAATATTTTTGGCTGACTTATTTTGGACATTGGGTGCAGTGGTAGAGCCATGGATTTTTTATTGCAGCCAGGGGCCAGCAGTTACTCTGTGGTGGCACAAAAAATATCATTATTTAAACAACATGGCCCTCATCCAACCTTAAAACCTTTTTTTTTAAGTATTGTAAGTTCCCAAATCACAATGATGTATAATGTGCAATTGCTAAACTATTTACATTTTAATTCAAATTAATATAGCTATTTTTATTTTGCTGCCCAAACATTATTGTATAGACATGATCCCGGTTCTCCTAGAACAATATTTGAGAAATTATTTTCGTCTTTAAAAAATGCAAATTCGAGCGGGTGGCCACTAGGGTGGCTGTGATTATGTTCATGGTGGCTGCAGCCTATGTTTGGGTGTAGTAAATAAAGAAAATGTGATTTAAGCATTCAGATATTGGTACCTCAAGGAGTTAAGCAGGTATTTGAAATTCTGAGTGCATTCCTAGTTGAAGGATGGCTATTTGAAATAAGCCATCTTTAAATGCGAATTAATGACAATCAATCATACAAATACAAATAAATTTTTAAATGACATTTCCAAGCCTTGGGGGGAAATCAATGTGCTTTGTCACAAGAAAGTGTGCTAGAATTGCTAAAGCTAATTTGATATTATACAATTTCTCTGGATTCACACACAACAAAAATCTATAACAGAAAATTTATAGTATGTCTGGCTTGGATTGCCATTTTTCACTTTGGTTACTCTTTTTTGAACAAGAAATGACAAGGCCACAGCAGCCTTTTAAGTGAAGCATCGCTTTCACTGCTCGGTCGACATCAGAGAGTGTTCCACTGTATCCTAGCACCAGTCAGGACTCGCTTTACACCTGGTTTCCGGCCCTAATCTCTCTAGATGACAGATGATTGCAGTAAAACAGTCCCACGTAAGCTCTTTATGGTAGAGAGGGAGCCTGAGAGAGAGAGAGATAGAGAGAAAGAGAAAGAGAGAAAGAGAGAGAGAGAGAGAAAGAGAGAGAGAGAGAGAGAGAGAGAGAGAGAGAAAGAGAGATAGAGAAAGAGATAGAGTTGCAGCAGTCTCCTTTGCTAGGAAAGCTATTTTTTCGCTTTGGATGATTTGCCAAGCATTTACTGATAACCCTTAATCTGGAGCAGTGCCATAGTACGGTCAACCAGCAGGATGTAGAAAGTAATGACTGTACAGAGCAAAAGCTAGCAATAAGTCCAAACAGCCAAGCCTTAACTTCAGAGTAGATACCTGTGTCCTTGGTGATCAGAGAACATCTGCATGCACATGTCCCCACAGAAGCACAGGGGTCTATGGTTTACAAAGACACCTGATCCAGATAACAGGAGGAGCGCAGTCTTTGGTAAATATTATGCTGTTGATTCAGCTTTCGAAGTAACTCAGGGGCAAAACGTAGGGTGTAAGAGTTCATTTCAGTCGCTACACACCTTTTCTAATCACCTTTTTCTAGCAATTTTAGCCCGAATTTGTTCAATTCCAATTACACAAATTCAAATAAAGGCAAAATAAATATATGCTGACTCTGCTAGCTAAAATCTTAAATTGATTTAGCTTGACGCAGGATCTCATTTTTAGTGTGTGTGTAATTGACTTCATAGATTTGGGCTTGACTCTTATTTCTTACAGTAATGTCTGGAACAAGTGAAATTACTCTTTTTGGAATTCATTTCAATGTGACCTAAAAGCAGATGAAGTTTTGACACAAATGCTGTACACTGCATTACACCCATATGTCGTTCTTCATCAAAATGTTGACAAACCATTAGAAGAACACAACTGTAAGATTTTATAGTGTACTGTAACCAGAGGTGGCAAAAGAACACACATCCTTCACTTAAGTAGAAGTACAGATACTCATGTTTTAAAATACTCAGGTAAAAGTTGAAGTACTGACTATACTTTTTTACTCAAGTTAAATAAAAGAAGTTTGGGTTCTGACATGTACTTAAGTAGAAATTTGCCATTACTACTATCTGTTTTAGTGTCACACTGGTAACTGGACACCACGTCATATTAAAATTAGGGCTATCAATAGATTTAAATATTTAATCGTAATTAATTGCATGATTGTCATAAGTCAACTCACAATTAATTAACGCAAACATACATACATTTTTATCTGTTTCAAATGTACCTTAAATAAATTCTTTCCAATTTATTTTATACTCTAATCAACATGGGTATGGACAAATATTGATGCTTTACGCAATGTATGTTTATTATTCATGAAACCAAACTCAACATAGAGCATAAAGACAAAATATTCTTGTAAATGTAAAAGTAATTATGGTGTTTAAAATTACGTAAATTATCCAGACACCAAACAGAACCTTTGCTCTTTTTCCACACGGATGGTTATTGAGGTGATACTGGAGCAACTGTACCTCTTAAAACTTTCATATGGATTACATAAGCAGAAAATATTTGTATTTGATCTGAATTGGTTTTCTTTTTATTTTAAAGTAGACTTTTCAAGCTTTATATAAATATATTTATTATGTCTGTGAGGCAAATGTTTACTGAGATTCAGGTTGTTTTATTTGTGTGTCTGTGAAGAGAGATGACAGAAACGGCAGAAAGTGCACCGTGTCTGACTGCTTTATTTTACAAAAGCACAGCATTTTGTTGTTATGTGTGTGTACAAAAGAAAGTAGACCCTTTACAGATTCAAATGATGTATTGCTCTTATCTGTACGATCGAAAAAACACAGAGTAATGTTTGTTTCGCCGTTATGAGGAAAAAATGCCACAGAACGCACAGGAGGCAACTGCTTAGATTGCGCTTGCATAAAAATGCGAATGCTTTGCTCCCGGAGAGCACTCTTTGAGAAGAATGCTCCTGCTCCTCTTGATTCTGTCCCCGCTTCAGCCAAAGCAAATCAGTGTTGAAGGACCTGCATCTCACAAATAGACCTCGCAGAGGGTTTGGAGACAGGCTCGCCCCTTTTGCCCCCCACATCCTTCCATGTCCAGCACCTGATTGCAGGGTTCGGAAGCACACCTTTCGGTGGTTTCTTCCCTTTGCGAGGAGAGCACACCTTTCCTGGTTTCTTCCCTTTGCAAGGAGAGCACTCAGCTCCGCCTCTCTTCCTCTGAGGAAGGGGGTAGGTCTGCGAGCGTCCTAAAACTACACCTCAGGCAATCCTTTTTAAGGAGCTCCTACAAGTAGTGACAAATAGCGTTGCTTCGCTCAAAATAGATTGGCTGGCCGATCAGCAGAATTGCCTTTCACACCGAGGGGTTCCTCACCAGGTGATGTGTCGTCTCTCAAATTAAAGGTGGGCAATGCTTATGCTTTAGTAGGTCAAGCCACAGGGTGTCTGCACACCATGGCTGTGCTGCAGGCCTATCTGCTGCAGGAGCTAGATGTGACCTAGCCCTTAGGGACCTCCCGCTGTGGCTGATGGGCCTGTTCAGCGATGCTGTTAAATGCAGTAATTCATAGTTCGCAAAATGTATAAAGGGTATCCTATCCTATACTGGAACTGCGTCAGCTGAACCACTCACTTTTGAGACTCAGGTTTAAGATGCTGACCTTGAAGCAGGTCATGTCTCAAATAAGGTCTGATCACTGGTATGTAACCATAGATCTGAAGGATGCATACCTTCATGTATCCATCCTTCCAGCTCACATGAAGTTCCTTAGGTTTGCTTTCAGGGCCGATGCTTACCAATACCGGGTCCTTCCGTTTGTTCTTGCCCTCTCAGTCCACACCTTCACAAAGTGTGTGGATGCATTGTAAATTATATCAATGATTGGTTGATATTGGCTCAATTAGAGCAGCTGGGGGTCCAGCATCAAGATGTTGTTCTTGCCCACATGAGGAAACTGGGGTTAAGGCTGAACGCCAAAGAGTGTGCTTTCTTCATCACAAAGAACCATTTACTTAGGTGAAGTATTACTCAGGGCCCCCGTACTGGGAGTTCCTGGGCATCGCATAACTCATGACAAACACACCCCTCATGTAGTGGGGAGCGGTCATGAGTGGCTGCTCTGCTCAAGGTCTCTGGGTGGGGGCCCCATCAGCTGTGGCACATCAATTGCCTAGAGATGCTGGCTGTGCTTCAAGCTCTGAGGCATTTTCTCCCAGACCACAGAGATCGCAATGTATTGGTCCATACAGACAATACTTTGGTGGTTTCTTATATCAACCACCAGGAGGGTCTGCGATCTCGCCTCTTGTACAAGCTGGCATGTTAGATCCTCCTGTGGACCTAAGGGAAGCTGCTCTCCTTGAAGGCAGCGTATATCCCAGGTCACTTAAACAAGGGAGCAAACGCCCTCTGCAGGCAAGGGCCGAGGCCCGCGGTTTTGGCATCTCCTCTTGGTAGCCCCAACGTGACCAGACAGGCCATGGTTTGCGGACCTGGTAGCCCTTCTCAAACACCCTCCCTGGAAGATTCCTTTCAGGAGGGATCTTCTATCTCAGGCAGGGTGTACTATAATACACCCCCATCCAGAGTTGTAAAAGCTGTGGCTGTGGCCCCTAAAGGCTACTAGCTTCTAGCTGCCAGCCTCTCCACTGAGCTGGTAGAGACCATTCTTCACTCCAGACATAGCCATCCTCTTGGAGGTCCTGTCGGTGCCTTCCTCTGAGCCTCTGACCGAGTTATCTTTAAAGTTCCTCACAGTTAAGACTGTGTTTCTCTTGGCCATCTCTACTCTAGACCAGGGTCTGTTTTTAAGGTCCCCTTGGTTGTCCCACAGCCTGTTATGCGTCATTCATCTCCATATCACACTGCCTGCATACCTGCAGCGCTTCCTTCCCTTCTCAGAAGCTAGCACTGGTTTTACTTCATGTGCTTTTATGCTACCTGGTAGTGACTGATTACACACGTAATTCAGACTGAGGACAACAAGGAAGCGTTCCCAAAGCATTTTTGATGCAGCGTTTCATTCCCTCGGGTTTCCATGGTTACATACGTAACCTGGAGACATTCTCAGTTATGTTTACATTGCTGATTTCCTTTGTCTAATCCACGTTACCCCAATACATCTTGTTGCCTTCTTGTTATCTTTGAAAACTAACTTCGTCTGGACAGGAAATCGGTTAATAGGCGCACTGAAAAGAAAAAATATTGATCATGTCACAGAACAGATTAAAACTAAGGTAATGAGCTTGTTTTAAAGATTTAAGAAGTAGAAAATACAGATATTTGTGCAAAAATGTAATGGGTAAAAAGTTGTTAAAAAAATTTATAGTGAAATAAAGTACTGATACCAGAAAATTCTACTTAAGTACAGTAACATAGTATTTGTACCTTGTTACTTCGCACCTCTAACTCTAACTTTAATCATTTCCTTGACTAGAAGTAAGGTGCCTAAACTCATGTCCCAAACCAAGGCCCCTGTCCACAAAATGAGGTCCATAAAGGCATGGTGTGTCCCAACACTCCTCACCAGGCTTCACTATTGCTCTTGCATCTAAATAAGCACAAAGCAAATCTAGTGGCAATCCTTGCCGGAAGAGTGGAGGTTGTTGTTACTGTAGAAATGGAAATATTTTAATACCACATGTGTATAATGTTAAACCTTTGGAGTATTTGAATAGTCTATCACAGTGACAAGCAGTGCATTACACACCTAGGCCTTCAGTGGTGTCCTACCTGATTCAATCCACCTCTTAATACCATCATTATGATGCTAAAGCATCAATATACAAAAACACAGTATGACAGAGTGTTGCATCACAAAATAATATCTTCTGCAGTGAGAATAAATGTCATTACTGGCATTTAATGAACACAATTTAACAAAATCTCCTTTTAATGCAGCCACAGCTACACAGCATTAATCCTCTCTAGCAGAAGCATGAATATTAACCTCATAAAATGACTCTGTGCATTTTTGTTTAACATGTTTTTCCGTCAATGAAAAAGCTCAACTGTTTAGTTCAGCTTTTCCTGAAAAGTCAGTCATATAAATGTCTTTGTAGGTGTACCTGTGACCAAATAATTTTCTTCTCCTCTTTCAGCCATTGTAAATAAAAAACAGCTATTAAATTTACATTAATATATTTGAGCTTATGCATTTTGCAACAGATTCGTTTTTGAGAGATCTGACTAGTGTACACTTTGACCATCCAATCAACAAATGTGAAAATGCTGATGTTATTGGGCACCTTTTAGAGGGTGAGCAACTTGCAATCTGATTAGTCAAAGCAAAGAATACTTTAAAAAGAGAAATATGATATTAAGAAAATAGACTATAAGGAATAATTTAATACATATTCACAGACTAAAATATATTAAACATACTAAAACAAGTCTTTTTAGTCATAGGAAATACTGGTAGAGTCTAGGCCAGCAGGGAAGGCCTTGATAACACACCACTGGTCTATCAAAATATCATAATATTATAATACTATCCTAATAAAAATAAACTGAAATAAAATCTAATATCCAGTTAATTAATATTAGACATTGCAGTTCCACTTGGTTTCCCACATTCTTTACAATGGATTAAAAGAAATAGAAATATTATTCCCATGAAAACATAAGTTATGTCAAGACATTAAAGACAAAGGCATAGTCTAATGTAGAGTTCCTCTACTTTACAGTCATTAAACAGTCTGTTCAAATTGCAAATTTACTACAAATTGTGCTCGTTATTGATTTATTTTTGTCAAATAGCTGTTGCATATTACACAAGTGCACAGCAATGTTTCAATTTATCTTATGGATTGCATAGTTAATGTACATAGAAAAGCGTGGCTAGCTGATGTTTAGGTGAAGTTCGATTTTAATGTGCCGTCAAATGAGCCTGTAATTGAAGAAGAAGCTTAACCAGTCCTCCAGATCCATGGAGTGTAAGAAGCATATGATTACTGAAGTATAAACATACCTGATGATTTGCTGTACCCAACTCCACATGTAGGAGCAATTGCCTGGTCCTCTTTGCTGCCAGACATTTTAATTTGCTGTTCAAATTATTGCAGCTCTGAGAAGGCAGTGCAGTAAAAAGTAATGAGGAGAAAGCAAATATAATATATATATAATTTAACAATATGTTGGAGGCTTCTCATCAGCATGGTAGGGTTTGAGTATTACTGTTATTCTGTATGTTTTCTGTATGGCCTGTCAGCATTCACATAAGCATATACAGCTATAGCATTAGGCAGAAGATGGAAAGAGGGTAATATTATTTCTTTTTCCAGGTTGTTATATTTCACAGAGCCCATTGCTTCTTATACTATTGCTCTTATGACGGATAATTATTTTAGTCTGTGTAATAGTATTCTTTTATTTTGTCAACTTGTTCATCCCCCTCTTTCTGCCTCTGTGTGCATTCCCAAAACACCTTTGTGATATTTGACCAGTATACGTTTTAATGAACAATGTAAGTTTCAAATATTGAATTATTGGTAGGTCTGTATTTTTTCTTTCTTCTATTAGTATCACAGTCTTCTTATATATATATATATATCTTCAGTAATTGATTCATAATGCTCAGAGTTATAGGGAATCTGGAGAATATGTCAGAAACAAGTAGCATGAAGTAGGACTACATCCTGGATAAAATCACCATGCGCACACATCACTAAAAATCTTGATCAGCAAAAACCGCTTCTGGCATGTTTTGGAGAAAAAAAAAACTGTAAACCCAAATGAAACCTATATGAACAAGAGGAGAACATGTGAGGCAGACAATCTTGTAAGTTCAGGATCATTCCAGGGACCCCGGAGACATGAGGAAACACAGCTACACTGAAATCATTCAATATATATATTAAAAAAATAATTTTACATTATTATATTATACATTAGTTCAAACGTGTATGATCATATGCTGATATTGTCCTAATAAAAAATCAAGAAAAAAATTAATTCCGAAAAAATAATTGTGTAACACTGTGGTGGGCCTGTATGAGGAATGTATCCACGTGCAGCTGAGTTGTGGTATGGCATAGTGTTGAGAGCAGCTGTGGAGGGGCCCAGCCTTAGGGAGAGTTGCAGTCATTCCTTATATCCCTCTGAGACATATTCAGCCATCACACCCCATGACAAAACAAACAAGATCTGTGATGACTGGAGCATGGCCAAGTTTCTGGGGCTAGTGGGAGAAAAAAGAATAAATAAATGGTCCTCCATCAGAGCCAAGCATCCTGCCCAAAAGCTATTAATGTTCAGAAAGCCATATACCACCACTTTAAGCCCCTGTTTGCTCCATACAGTGAGCAAGAAAATTAAATTGCTGTCTCAAATGGAGAAACGGTGGCCCTTTGACCCACACTACATGAAGAGAAAAAAGGAGTTTCTGCTGATGCTTGGTATACTTGTCCTCTGACCAAAAGACACAGTATGTGCTCCTATATAATGACTTTCCTATTTATCCCATGGGCGTTAGCTAGTCACTACAGTCTGCCATCCCAGCCCTGTCCAGGCAGAGAAGAGACCAATAAAGACTTGTCAAGTGTGTCACATCTGTCTATGAATCTGTGGCATGTAAGTGGAAGGTAATTCAGTAGGGAATGGTCTTAGTCATACTTGCAAATGATGGCTGCAAAAGTTTACAGTTTGCCGAAGAGGTACTGAAAATGCTAGGCAATCATTTTTCTTTGCGTTGTAAGACAACTGGGTATAAATTGAGGTTAGTGCAGTCTTGTTGTTGCAATTTCGACAAATGTGTTTCTACACTTTGAGTTAGTACACAAGCTCACAATAAACCAAAACAGTGTGTGGCAGCATGTGAAAATCAGATGTCACTGTGACTGAATCCCACCAATACAAAATTTGGCAAATGGCCTAAGATGAAATAGAATCTCTAAATCTTTCACTTATGGTTATTATCATACTTTAAGGCTTTATTTAAGTAAACCAGGGGTCTTCAACTAAAATTGCTTGAGGTCAAGTAAATGAACCCACCTCGCCAGCACAGGTCCAGACATTTATATACTGTAATTTCCAGACTATTAAATGCACTCAAATATAAGCCGCACACACTGAATTTTACAAAGATTGAACCTAAATACGCCGCACATGTCTATAAGCTGCAGGTGCCTACATTGAAACTAATGAACTTTACACAAGCTTTAACAAAATACAATGCCTGTTACATGGCTTGTATCTAAACAGTAGCCTACCAAGAAAGTCATTGTTCACTGTCTTCCTCCTTCCTTTCACAACCATTTCTCTCGTGAGTTTATCTTTTGGCATCGTCATGCATTTAAAAATCACCATCGGTGAAGCTTTTCTCCCGATGCCGTGCAGCTCAGAGCACAGGTGAAGTGCATTTTTTCATGCCCGGTTGTTTTCAGCATGACAAATGATAGTGACTAATGCAATTCCTGTTGACAGTCCGAGTGAGCGGCAGGTCAAACGTCAGAGGAACCTCATCCAACAGGCTTTAACAAAATACAATGCCTGTTACATGGCTTGTATCTAAACAGTAGCCTACCAAGAAAGTCATTGTTCACTGTCTTCCTCCTTCCTTTCACAACCATTTCTCTCGTGAGTTTATCTTTTGGCATCGTCATGCATTTAAAAATCACCATCGGTGAAGCTTTTCTCCCGATGCCGTGCAGCTCAGAGCACAGGTGAAGTGCATTTTTTCATGCCCGGTTGTTTTCAGCATGACAAATGATAGTGACTAATGCAATTCCTGTTGACAGTCCGAGTGAGCGGCAGGTCAAACGTCAGAGGAACCTCATCCATATTTACGATGTGGTGCAGCCCGATTCAGTGGGAGCGCGATTTAATATAAAGAGTTTCATTGGTTCACCTGAACCCGTTCGGCAATATTATTGGTCCAATGTTACGGGGCTCAGTTTTTTGGCTTGGAGCTTGTGAAACCGGGAAAACCCCAGAAAAAAATCCATAAATTATCCGCTTCATTGTTCAAGCCGCGGGGTTTAAAGCGTGGGGGAAAAGAAGCGGCTTATAGTCCAGAAAATACGGTACCTAGTAAACATGAACTGATGCTTTTTGCCTAACTAAAGAAATTAGTGTAGACAACATTTTTAATGACACATTATAAATAAATAAATAAATAAATAAATAAATAAATAAATAAAAGGAAAAATAAAATAAAAAGCTAAAGTGCTTTTGTTTCTGCTGAACTGAGATTACAGATCAGAAGTAATGAACACATACCTTACTGGTACAAAAAAACAAAACAAATGGAAATCTAAATACCTAACTAAACTTTCTTTCGGCTTCTTCCATTAGGGGTCACCACAGCGGATCATCCACATTCATGATCCGCATGTTCGATTTGGCACGTTTTTATGCTGGATGCCCTTCCTAAAGCAACCCTCCCCACTTATCCAGTCTTGGGACGGGCACTAAGAGTGGCTGGGGTTGGTTCCCTGACCGGGGATCGAACGCAGGCTGCAACGGTGCTAAATGTATTTAAAGGAAGCATCTCCATTTTTATTATTAACTTTCCTTATTTTTGAGAATGTCATTGTTTTTTCACTCAATAAAAGTTTCATCAGTTCGCTCTCTGCTGCCTTCACTGCACGTGCAACTACACGTCTAATCGTACCAACAGTGAGCATAGTAACTGCAGTAGCGACCCGTGGTGCTGTAGGATCCAAACGGCTCTACTGAGCTGATGTTGATGTGCCTGATATAAATGAGATTTTATTAGAAAATAGAACCAGTTGGCAACCCCTGTGTAAACCTTTAGGAGACTTACACTTACAGGCCAAAGGTTTGTGGACACCTGATCATCACACTCATATGTGCTTATTGAACATCCTATTTAATTTATTTTGTGCAAATAAATTAACCTTAATTATTTTGGAAAGTCTTTCCCCTAGAATCTGGAACACAACAAAATTATTGAGATCATGCACAGATGTTTGTTAAGTAGGCCTGACAGGTGGTCTTTATTCCAATTCAGTGTTCATTTCAAATCACCGAAATGGTGTTCAGGACAGGGCTCTGTGCAAGCCACTTGAGTTCTTCTCCAAAATATGTATTCAGGGAACTCGCTTTGTGCATAAGCAAATCTGTTGTGCTTTAACAGGCTTGGGTTTCTTAGTTCCAATGAGTGGAAGATTTAATGCTACAGCACACAAAGGCATCCTGTACAATTGTGTGCTTCCATCTTGTGGCAATAGTTTGGATAAGACCCCATATGGGTGAGATATAACTTGTTGCCATCTCACCCATATGTTACTATTAGCCATATAAGGTATAGTTGCTATTAGCCATATATAGTATATGATAGAAACTGTTTCATCATGTCATGAATTTTTCTGGGCTAGCAGTCAATTAATTAAATATGATTTACATGTTGCTGTCACACAGTATAATATAGTAGCACTATAAATATTCAGCATCTACAGTGAAACTCAAGAAAGGTGAATCTGTATATATTTGTATATATCTGCTTTGTATATATCTGTTTAATGATTAAATAAATTTGGGAACGCGACTGCGTTATCCATGCTCTGAATAATGAGTGTAATCAGTCAAAATTGAAGGCAGGCTGTCACTGGTGGGATGACGTCACGGCCAGGAAATATAAAATGCAAATGGAGAGAAGCCGGATTCAGCTTCTGTTTGTTCGTAAAGCATGCTGTGTAAATGTAATGTTTGTCTGTGTGTCAAAAAACATATATATAAAAGAGGCATCAAAGAAAACCAAGTACACTTTTCTTTTTTGTCACTTTGGGAGCACATTATATCGGCTCTCGGGGGAGTCGATTGCCAGCACTGTGCTCGCATACCCATACGGCTTCTCTGCTCCCAGCTGGCACTCTTTGAGGAGGGTGCCCCACTCCTCGTGGTTCTGGTCCCGCTCTTGCTGAGGAAGAGCGGCGATCTGGTTTCTGGGGTTCACTCATGGACCGTGCAGAAGGGTTGGAGATGGGCTTGTCCCTTTCTCCTACCTCCTCTGCTTGGTCCAGCCCCTTAATCGGCTTTGTCTTCTCCTCGTCATGAGAGCGCCCAGCTCTGCCTCTCTTCCGCATAAGGGGGGCAGGTTCTTGCAAACCCGATAGCGAGGAGCTCCAAGAGGTTGTGACACACACACTGTCCAGAAGCTAGATATAGCTTGGCCGTCCAGTGAGCATAAAGCCCCTCCGTCCGGTAAGCTCGACGAGCATTTTTTGCTCCCGGCGTCACAGCCTTCGCGTCAGGGCTTGCCATTTTTAGGTAGTTGAGAGGTTTCAGGAATTCAAGAGACAACTGCGGCGGCCGTAGCCCCCGCAACCCAGCACTTCCTACCGACAAGTGCAAAGACAGAGTGTCGTGACGCGCTTTCCCGGGGTGCGGGATCCCGCATGGGGCTCTGGGCCAAAGCCCTGTGAGGTGACAGATTTGAGGACCGTCATCTCCAGAAAGAGGGCATCGGCCATAAGGTCCTGAATGGACCGATGGGGGGGATGACCGGATGACTAGCCCCTTCGGGGACCTGGTTTGTTAACTCTGCCAAGAAATGTGCTTTAGGGCACGGCCAGCTCCAACAAACTTCCTCTTTGGTTTTGAGCTGAAACCAAATCGCTGCGGACCAGGATGTCTCATCTCTCAAGCCGTGTCAGGGCACCGCCCTGGCTCTAGACACACGGCGGTCAGTTTTGAGAAACTGATACCCCTAAGGGAGCACCTGGCAGCCTGGAAAGCTCTGCCAGACATGTCCCAGCGGGTCCTGCACACTGTAGAGCGAGGCTATACGATTCAGTGTGGGTCTCATCCACCCCGGTTCAACGGGCGCTGTCTGAAGTAGATAATCTCCTAAGGAAGGAGGCCATTGTGGTGGTCCCTCCATCAGACAGAGAGTCCGGGTTCTACAGTCTGTACTTCATAGTTCCCAAAAAGGACGGTGGGTTGTGTCCCATCCCAGATCTACATCGTCTGAACCGATCTTTGATGAGGCTTTGATTAAAAATGCTGACCCTTAAGCAGATTGTGTCTCAGATCAGATCCTCCGAGCAGAGGCCTTCCTGCTCATAAGCAGACGCTCAGCAGATGGATAATTGATGCTATTGCATCCTCTTACGGGTTCTCTGGTCTCCATTTGAGATCAGAGCACACTTGACCCGGAGTTTGGCAGCCTCTCAGGCTAGGTCCTCCGGAGTGTCCCTCCAAGACCTCTGCGACGCTGCGGACTGATCCACCCTTCTCACCTTTTTCAGGTTTCACAACCTTGACCTCTGTGCCACTCCTGGCACCTCTGTCCTTCGACCTAGCTGTGCTCGTTCACCTTAGTCAGGGACTGGTCAATGTGGTGGTATTGGACTCTCATTCCCAAAGCATTCCGACACAGGTCGAGAACAGAACACAGAACATCTCTAGGTTACATATGTAACCCTAGTTCCTTGCAGGAACGAGACGCTTTTTTGAGTAAATAGAGTCCATTTACAGAATATTTACGTACATTTTAGAATTCTGAGAGAGGAAAACATTTCCAGCACACATAGAAACTATGCAGACATCTAAACAGTTTCATAATTACATACATACATGCACTTAAACCATAAATCATAATTTTGAGCGAAAATATTTAGTGGGGAAAGAGAGAAAAAAAAGGAAAGAAGAAAAGGAGGGGAAATGGGTAAACACACCCATAAATCAAACAAAACAGAATAATCTGTTTCAGGCACCTCATGAACACACATTGTCTTTATCGCAATATATACTTTTATAAAGTATGCATACATATATATTCATATTCTTTCTTTCATATGTCTAACAAATACCAGGGATGTTTCCTTCTAGTTCCTCTATCTATGGTCCTTTGCCTCTTTAGTTTACACACAACCTGTTTGAAGATTATCTCAGCGGGGATTTTGAACTGGTTAATAATAAAAATCATGAATTGTGATTTCCATATTTTATATATGCATTTATATATGCATATGCATTATTTTACAAAAAATCCATACCTGACAGTTTTCACATTTACATTCAGTACTACATTTTTTACTTTTTGCCATATCTCTTCTGAGCATGGACAATGTATCAGGAGATGGTCAACAGTTTTTTCCTCTGTACAATTGTACAATTTTACATTTCTTGGTTGTTACAAAACAACTCCATTTCACTACAAACTGTCTTGCTAGTTTGCCTGTTTATTAACCACGCAGAGATATTTTGGGTATTGACATTTTAGATACACTGTTCACTTTCCACCCATTAAAGGATTTATGTTTAAATAAACCCTGTGTTCCTATTCAGACATTTTTTGGTAAATAGTTTTGCTAGATGAATTTTACTAGTCAATGTTTAACTGTTCATATTTGAATATTTGAGCTCCATATGTTATATCGTATTTTATAAAATGGTTTATTCTGTCTTTCTTTTCCCCTCTTTTTCAACCAAGATTTCTTTTCATCTATCCAATCTGCTGTGTACTTTATCCACTCCCTCCAAATAAGAAAACATGAGAATGAACGTGCATCTGTGGTTTTAGGCTTCCAAGTTATTTATCAGTGTTATGCTAACACAGCTAAGACTTTACATTCAGGGCTTAATGCCAGGTCTTAAGACTGGAAGCTGATATCTGAGGAGGGACTTCCCACAGCATTCCAGGGTTCTAGAGGTGATGATTAAAAAGACATAAACAGAGCTATACTCTTCCCTTCCATAGACCAACAGTTCAGTCAAGGTTTTGAAAGTATTTCTCAAATGACTTCATTTTCAAAACCTTTATACAAATACCAACTGGCCTTTTCACAGAATAAATTGACTTTTTTGAGTCAACCACCAAGAGGGAATAAAGAAAATAAGTCTGATACACACTACATAACATGGAAAATCTGTGCTGAGAGAAAATAGATTATGTAGCAGCCTCCAGTCTATATATCTTCTCCTTTCATCATGAAGCTCAAGTAACCAAAAGCTAAACTCTGCTAACCTTTACCTGTAATTTATATACCGCAGTCGCAGGAGAGAAGAATAATAAACATACACATGTACTGTGCAATTACGATACATTTCCTGTAAATTATCCATAATTGTCAGCTAGTATTGGAGGAGATATAAACCCACTGCTGCATTTACAGTTGAAGCTGTAAAGAACAGCTTAAATTATTGACACATGTTTTACCTGCACACATAGACCGTAAATATACAGATGTCAATTGAGTGGTAGTGTGATAACCCAAAAAAATACTGTTATAACTCTATAAACACCTGTAATACGCAGCTTTGGTTATTCAACCAGAGAAAGAAAAACATCCTTGAAAATAAATTGCACAAAATAACAGTAAATATTTGGTGTGGATGTTATTTGGTATGATACTTAATGAGCACCATGATTTGTTATTGACAGAGTAATTAGCCTGCAAGACTATGTTCAGAATCAAATCCTAACTTTTACATGCAATGATAGAACAGCACTGCTCATAAGCAAAATGTAGTCTGAACAACATGCTGACGATTTAATAAAGATGCAAGTTAGAGACTTTGGGTGAAGTGGACAATGATTATAGCCAACACATGGAACTCATAGACACATTCTTTTATCTGGGGTGTAGATATTTATGCACTTAACTAGTTAACTCACCTACAACTAGCCTCTCCTAACCTAGTCAATGTCACATATGACACAATGGCACATATTGGAGCTATTGTTTACCTGTTAGGATAGATAATTAACTTAATAATTTAATGATGAAAAATATACACATATGCCACATATTAACTAAAGGCAGTGGGGTATGCTGACACAATGACTGTCAATTAGTTTTTCCACACGAGTTGCAGGTGCAAGAAAAAGGTTCCAAGGTAAAGCCGTAATTAGAGTCTTAAAAAATGGTTTGAGACTGTTTGGTAAATGAGGGCGTTCAGAAGATGCAGTGAACATTGACTGTTGAGAGAGGAATGGGCCTGTATTAAGATGAAAGGCAGACTAAGCAATGCCTCATTTGGCTGCTCCCTCAGGAGGGCATGGAATGCCACAGTGGGCATCTCACATTTATCCAACATCAGCAGCTGCGTATCCTCCCTGCACTGCTTCTCTCCCCACTTCTCCCCTCCCTGCTGGGGCATTCAGCAGATCTTAATTTCACTTCTGGCTTTGGTGCTATGGCCTGAGCTTTAGCCACACAAAGGCCAGGGTTTCAAGTTGAACGTGAGAACTACCTCATCTCCTGACCCCCATCTACATATGAATAACCATAAAGAAATGCTGGAACTGAATGAAGGCTGAGTGCAAATGAGAGAATGATAGAACACATAGCAAAGCGTGCCTGCAATCTTCTAATCGCGCACAGGATTTCCCACTTCTGATTGAAATTTGTTCGGCCTTTCAATAGAAGAAATGAGCTATGGAATTATTCATGGAAAAACAACACTTGTTTGAAGTTTAACTGCATTCAAGATTTTGATGCATTGTCATTAGGAGAAAGCTCAATTTATTTGTCATTGACGAAGCAACAAATTGTATTATAGTTTTAAACATAAAAAAAATAAAAAACTTAAAAAAGATTACAAGATATACTTTTTGGTCTGTTGCCATGGACAAGCTAAATATCACCCTGAAGACACAATAGGCACTTGGATATTGGCTCAACCCATCCTAAAGGACACTGTTTTCCAAACAAGATTCACCCTGCTCTTTGGTCTAAAGCTTGCCTTACATTAAGTCATTTATTGCCCCAGCAGCTAATCTGTAGGCAGCCCTCAGATTGACCCCATTCATCAGAAGTCAATGTGCAGGGCTTTTGGCCTGTTGCTGGAACTGAAAACAGAAAGGAAAAGTAATGGAACTACTTGCACTGACCTGACTTGCCGCTTTCTGTGCAGTTACAAATCCGCCCCCGATCATGTCACTTAGCTCCAACTGTGCATGGAAAGAGACAATGCTTGTCATTAATACAAAAAAAAAAAAGTAACAGCACATGTAACAAATGAACCTGACAGCCACATAAAGCTTTAATGATGTAATAAGTTAATGAAAATGTAGTGTTTTGGCTTTGTAACGATTGTTTTTATACAATGCATCCGGAAAGTATTCACAGCGCTTTACTTTTTCCACATTTGTTTATGTTACAGCCTTATTTCCAAATAGATTAAATAAATTATTTTACTCAAGATTCTACAAACAATACCCCATAATTATGTAAAAGAAGTTTCCTTTTCAGGAACTCAAGCTGCGTCACAATGTTTTGGGAACTCTTCCGCATTGTCCATGCTCTGGATCACGTGTGTAATCTGTCCAATAAAAGGCGCTATAAAAAAAGCAGTGGAGTGAAGCCGGTTTCAGCTTTTGTTTGTCCATGAAGCGCTCTGTGTGTATTTATGCCTATTGTTTGTCAAAATAATAAAATAAAAATTCAGGGCATCAAAGAAGGCTAGCAGATAGCGAGCCCAAGTTTGAGGAGCTCATGGAGATTGTGACATGTGCCGTCAATAAGCTGTATCTAGCTTGGGTGGGGGATGAGCGGAAAGCCGTATATGTATGCCTCAGCAGGTCAGGCCACTGGAAGCCTTCACACCATGGAGGTATTAAGAGCTAGACGTGAAAGATATACTGGGCAACCAGGTGCAAGAGTGCTAATGCCATTGGCCGCCCTAGCCTCAACGGAGTTGAGCCAAAATGAGCGATG
Organism: Silurus asotus; assembly: GCA_024362625.1. Classification (NCBI taxonomy): domain Eukaryota; kingdom Metazoa; phylum Chordata; class Actinopteri; order Siluriformes; family Siluridae; genus Silurus; species Silurus asotus. Next base: position 1,475,874 of record MU551642.1, read on the forward strand.
GGGGAGAAGGACCTCTGTGGAGAGAGGATAACCTTTCAGAAGAACAACTTTCTCTGCAGCACTACACTAATCATGTATAGAGGGACCAGACAGAAGCTACTCCTCTGTAAAAGGCACATGACAGTTGCCTGGCACCTGAAGGACTCTCAGACCATTAAAAACAATGACTGAACTCCTTAGCCTAATTGCCAAGAGGCATGTCTGGAGAAAACCAGATACCCCTTATCACCTGGCCTATACCATCCCTGCAGTAAAGCATGGTGGTGGCAGCATCATGGTTTGGGAATGTTTTTCAGCAGCAGGATCTAGGAGACTAGTTAGGATCAAGGGAAAGATAAATGCGACAATGTAGAGACATCCTTGATCAAAACCTGCTCCAGAGCGCTCTGGAACTCAGACTGGGGCAAAGATTTCAAACAAAATTCATCCATGTTGTCATTATTGGGGTATTGTTGTAGAATTCTTTGAAAAATATTGAATTTAATCTATTTGATCTATTCTGTATCACAACACCTTTTTTTTCTTATAACTGCACACACTGTCATGTTTTATTCACTCTTTAACCACTGATGTCCTGATATCTTGAAGATTTGTAAAAAAATATATATCGCCTAGGCCACATTCAAGAATATCTGATATTAGAAAGTAAACAAGACTGTAGAGTATAGTAAACAACTTAAGCCTATATATATAGGTAACAAGACAACTAAGACTAGTCACTGGAGATATTCGATGTGATATTTTATCATTGTTAGTCTTTTAGGATCTAGCACAAAAAGCAGCATCAATCTGTAGCCTGACAGGCCATTATTGTATTCTCCTGCCATTATACCCTTTCCTCCAGCTTGTCAGACCAGAAGGTTTTACTCCCTTATACTACAGTGATGAATGGCTGATGTTATCTGAGCCCGAGAAAAGTGAATGGCTTTTCTAGGCAGGGAGTATCACTCTGAATGTCTAAAACAAGCCTGTGTGATTGCAAATGCCTGTAGTAAGCTCTGTGAAAATGAAATCTGTAACAGTAGCATGGTGATGAACTACTTCTCCCAGGAAAGCTATATATAGAGCATTATTAAACAGATTTAAGGATTCTTCTTTCTGTGTCTGTTCCCCTCTCTCTCTCTCTCTCTCTCTCTCTCTCTCTCTCTCTCTCTCTCTCTCTCTCTCTCTCTCTCGCTTTGCAGTGCATTATAATGGCCCAGAGCATCCTCCTCTGTCATTATTGCCCTGCACAGCTTTTATCATCTCTATAAATCTATTCCAGCAGTGCTATCCCATAAAGAGGCATCCAGTGAATATCAGCTGTTCCCTTCACCCCACAGAGAGACAGCAATGGTAGTTAAAGGCACTCTTAAACAGACTAATAGCAATGTCAACCATTTGTCTCAACTGAAACCTGGTGGGAATGATTACAGCAGCTCCCATCGAATTTAACTATTTATCAAGATATAATTGAAAGGCAACTAAATGCCCACAGAGCACAGACTGTTCAACAGGCCAGCAAGGTGAAACTTAATTAGATGTTTTCAAAGACGCTATTTAAAACATGTGACATGCCAAAGTTTAAGTGTGCTAATGGATACTGCCTACAGCTGCTTTGTGCAATGAATTTTCACTTCTTAAGCTTGTTCTTAAGATTATACTTCAATTTCTATGCATTTTGCATGGATTATAAAAAGGGTAAAAAAAAAACAGGTTTTAAATAATATCTAAGAAGTATGGTCATTATATCTAGAGATTAAAAACCCTTTATATTTATTTAACAAGCCGTAGTAACTGGTGAGAATCTATCAAAATTAAATAATCTGTGAGCTGCACATACTGGTCTCTGCAGTACTGTGTACACAGAACAATAACCGTATTTCCTGCTTATGCTCATTTTTATTAGCCGTTTTACTATTTCGCTTTTAAATCCATCATTGGGACACATGGAAGCTGTGATGGAACAAAGAGGTCAAAACTAATATTGCTTTTCAGTGAGATTACATCATTTTACTAGTGTGAGAAAGGAAGCAACTTAGTGAGCCTAATACCAGGCACATAGGAAAGGTCTGCCTTCCTACAGGGCTTTGTGCCCTCACATTGTATGCTTTTAGCATAACAACTGAACCTCATCACCCCATATTCAAAACACAAGACTGACATCATTGAGATAATTGTGTAAACCCTGATACTGTAGTGCTAGATCAGCTAAAAGGTCTACCTCATCTAGCATACTTTAGAATGATGACATTTTGTTTTTTATAATATAGCACCACGTATAGTGGGGACAATCTGAAATAACAGACGATAATGCATGAAATGTATATCGTTAACTAGACTATGGTGTGCATATAATGAATATTATTAACTGAGGGTCAAATATTGTGTAATATCCTAAATATCTTTCTCCTAATTCTCAAAATTCCTATAATATCATAATATGTGATCACAAGCATTTTATACAAGATAGCAAATGCAGTGCCTTTTAGATCAATTTATACTATAAAAAAAATTCAGGGACCCTAGTTAGATGACCAGCTACAGTGCAAACAGTGAAAAGGTAAAACAAATGCCAGACAAGAGCAATGTACACAACTCCAACCACTGCAGAGAAGCCATCAAGCTTCAGATAAACAGAACAAAAAAAAAATAAAAAATAAAAAAAGGATGTACCCTGCTGTAGGCAATCATGATGAGATCAGTGAGGCTAGAAAAATATTCACTAATCCATTTTGCATTTCCCTTTAGGGTTGCAGGTAAAAACAAAGTATGAGACTAACACCTCAATTCCAACCATTTCAAAGAGGATGATTCTGCAGTCACCAGTTGTATCCGATGAACGCACATTGTATTAGACACACAGACAGGAGCGTATGAAGCATCTGACAATCTTTGTCTTTAAGAGGAAAAGGCAGCATATTTTGTTATGTATGTTCTATCAACAGGGAATAGGGACTGTGATGTTAACCCAAAATAAATGTACCATGTACATGAAGTGTATATACGGAGCTTCTATACTTCACAGTTCCTACAAAATGACCCAGATACAGCTGGTTAATGATGCTATCTGACATCTCAATAGACAAACTTGTTAAAGCACTGCTGTTTTTTTCAATTGGGAGATCATTTAAAAGAGCTGTAAATAATTTCTCTAGTGTTTTAAAACCAAGACTCTATTCACCAGGCCACACAGGATACAAAACCAGGACAGCAGCTCTACAAGCCTTAAAGCAGATACTATAATAGCTATAATAAATAGTTTATTATCTTTCAGTTCGACAAAAACAATTGTGATACTGTTAAATTTATTGACTAGTACTATATTTTATTCAGTATAATTATTATTATTTGAATTTATATATGCATCATTTTTACAACAATGATAAACAACATAAAAAAAATGTTTAGTGAACTGGCCTAAAGCGATTACTTGAAATAATGAAATTAAAATACAATAGGCCTAATGAAACACACCACTGCACACCTACATGAGAATAGTGTCATTGTAAGTCTTCCCAAACTCAGCCTAAAGCTTAAAGGCCTGATGGACAGCCCTCAACTGAGAGAAGCTTTTTCTTGTCACAAGTACATTGACATACATTCTTAAACATTATCCCAGCATGCTAGGAAGCTGGTGTCACAGGGGCACGAAAGAGCACCGCTGGAGCAGAGGAGCTTAAGAGCCAAGCAATGGTAGTTTGGCTGAGCCTTAAACCCCTGAATCTCCAATCAATAACCCCGAGCCTTATCCACTGTGCCATTACTGGCACTGGCAATTGGTAAGTATTGGTAACATTATCTCCAACCTAAGTGACTCTTTAGCTTCTTTTGGCAAAAATTAATTGAAGCCCCACATGCAGTTGGGTCCATAAGAATTTAAATTGTGGCAAAAACTTTGTAATCGTGCCACTGTACACAACAACAATGAATTTAAAAATTAAGCATGTTATAATCGTGTAGACTGTTTTAGAATTACAGACAATTTTTTAATAGTGCCTCAATTTTTATAAGAAATGCCATGCATGATACAGAGTTTTCATATAATTCCATGTCAAAGGAGATTAAAGGCTATCAAGTGTTGAATTTGAATTTGATAGATGTTTATGAAAACCCTTAATATGCTAAAAAAAAACAACAACCTGGTGTCAATGCAAGTGAAGGAGGCCATCAGAAAAAAAACAGAAAAAAAGCAGACATAGGTACATTCAATTTTTGAGATATTTGGTACATTCTCAAAAGGAGCTGACAAGCTCATCAACACCTTAAGGCCCAAGAAGACAACTAAAGTCGATGAACACAGAAAAAGATCCCTCATAACATCTAACCAAGTCATCAGCCCTATTGAGGAGGTGGGAATAACGTCTAAATGAATGTAAATAAAGAGGATTTACTGCATAAAGCAAACTACAAGAAACACTCAACATTGAACAGATAAAACAGATTAGACTTTAATACTAATCATTTTAAAAACCTGCCTCGTTTGGCACCAGAGCTGTACAATGCAAAAGAATGAAAAAGAACAGAAAGGGGGGGGTGTATAGAGCTGATCACATTAAGTAAAATATTACAAGATTGATCATAAATTTCTTCGTAGTACAATTGGATAATAAAGCTTGTCAAGGATCCTTAGTATGGGATGATGTCCAGGAGTTTCGGAGTTCAGGCAACCACTAGTTACAACGGATTAGCTTCCAAGTATTAAAAATGATCTTTGTAATGATTGTATTAATAATTGATAGATTGTCCAATTACTTTGAAACCTGTAAAAATTAAGTTTTAACTTACTGTTCAAATAACTATGGATCAGATTTTATGGATGACATAGATATTTAAACACAGTTGGCCAAATAGTGTACAGTCCCTGACAAAGTCTTGTAACTTATCTATTTTGTTAAAAAACACGTGCTATTAACCTGTCTTTTAATTAATCAATTGGTGATAGAAATAGCTCATATGAAAAGCTAAAACCCTCCCAAATGATGTTTAATGGACTGAAATAAATTAGTTTAACTGAAAAAAAGATTTATCATTTAATCAAGACAGAAAGGTCAAATTTTGGCAGGACAAAAGTTTTGTCGCCTATAGAGAAATTGAACAAATGTACTGCAAATACAAAAGTATGTCAGCAAAATAAGTAGTGGTGCTGTGAGATCCAAATTTAATATCTTGTATGACTTCCATGAGCTTGAAGGACTGCATCCATGCGGTTTGGCAAGGATTCATACAATTTATTGATGAAGTCATCAGGAATAGCAAAGAAAGCAGTCTTGCATGCCTCCCAGAGTTCATCAATATTCTTTGGTTTCATCTTCCATGCTTCCTCTTTCATCCTAACCCACATATGCTCAATGATGTTTATGTCTGGTGACTGGGCTGGCCAATCCTGGAGCATCTTGATCTTCTTGAGGAACTTTGATGTGGAGATAGAAGTATGCGATGGAGCACCATCCTGCTGCAGAATTTGGCCTCTTTTATGGTTGGGAATATAAGCGGTAGCTAAGATTTCTTGGTATTTTAGACTATTGATGTTGCCTTCCACCCTGCATATCTCTCACACCCAATACTGGATGTAACCCCAAGCCATGATTTTTCCACCACCAACTTCATGCAACTTCATTATTAAGTAAATTCATAGTCAGTTTGTGCCCATGGTGAGTCCTTTCCCTCAGGCAAATTATTTCCACTCCTGTTTCTTCAACATTCCTGCTCACATCACTACCATTGTGTTAGTAACAGAGCAATCAAAAGACTTTCCCATATACTTGGAATTCTCTAGGTGTTTGGCAGTAAAACCTGACTTAAGTATGATGTACTCTTAATAAAAATTCTATCAGCCTAATATCAGATATCAGCCCACAGCCAAAGAATGTGGGAGACAAGCAACATTTTCCCCCAAGTAACTTGTCTCCCTCCTCCTATGGTTTATATATGCACAAAACCAAATACTTGGCTGCTAACTTCCACTTTTACCTATAGAATTTCAAAGCTAGTGATGTACCTGGAAGGAGGCCTTCAGGTGGCTACAGCAATCCTTTCTTTATTACAAGAAGACTGCTTACACAATCATCTAAAGCACCTGTATACAGGCCAAATAGCAACATGCTTTATGTCCTCCACTATCAGTCATGTTCCCAAAACTGTAGCAATCACTTTTCATGCAAGTGCCTAAAAAATAGTCAATACCCACGTCTATACTCCGTCCTGAGCTGCTTAGACGAATTACAATTTGCATGCCAGCTTAACAGGTCCACAGATGATCAGCATCAACAATGAAAGAATGCTTTAAAAAAAAGTGAAAATAATTTTCCCACAGTGTTGCAATATTGGATTCTATAAAGTACATTTATATATTGCAAGAGAAAGCAAGTGAGGAACTACAGCCTCCTGATGATCATTGGGGTCAAAGTTAAGAACATGAGCAGCTTCAAATACCTTGAGAATTTCATAGAAGACCTCTCCTAGTCAACACACAAACAGTTTGGTTGTGCGGTTGCTCCAGCATTTCTTACATCTCTCCCACATGGTTCTGAGATGTTCTAACATGGCCCAGGACCAAAAGAAACATTCCAGAGTGGATGTTTCTTTTTGTCCACAAGGACTTTTTTCCCTGTATCACAGACATGTACACCAGGTGATACAGAACAAGTACCAGGAGAATAAAAAAAAAAACTACCATAGATACAATGTGCAGCATTTATAAATATATATTGGTTTACTGTATTTAGTATATGTCTATTATAATTAAAAAAAAATTCTGTTTTTATAATGTGTGTACATTCACTGTCCATCAGTTTATTGCTGGATAACAAACTTCTTTTTCTTTCGGCTTCTCATATTAGGGGTCGCCACATCGGATCATCTGTCTCCATACCCCCCTGTCCTCTATATCTGCCTCTTTCAAACCAACTACCTGCATGTCTTCCGTCACCACATCCATAAACCATTGCTGGACAACAAACTAAGAAAATGTAATTCACTACATTCAATGTCATGTATTTGATATGTGTGTGGCCACCAAACTTGAACCAATAAGCAAACTTGAATCTAAATACCACCTGTTATCCAGTTTCCATGTTTCATGTGTAGTCTCTGTTCAAATAGTTAGAACTCGTCATGAATTCCTCATCGTGCTGTCACTTTAATTATTTTTAATAAGAATTTGTGATTTCTTGCTTGCTTTTTAAGGAAAACCCTATTTACATTCATTAAGGAGTCTCTTGGTGTAAACATTGACATTGTTACTCAAACTGCCTTGTGGGTGTTATTGACTTTATCCAAATGTTGTGAAGATTTTTTTCTTCACCTGGAAAATAATTATACAATTATCCACTTTACTTTTTTCTGTGTTTTTTTCAGATTGTGCTGTTTTTGCCGAGCTCACCATTATAGTCTTTCTTTTAAAGAAAGTACAACAATGTTGATCTGGCAAAATTTCTCTGATAAATGCTGATTTTTTTTTTTATTATTATTATTCATTTGCATTAACACCTGTTTGGAAAGAAAATTGAGATTTCCCATTTACAGCTACCAAATACAAATGCACACTTTGAATCAACTTCAGACCTTTCATGGCAGCGATTTGTCATGAGAATGTGGAAATGGAGGGACTGTGGAAAATAGCTGAAATTCCAAAATTCCTAGCTGTACTGGAATTTATATTTTTTAAATCCTTTGTAGTGGTGTATAGAGGCAAACTTAAAAATTGTGTTAGTATCTAATTTTTTATGGACCCAATTGTATATGAATGTTAATTGATAAAAATGATAAAATGATAAATAATGATAAAATACTCTCACTAAAAACAATTGATTCTTAATGCAAAACAATTACTAATGCAATCAAACTAAACTAATGCAATCAAACTAAACCAAACAACACAGAACATAATGCACAAAATGATTTAATTAATCAGCATGACTGACTATGGCTTGGGTTAGGCCGCAATAAAGTCTGAAAGCCCAGATTCATTATCTGAGCTTATCACAATAAGGTAAAGAACAAGAGGTTTACCATAATGTATGTTTATGTATCAAAGTGTGTAAAATGACATTTCAAAGTAACAAAAAAAAAAAAAACTGTAGCTAAAATAATGTGCAATTTCTACAACATCGGCCAACATAAAATATATAATGCATCCAGAATGCATATGGAATTACCATTCATTTAAAATAATTTATTCACACAGACACATCAAAGAACATAGCATAGTCCAGAGATGTCTCAAGCACAGAATCTGTTTCTGGTGTAAATGTTTCCAGCATGTTCATGAATACACCCACTCAGGCTATTACCCTTATTTAACAAAATATAGACAACAGTGTAATAACCTCTACAAAGTCCATCTGTCAAACAAGCAGAGTTTCTCTTCTTTAAACCCCCCTTAAATCAACCAAAATACTGACCAAAAAAGTGTAGACTATGTGGGCTTGTTCCCTCGCATTCTTCCTCAAATTTTACACCTTCTGGTTTGAAGTTTCTTCCTCAGAGGCAGAGGCAAGGAAGAAAAACCTCTTCAGACACTGTTTTGTATTTCCTTTTTCATGTGTTTGTCCCTTTTTAGATGGATCCACTGCCCATACATCCTGCCACTCAGCAGGATGTAAAAAAAGATGAGGAAGACAGTGAGGGAGAGCAAAACGGAGACGTGCTACACACAAACAATATATATATACAGATATAAAGATATCTGCAAGAGAACTTCACCTCCCTATTTAGAGGCTGGGTTTCATGGGAACCAAGCAAGCCTCGGCAAGCATGTTCTGAAATAAAAGGCACACTTTTATACACATAGGGCTTCCTTTTTTCAGCCTGTGGGTCCCACCTCCTCTCTGCCTCTGTCCCTCCCTGCGGCTCTTCTATACATCAGCCCCCACTTTTCCTTTAAACAGGCTTCACAGGCTTAATAGGACTCAGCAGTACAGCAATATATATATATATATATATATATATATATATATATATAATAAAATCATTAATCAGTTCATGTCTTTTAGGGCTTTTTTATGAGTACTCGAATGATGTGAATAAGTTAGTAACAAGACTGGTAAATTTTCCACTTTTTGTTGATTTTTAACTGACACTGCAAACATTTTTATAGCATTTAATTGTATTGGAAAAAATATTGTTCAGAAATATTAAATAATTCCCTTTCAGGAACTCAAACTGCATCGGAATGCTTTGGGAATGTCCATGCTCTGAATAATGAGTCTAATCAGTTAAAATTGAAGGCAGGCTATCACCGGCGGGATGACGTCACGACCAGGAAGTATAAAACGGCCATGGAGAGAAGCCGGATTCAGCTTCTGTTTGTTCATGAAGCGCTCTCTGTGTGTTTGTACCCTCCAGGTAAGTGGTATATATCTAAAAAGCAAGCGATCGTTCCGACTGTGCACAAACCACAGCCTGTGCGTCGCTTGCTTGGAAATGGAGCACGCTATATCGGTTCCTAGGGAAGCCGCCTGTGCGCACTTCTCGCCGTTTGCAAATATACCCACATTGCGTCCGTCCTTACTGCAGTCAGGAAGGTCAGAGAAGGGCAGTCACTCACTGTCAGACAGTTCCAGAGACTGCTCGGGTTCATGGCAGCAGCGTCCTGTCATTCCACTTGGCCTCCTGTACTTGAGACCCCTTCAGTGGTGGCTCAGTGCCCAACTGTTCTCTTGGAAAGGGCAATCCCCTCCACACAATCAAGGTCACACAGCGATGCCTACATGCCTTAGATGCGTGAAGAGATCCCGAGTTCATACTTCAAGTCCCTATGTTGTGAGCTCATAGGGCTCACGACACAGGGTCTATATATCAACCACCAGGGGGGTCTGCGCTCACGTCCCCCGTACAGGTTGGCATGGCAGATCCTCCTGTGAGCCCAGGGGAAGCTCCTCTCCCTAAGGTCAGCGTATATCCCAGGCCATTTGATCTAGGCAGCAGACACCCGGTCAAGACAGGGGTCCAAGCCTGGGGAGTGGTGTCTCCACCCTCAGGTGGTGGAGCAGATTTGGGAGAAATTTGGCAAAGCCCAAGTAGACCTGTTTGCGTCTTTAGAGACGTCTCACTGTCCCCTGTGGTTCAGCCCCACTGGGACTGGATGGCATGGCACAACCATGGCCGAGGCGGCGCCTTTATGCTTCTGTCTCTCCGGACAGAATAGAATAGCCTTTATTTGTCACATATACAATTTCAACACATTGAGGTCAGCCATAATACAGCACCCCTCGAGCACAAAGGGGTTAAGAGCCTTGCTCAATGAATGGCAAGTGCCCAAAAGTGGCAGCTTAGCAATACTGGAGCTTGAATCCTGGACCTTCTGATAAGTAACCCAGCACCTTAACCACTAAGATGCCACTTCAGTACTCTGCACTGGTGGAAAAGGCGTTCCAGGAAGCGAGTACCCATGGTGGTTTTGCAGATGTACCAGGCTGACCTCCTGAATGACCTAAGAAAATATGTGAGGGAATTAGTGAGGAGGCATTTTCAGAGCTAGGCTAAGCAATGAACATGTCTCTCTATGCACCCAAGCAAATGGTGGAGAGACATCTGTGGCTCAATCTCACGGATATCAGGAATAGGGACAAGGTCCCCTTCTAGATGCCCCTCTGTCACTTTCTAATCTATTAGCGACTCCGTTGATATGGTTGTCAGTATGTTCCAGGAGGCCAAGACAGACACAGAAGCGCTTGGTAAATTTCTCCCCTGCTTTGTTCAGGGGTCGTAAATCCCAGAAACAGAGTGTGGTGAGTCCTGTGCTACCTAATAGGGCTCACGGCTACAAGAAGCCCAGTAAGAGGCCAGACCTAAAGATAATCATTTAGTCCAAAAAGAAGTCCTGAGGGTGGTGCACTCAGGACCATGGAGGTTTATCCTCTTCGGGAAGTGGCATGAGAATTCACAGAGAGTAAGAGCTCCTTTCTGGGACCCTCAGCTGTTCTATCTTCCCTGCCACTGGTGTTCCCAGGTAGGCAGTGGTCTCTTGTGAAATTATACGTTTGTTTGAGTTCTGGCATGTTTAAGGACACAGAACACCTAACAGCTGCAGCAGAAATAGTGCCCCTTTCAGAGAAACTGGCAGTGTGAAAACTACTGCCAGTCTGTCTGTGCGTCTAAAGGAACATAAAGAAGGGCTGCATGATAGTTTGTGCATCGTCCTCCATACTTCCACGGAGTGCTACTGACTACTGTGAAAGCAGAACAAGCATGTTTGTTGACACAAGTATTGCAAGCCCTACTGGATAAAGGGGCTGTGTCCCTCCCAGACAGAGAGTCAGGCTACTATGGCCACCGGCTACTATTAGCGCACCTCAAATCTCTGGGGTTAAGACTCAACAGAATAAAAGGTGTTCTTTCTCAGATAAGAGACAGCTAAGGGTTCCGTGCTGAGGCTTCATACCCTTTCTATGTGGTTCAGACCCAAGTTTCTGACTTTGGGTCCCACTCTAGGTGCATGTTGTTGGCCACCCCAAGAGATCTGGAGGTGTCATCTTGTCACACATTGATTGCCTTTGAAATGATGGCTGTATTTCAGGCCCTGAAATATTCCCTCCAGCACCTGTCAGGCTACCATATCCTAGTGTGGGTGGACAACTGCAGTTGTCTTTTACATAAATCACCAAAGTGGACTGCGTTTCGTACTGCCTAGACAGGCTAGCGTGCAGTTTTGGCTTCAGGCACTGTTGGACAAGTTCCTGTCCCTCAGAGCAATTTACATTCTGAAAGAAGAATATGGGCGCAGACTCGCGGTCCAAACAAGCTGTCAGCCAGTCAGTTCTGGAAAAGATCTTATGAGGCAGAGGCAGACCTCTTGCTTCCCAGGAAACACCACACTGCCCCCTGTGCTTTTCTCTGACTCTTCTAGGTCCCCTGGTCTAAATGCAATGACACACTCCTGGCCCAGCCTGCATCTTCACACATTTTCCTCCAATCACTTGGCTCCCAGAAGCCTTATGACATACCATGCAGAACCACTTCACTGCCAATTTGTTTCAGTGCTGGAGTTCCTGCAAGAATAATTTTCAGGTCCTGTTACTCTCAGAGTCTGTGTAGTACAAACTATTGCTATGGCTCCCTACACTGGAAGAAACTATTCCCTTAGGTGTCATCCTTTGGAGGCCCAGTTCCTGCAAAAAAGTTTTTTTCCAGGTACAGGTCCTGCTACTATCAGGGTTTATGCGGCCACCATTTTGGTTTGTCATGCTCTGAATAATGGGGTCTCTGTAGGTAAGCACCTGCTGCTTTACTTCATTTGTGAGTGACTAAGCCGACCACCAAAGGGACAGTCCCTGCATGGGTAGATAGCTGTAGTAAATGAGGCTCCGGCTAGGACCCTTTGTTGAATCACTAGTTAGCACCATAGCCCCCTACATGTGCCTCACCTGCCCATTCATGCAATTATAAAAAATTATTTTTGACCAGAGAGGAAAGAGGAGAATGTTCATTACATTTAAAATGACAGAAAAGTCATTTTGGAATACACAGCATGCTGATCCTTAAGACAGTTGGACCATAACAGTTAAATCCCACATTAGGTACAAATCCTGTCAGCCAAGGACAGGAATATGAGGTTACAGAGGGCAAACTCACAAGAATTGGGCAGTTTTTCTGGGTTTATCCCAATCTGATGTTCATATTAACTGAGGCTCTTAAACTCTATTTACATGATTTCATTTATTGCACTGCTGTCACATTGCTAGCTGACTGTATAATTGCAAAAACACTGAGGTTTACAGGCGTTTCTAATATATACTGTATTATGCAGTGCTTCCTGTTTTATATAATACATATAAAGTCTTTTTAGGTGCTTCCAAAACCTGAGATTATTATTCATTTGCTTTTTACTTTGCCTCTGACCAAGAATATCTCAAAAGAAAATCAACAGAATGAAGAGCACTATAATTGCTAAATAGGCATGATTAATATTCACCAAATCTATAAATATGCAGTCTTAGTAAAACACTTTGAAGGTACCGGTACATAAGAAATGCAAGAAGGAAAGGATAAAATTCACTAGTTTATTTTATTGCATTACAATCTGCTGCATATACAACACTAGCCTGTTTAAATGTACATGCTTTAATTTTGTCAGTTAATATAGGGTGAGGGGTAAAAAGTGTTACATATCATGCATTTGAACTAAAATATCTAATAAAGAAATAACACAGGTTACCAGAATATTTTTGGGAGGTGAGAGGAAACAAAAGAATCAGAAACAATCCCACATGGACAAAGGATCCAAATCCTATACTGCCAGTAAATTGAGAACAGGATCAAACTATGGAACCTGAGGCATCAACACAGAATGACAGAATTACAATATAAAAATTTGGCAGCCTAAACATTTAAACAGCATGGGAATGGAAAATTGCAATTATCTGAATTGTGGGTGAGAAGAAATAAAAAAATAATGAGAAGAAAAAGAAATGTAAACATCTGCATAACATAAGACAGTTATCTCTCCCCTTACAACTAACATAAACTCTATAGCCATTATATGTGGGCTTTTCCATAACTGGCCAAAAAAGTCAGAAGCACAGAATTGTCTAGAATGTTATACAGATGTCATACAAAATGTCATACAAATATCCCCACAGCCAAGGTTCAAGGTTCAAAGGTCAATCTTATGTAATTATTATTCCAAAAGCCACTGCACCATAAACATTTTACTCATTACTTAGTTAATTATAAGGTCCTAGAGCCAAAGCAACAAATAAGGGCCATTATAATAAGGTGTTATATATACTGAAATAAAACCTTAATCCCTTATACTGTTGTTTTAACCATACTTTAGTAAAAAAGAAACTTGAACTACGTTCCCTATATCAGGTGAATTACATTTGCCACAAAACTATTTTTTTGGCTGATTCTCCCGGTCTCTCGTGGATACCACAATAGACCAAAAAACTTATAGGAAATTGTTTTTATGGAGTTTTATGTTAATATAGTGACATTTATTATAAAGATATAATTATTAAATATAAAATTAGGTAAAATGTTAATACAGTACAGTACAGTACGGTACATAAAATAGCATTTTTGCGGTGGCATCTGTCTAGCACGGTTTTTCATTTTTTACAGCAGTTTTTTGAATGAAACCACCACGATAATTACTGAACATTACTGTACATTAAAGTATTTCTGAAAAGATCTTGACTGCTTCCACAGAAAATTAAAACAATTGTAAATCCCTGGTGGTCTAGTGGTTAGGATTCGGCCGCCGCAGCCCGGGTTCGATTCCTGATCAGGGAACCGAACCCAACCATTAGGGTTGCACAAGCCAGTGCACTCGTAGTGCCTGCCCCAAGCCCGGATAAATGGGCATCCAGTGTAAAACATGTGCCAAATCGAACATGTGGATCAAGAATACAGATGATCCGCTGTGGCGACCCCTAATGGGAGAAGCCAAAAGAATAAATAATTGTAATTTAAATCATGGGGATTAAATACTATGTCCCCTATTATATTACTGACTGGTTACATAAAGCATTGTGTAGAATTACACTGGAAATGCTTCATAACTCACCCTTGCATTAAAGGAAAAGAACTTGTGGTTAGTTCTCACTGAAAAGTGCTGTTAAGCTGCTTGGTGGGTTTTTTTTGGTTTGGCATGTGCTTATAAAAAATAAAAAAATAAAAAAATAAATAAATAAATGCATTACGCATTTTAAATAAGTAAGTTACTGATTTATGTTAATGAGCATTGCCTTGTTCCACAAGCTTCATATCTAACCACCTGCTCCTGCTCTATACAGTACTGCACTAATTATTTTTGATGAAATGTTTGTGTATTTTGTTCCAAGACTTGATCATAATAAATATATAATTTTCAATTTGGATTGGATATTGTTGTGTTAGTCATTGAACAGTTGCCAAAAGGGTTGAAGGTTAGCATATAATATTTTTTGTGATGGGAACGGTGCCTATAAACCCAACCATTTGTATTTTAGTGGATTTCATATAAAGAGTGTGTCAGAGAGTTCAAAGTACGTAGTAGCACACATTCATATCTACCATGGATGTGAAAAATGGCAGTAATGCTATCCAATTTTTTTTATCTATTCTATCTTTTATTTATTATTTAGGTTATTCTGTAATTGGTGGGTTTTGCTTTGTGCTCTGAACACAGTGATGACTGCATATTTTGTATTCTGAATATTGTGGAAATAAGACACTGTGTTCTGTCAGATCGAACTATGAGCCTGCCACTTTCATCCTTTCATCACTTCCTTGCTCTCTCTCTCTCTCTCTCTCTCTCTCTCTCTCTTTCTCTCACCTCAGTTTGTCAGTTCACAGCTGTTCATTACCAAAACCCCTGTCAATGTACACACATTAAGCACATCAGCTCTTGTTAATCAACTTTGTTCTTCTTTTTTGTGGTGGAACATAAAAAGTATGCACTTGATAATGAACACGGTAATGCATATTTTACAGCATGTTGTAATAACAGCTTATTTATGAATCCAGTAGAAAAGCGTTTGTAGTTGAGAACTGGCAAATGTAAGACCCACTGACGGGTTCTAGGAATTTAAGGATTGGGATACCATTGCAGTCGGTTTTCTCTGTTGGACTGCAGGAAAAGGGGATTAAAAAGTGGAGGGGCTTTGCCTGCAGATCTGTCAGAAAGGTCAAAGGGCTTAGGAAACAAAGGCAAATGAGAGCACTTGCACTAAAGTGAAGGTGGTGCACAGACTGCCCAAGAACAATACTGCCTATAGAGGTGAAGAAGGAGGTAGAGACTTGTCAACAAGGTGACTAAAATAAAAGCACTAAGCTCAAGACCCTTCAAAGTCTGAATATAATGCCTATAACAAAAGTTTTAAGAGACCCTTTCTTGTAAGCAACCAGTGCTCTTAGACCTTAGCCTTATTAGCCACTTTTGATTGCTACGCTAAGCAGCCAAATAAGCCGGATTGTCTCTATAGACAAGCTACAAGCAGAACAAAGAGGGGGAAATTTGCTACTTTTCAAAGGTCAGGGTACACAACATTCAATACCCCAAGGATGTTATTAAAAATGTACATAATTAGATTGTCCTGTTATATATAATTACAAATATCATTTGTCTGTTTCCGTATCATTTAATTGATGTCCTGTTTCTCCCATTGTATACTGGTGCCAGACAAGTTGTGACACCAAAAATTGTAATGCAAATTTTAGAATGAACAGTTACTTTAAAATTTGCATTAAAATGTGCCAACTAACACCAACCACATTTGTGTGGAAGTCTGGTAAAAAACCTACAGATTTTCATCATCTGCTATAGATTTCCCTTCAACTTATTCATCAGCTTTCATTATCTACTAAATACATTGTATGGAAAAAAGTTTCTGGACTCATGACTATAAGATTGGAATGTGCTTCCCATAACATCACATTTCACATTTGGTCCTCTTTTGCTGTTATAATAACCTGGGAAGATTTTTCAAGTCAATTTAAGAAGCTTTTATTGTCATTTTAGCCATATATAGCTGACGCAGTACACAGTAAATGAGACCCTTTCTTTAGGACCCTGGTGCTACATAAAATAACATAGAGCTACATAACACAACATTCAGCCACAAGGGCATTATGTCAAGTCAGGAACTAATGTAGGGTGAGGAGGCCTGGGGGTCAGTAAGTGTTCTAGTTCATCCCAAAGGTACAGTGCATCCGGAAAGTATTCACAGTGCTTCACTTTTTCCACATTTTATGTTACAGCCTTATTCCTAAATGGATTCAATTTATTAATATTTTTTTTTATTCTACAAACAATCCCCCATAATGATAACGTAAAAGAAGTGTTTTAAATCTATGCAAATGTATTAAAAAAAAACATTTCAAATCACATGCACATAAGTATTCACAGCCTTTGCCTAATACCTTGTTAAAGCACAGTTGGCACGAATTACAGCCTCAAGTTTCTCTCATTCTTCACTGCAGAACCTCTGAAGCTCTATCAGATTGGATGTGGAGGGTCTTCACAGCTATTTTTAGATCTCTTCAGAGATGTTTAGTAAGGTTTAAGTCTGAGCTTTGGCTGGGCTACTTAAGGACATTCACAGAGCTGTCCACTTGCCACTTCTTTGTTATCTTGGCTGTGTGCTTAGGGTCTTTGTCCTGTTGGAAGATAAACCGTCACGGTCCAGAACACATTTCTGCGTTTATCTTTCCCTTAAACCTGTCTAGTCTCCCAGTTACTGTTGCTCAAAAACATCTCCAAAGCATGATGCTGCCACCACCATGCTACCCTGTAGGGATGGTATTGGCCAGGTAATGAGGGGTGCCTGGTTTCCTCCAGACATGACTCAATCTTTCAGTTCAATCTTTGTTTCTAATGGTCCCAATTTTACTTGAAGATGTCCTATTAAATTTCTAATCTGCACAAGCCTCTGTTTTTATCACTGACATAAGAGAACTTAGGAAAATTACCCCTGGTTAATTCGTTTTTTTGTTATACACATTTTCTTTTAATGCACCTATCTTGCGTATGATAACTACGTTAAATCGGTGTTCCACTGAAATCAATAGTTTTATTTATTTTGGAACGCTTCCATTCTTGTACTACATCTTTTTGTTTTGGGGCATTTCTCCCTTCAGTGTTTGCATTTAAATTCAAGCTAAAATGTTCCGTGTTTTGATTTCCTAAAAAGTACTTTGCTGTGTTCTGTGTTTTAGGTCATTGTCTGGTTGCATGGTAAGATGTCTACCAATGAATTTGTATGCATTTCTATAAATTGCAAAAGCACATTTAGGAGACAATGTTCCTCTAAATGTTCCTATAGACGTCCTTTACATTTATTTGGGTGTTATCATAATGAACCACATCATAGTTTGTTAAGCCTATTCCAGAAGCAACCATGCAAGCCCAAAGCATGACACAAAGTCCACTGTGCCTAACCAAAGAGCTTGTTTGTTTTGATTTGTACTACTCTAAGATGTTTGTATGACCTCTACATTTCTGCTAAGCCTCCTTTTAAACAAAAGACTGATACGTTCACCCCTGCCTGTAATGTCACTGACTGTCATTACAACAATCACTAGGTTCCTGCTGTCAACTCCTGATGTTGTGCTTGGCTGATCTATTTGATATCTGGTTTGTTTGATGCTTTCTTGTTCAGACATTCCAAATTGTTGGAAATTGGTTTCCCTTCATTTTTTCCCATAGACAGCTCTCTAGTCTTCTTAGTGGTCTATTTTTTTTCCCTTTTTATCCTTTTTTATTCCCAGAATAGACAGTCAAATCTAATAATTGTTTGAACAATCAAACAGGGCACAAGAGACACCAGTCTGTTACATGTTCCAAAATGTCCAATCACTGGAAGGTGGGTTATATAAATCTCTTCTCTTGGCACCCTAGCGTACACTTTCTCTAAATCCACATACACACAATACAACTCCTTTTGAGCTTAGCTATACTTCTCCATCAAGATTCTCAAGCAAATAAGGCTTGTGTAGTGCTCTTCCTCAGCATGAAACCATACTGCTGCTCACAGATGGTCACCTCTTCTACCAGTCTGGCTTCCACTACTCTTTCCCATAACTTCATGGTGTGACTGATCAACTTAATTCCCCTGTAGTTACTGCAGGTCTGCACATCTCCCTTGTTCTTAAAGATTGGTACCAGCACACTCTTTTTCCATTCCTCAGGCATCCTCTCACCTTCCAAAATCTTGTTAAACAACCTGGTTAAAAACTCCACTGCCATCTCTTCTAAACATCTCCATGCTTCTACCAGTATCTGTTCCTACCGACTTTCTACACTTCATCCTCTTAATCGCTGCTCTCACTTCCTCCTTACTAATCCTATCCACTTCCTGCTTCACCATCTCCACACTATCTTATTCTTCTTTCAGACCATACTCTTTCCCTCTTCTTCTTCACCTTCAAGACCATCCTACAGACCACCATCCAATGCTGTCTAGCTACACTGCCCCCTGCCAACACCTTACAGTCTCCAATCTCCTTCAGGTTGCATCTCCGAACATAGTCCACCTGTGTGCACCTTCCTCCACTCTTATACGTCACCCTATGATCCTCCTTTTTCTTAAAATAAGTGTTCACCACTGCAATTTCCACCTTTTTAGCAAAATCTACCACCATCTGCCCTTCTACATGCCTCTCCCTAAAGCCAGAACTCCGTCTCCTCCATCTCACAACCCACTTGTGCAGCATAAGCACTGATGACATTTATCATCACCTCTTTAACTTCCAACTTTACGTTCATCACCCTATCAGAAACTCTCATCACCTCCACTACACTCTTACTGTACTCTTCCTTCAGAATCACCCCTACACCATTTCTCTTTCCATCCACATCATGATAGAACAGTTTAAACCCACCTTTAATGTTCTTGCTCTTACTCCCTTTCCACTTGGTCTCCTGAACACACAACATATCAACCTTTCTCCTCTCCATGATATCAGCTACCTCTCTCTCTCTTTACCCGTCAAAGTACCAACATTTCAAGTACCAACCCGAACCTTCATTCTTCTACACTGCTCCTTTTTCTGCCGTCTCTGTAGACGTCTTCCCCCTCTCCTTCACCTCCTTCAGTAGATTAAAATATTGCAGAGCAGTTATGCCATGATGCACATACCTCATACTGTATGTATGTCATGGCATATCACACACATCTCCCAGTGTTGAAGGTTGCGCGTGTCGGTTCATTGCATTTCTGCAAGCGAGTTACAAAAAGGCATCAAACAGCATGTGTCATCAATAAATAAAACTGAAAAACCATGTTTAATATATAACTTGTCTAAATACCTTAAATATTGATATAAATATATTATTTATATATTGTACTTTTAGAAAAATGAAGGACAATTTGATGTCTTTGACTAAATACAAGCAATGCTGTTGGAAATGTGAACTGTCATAAATGAATGACAGTAGTCCATTTTGATCAGCACGGATGTAGTGCTTGTGTACACATATAAATTAGTTAGCTAATCAATAACACAAATTATTTAAATTAAATGGAAAGTAGTAAAATAAGTGAAAAAAATCTAGAGGTTGAAAATGTAAAAACTATTTATATTTCTTGTACAAATTTGTATAAATACAAATGGGCATAAGGAACAAATTAAAATACAAAAAGTGTCTATTTAAATGCCTTAAAATACAGCATCTGTCATTTACTGAACTAAATAATGAACTCCAGTGTCAGACAGATGGCAATATTGCATCTACAATGTTCTTGTAAACTAAAGCCTTTAAACAATTTCTTTAAAAAGTGTACAGGTTACACCTCATAATCACTGTCACAAACAAAATTCTATAGTCTTTATTATATATATATTTTTTATACATAAACACATGCAGCAGTGCTGGACAGCAACACAGTAAATTTAATTAGTTACTGTACTTAAGTTGTTTTTTTCACATATCTGTACTTTACTGTACAAAGTATTTCCATTTGGGGAGAATTTACTACATTTCAAAGTTAAATATCTCACTTTTTACCCAATTACATTTTGCCCATTCAATCGTTCCTTTTTAAATTATGAGTGGGTAAAAACTTGACTGGTCAAGCACACAGCATGCCACCCATCAGGGTAGAGTGCACGCTCTGTTTTGAACTTGTTTTGATTGCTGCTTGGTGGTATCACGAACATACAGTTCAGCATCAGTTGGACAGCACGCAAAACATTTTGCAAGGAATAAATGATGGGAGAAACTCCTGACTCGACTTTGCCACAACACGTGTGGCCTTATTTGCACAATTATTGTTAAGTCGTTGAAATTATGCTTTTGAGCTCATAGATATCAATCAGTGTTTGACTAATTAGTATGATTCTATTAATAGATTAGTATGCTAAGAGTAACAGTACAGCCTTTTCATATAAACTGACTTAATTAAGCAAACATCTTGTGACCAAAATTATTATAGGACATTATAACCATAATGAAA
Source organism: Silurus asotus (assembly GCA_024362625.1). NCBI lineage: Eukaryota > Metazoa > Chordata > Actinopteri > Siluriformes > Siluridae > Silurus > Silurus asotus. The sequence continues at coordinate 1,496,735 of MU551642.1, forward strand.
GATAGTACTTTGGATACTTCAGTACATTTGAGTGCAAATACTTTCGTCCTTTACTCAAGTGAAAGCCTTTTTACTTTTACCAGAGTAATATTTCACCTAGGATGTTTCTACTTTGACTCAAGTGCATGGTTTCTGTACTTCGTCTATACAGTACCGTGCAAAGATTTTAGACAGGTATAAAAAACAGCTATAAATTTAGACTGCTTTCAAAAATAAGAGTGTTAATAGTTTATTTTTATTTTTGATAGAACCCGGCAGAGAGGTTGTTCCAAACATCTTGGAGAACTAACCACAGATCTTCTGTGGATCTATGCTCCTTCAAAGCCTGCTGTCTTTTTATATAATATCAGACAGACTCAATAAACTTAAGATCAAGGCTCAGTGAGGACCAAACTATCACTTCCAAGACTTGTTGCTCTTCTCTATGCTGAAAATTGACCTTAATGACATTGGCTGTGTGTTTGGGGTCTTTTTCATGCTCCAGAATAAATTTGGGGATCAGATGCCTCCCTGTTGGTATTGCATGATAGATCTGTAGCTACCCGTATCTTTCTCTATTTCTCAGCTTTGAGCACACCATTAATTCTGTTCAAATCTCCAACTCCATTTGCAGAAATGCAGCCCCAAACTTGCAAGGAACCTCCACCATCGCTTCTCTGTTGGCTCCAGACACATTATCTTACCTCAATCCAGCCTTTTGACAAACAACTTGCTGCTACAGCCAGACATTTCAGATTTTGACTCATCAGTCCAGAATACCTGCTGACATGTTTCTGCACCGCATTTCTGATGTTTTTAAAACAGATATGAGTCACTTTCCTTGATGGGGGTATGGCTTTTTGGCTGCAATTCTTCCATTAAAACCACTTCTGGCCAGATTTCTCCAGACAGTTGATAGATGTACCTGGGTCCCACTGGTTTACGGCAGTTCTTGGCAGATGGCACTAATTGACATCTTCTGTGTGTCTTAAGTGTATTTCATCTGCTGCTTTAACCTTTCTAGGCTGACCACTGCAGCTAGATTCCTCAATATTTCTCATTTTTTTGTGCTCTTCAAAAAACTTAGAATAGCACATATTGAAAACCCAGTCTGCTTTGAAATCCTTGCCTGGAAGAGATCTTTCGGATGCAGTATAACTACCTTTTGCATTTTGCTTGTTGCTGTGCTCAGTCTTGCCATGGTGTATGTCCTGTCACATGAAACTGTCTTCCACAACCTCACCCTAGTAGCCGTGTTTGGCTGTTCTTCAACCAGTTTTAGGCCTCCAACACAGCTGTTTCTGTTTCAGTAAATTACTTTGTTTCAACCCACATATAAAACTGATAATCATTAGCACCTACTTGGTATTATTGGTCAATTATACACCTGACTACTACAAAATCCACCACTTTGTGCAAGTGCACAAAGTGTGCAAATGTAAGAATTAAAAGCCAGTGTTGTCACATCATATATTGATTTGATTCCGAATGTTCTTTTGTTTTCTCATTTTGTAAATTGATCAAAAGAAACAATTAAAATATATATTTATAAAGCCTTCTTACTTTACTGTATAAATTCATTTGAACCTGATTAGTGTCTTGTGTGAAGACAGTATAATATAAACCCTCTTATTTATTCACACCAGAGTTTAAAAAATACAATAAGAAAAGAAATCAGATTGCTAAACATAGTAGCAACAAAACATTAATACACTCACTGAACATTTAAAAAAATTATAGAAAAACTGTACTAATACTAGGTTAAGCCCTCCTTTACTCTTAAAGAAGCTCGAATTCCTTATTGCATGGATTTAGCAAAATAATGGTAAAATACATCTGAGATTCTGGTCCATGTCGTTTCATTTCAGGCCACTGAAGAATACTGAAGGAAGCCAATTTGAGACGACCTTTGCTTTGTACATGATGCATTATCACATTAAAATTAGCCATGTGTATATTGTGGCCATGAAGAAATGCATAGGGTGTAGTCTATGACATTTCAGCAATGATTGATTAGTATTTACAGGCACAAAACTGTGCCAAGAAAACATTTCCCACACCATTACACCACCTCCAAAAGCCCAGGCTGTTAACTAAGGGGAGGTTGAGTCCATGGATTCATGCTGTTAGTATTCTGACCCAACCATCTGTGTGTCTCAGCAGAAATCAAGATTCATCAGACTAATATGTTACATTTTCTGGTCTTCCACTGTCCTGATTTGGTGCCCACTGCAGCTTCAGCTTTCTGTTTCTGGCTGACAGAACTGTACCCCCTAATGTGGTTATATAATGTTGTAGCCCATCTGCCTTGATGTATTGATGTGCATTCTGAGTTGCTTTTCTGCTCACCACAATTGTAGTGAATGATTATCTTAGGTACCATAGCAATTCTGTCAGCTTTAACCTATCTTTAAAGACCATCAATAAGAAGTTTCCATCCACAGAACTTGATACTTACTAGGTTTTTTTTTTTGCACTATTCTGAATACACTCTAATGTTGGGTGTGAAAATCCCAGAAGTTTAACAGTTTGAGTTATAGGGAAACTTTGCATTGCATTTGCTCTATGTACAAAAAAACATAGTGGTCAGGCAGTCTTTGTAAAGCTCTACTGCCTCCTACCGGCACTGAATGGAACATGTGCATGAAATTACTGAAAGGTACTGCATTTTCTGAGAAGCACTTAGCACAAAATTCAGAAAAATTATAATTGTGTTATGTAAAACAGTAAATTATCTGTCAAAAAAAGGGGTTAAAAGTAAATAAGAAGCTGTAGAATTTTAATAGAAATTAAAATGCAAGGCGTAGTTATTTTCATGCATACATTAAAAAAAGAAATTGTTTAAATCACTCACCTCTTAAATTTTCAGCCTTGAATTTTCAACCCAAATTCCACTTAAGTGTGATATACAGATGAGATCTTTAAATAAATACCCTGTGATAAACAGTTAAAATAGGATTACAACTAACCTTTAATGTATCTGAATAGTCAAATTAAAAATGCCATTTGGAAAAGAAAATGTCCAGAAATTAGAAGCCACCTGGTACCACCTTTTTAGATACCCAGTCTAGCCCTAGTCGTTTTACTCTCTGTTCTTGCAGCTCTGAAACGTCTTATATATGTCTAGTCTTTAGGAGGGCATTTTCTCTCCCAGATTCTCTCTCTCTTTGACTGGAGCTGAAATCAATGGTCATGCAATTAAGGAGCGTAGATCTGTCAAGCAAAGTGCTTGGGGAGGAAGGTATTAAACAAATACCCAATAAGGAGTTCAATAACAGCAATATCCATGTTGAGTGTGGACTAAAGCACTATCAAAACTGGGCTAGACATTTATGTGTTAGGTGGTTTATTTTTGTTGAGAAGCAATTTCCAGTATTGGCAAAGGCCTTCAATGATCACTCAACTGTCTGGTGGCTGTGTATTGACTCCCGACCAGGGGAGTCAAGTCGACCGTTCGAAAGTTATAGGCCCTTTCAAACAGTTTACAGATAGGAACAGAAGCTTGAAATGGGAAAGTGCAGTCTCTAGGGGCTCCATCACTGATAATTAGCAATCAATCACAAATTTGTTTAAAAGCTTGAAAAGAACACAGAGAGCATTATTAGATTGCAGAGATTTGAAGCTCTCAGATAATGACTTGGATTTTTAGAGGAATGAAAGGCCCCAGACATCTATCTGGCTACTTCTTTTATCAATCAGTGCCTTAAATCAAGGAAAAATCTAACTGCCCACACACTGAAATACTACAGGTGTCAGATGGAAACCATAGGGAGAAAGGGGCTGCTTACAACTTGTGTAATTAGTCAGTAAAGGATTTTACATAAGCGCCTAGGGTTCATTACAATGTGATTAAAGATCCTTTAGACCTTTACAACCTTAGGGCAAAGTGTGCTATACAGCCCCGAAAACTGTCTTACTATTCCTGCAATTGTTTCAATTTAAAATGCATCAGTGTAGCTCCCTAGCTGTCTCAAAATACACTCGCTTGGCAGTTTAACAGGGACACCTTGCTCTTTCATAAATTGTGTAATCATGCTTGTGACAGCTGTGCAATGAGGAAAACACTAGGGAATTAGGAATTTGATGGCCATAACACGTCTCAAAAAAAAAGTTGGTACAGTTTACTATTGTGTAGCAAGTATACAGACTGATGATAAACTTATTTTTCGAATTGAGGAGACCAGTTGCTGGTGTTTTAGGAGGGGAATGTCCTATTTGTGTCTGACACAGGATTCCACCTATTCAACCATCCAGTGTCATATAAAAATAAAAGAATATGTAAGGCCTTCTCTTAAAAAGATGTCATCTGTGTTTGCTCTAAAATCTGTATATACCTTTTTGCACTGATGATACCTTTCCAAATGTGACAGCTGCCCATTCCCTATGCAATAATGTACATATACACCATCAAAGATGCAACAGAGCGCTGATAAACCAAATGGTCCCTCTCCTCTTTAGTCTGAAAGACATCCATAGTTTCAAAAAAGAATTTCAAATTTAATTTTATTTAACTACAGAACAGTTTTTCACTTTGCTTCAGTCCATTTTAAATTAGCTTTGGCCAAGGGAAGGCAGTGGCATTTCTGAATCAAGTCAAGTCAAGTCAAGAGTCAAGTCAAAAGGCTTTTATTGTCATTTCTACTATACACAGTGGCGCACAGTACACAGTAAAAACGAGACAATGTTCCTCCAGAACCCTGGTGCTACACTAAATAACAACATAAAGCTACAACACAACACAAGCTACATAAAGTGCATTGAGTGCAACCTAGTGCAAACAGTGCAGACAAAAAACAACACAGACAGACAACACAAGACAAGACACAAAACCAAGATAGCGTCGACCAGTAAACCTACTGTATACTTTGGTTATACAGTACTGTGAACTGTAGAAACTATACCCGGGAGTGAATATAAGAAACATAATGTAGTGCAAAAATACAGCAGCAGTCAAGAGATGCAAAAGACAACATGTAAACAGTGTAGTATAATATAATAAAGGTGCAAAAAAAAATACAGCAGCAGTCAAGAGATGCAAAAGACAACATGTAAACAGTGTAGTATAATATAATAAAAAAAAAAAAAAAAGCATGTAAACAATATAGTAGTCGAAGGTGCAAAAGACGGCATGTAAACAGTAATACAGTGAAAGGTGCAAAAAACTGCAGTTAAAGTGTAGTACCGTCAGGTATAAATAATAATAAAAAGATGATGGTGGAATTGATTAAGATGAGTGATGAGTGTGTGTTGAGTGTTATCATATTCACATATGACTTTTTTGCATGATATAGCTTTAACCTACATTTGTGGATGGCATAGCAAACTGTGTTTACAGGCAAAAATGGCTGGAGGTGTTTCTGAGCCCACGATGGGAATGAATTACAAAATCATGCCTCCTTTTTATGCAGCACCGACTAAAGGCCTCAATATCACAGGCCTCCAAAAGTAAATTTTGCCTCTGTCGCATGCATACAGAAATTTCCTCAGAGGAACATTATTCTGAAATTGTACGTTAATGTTCTAGATTTGCAAACTACTGTATTCTGTTTTTATATACATTTTACAAAGAATGGCAACTTTGTTTTTGGAAATGGGGATGCATAATATTTTGTACAGTTTACACAGAACGGTGCAAAACCAAAAAAAATATGCTACTGAGCAGCAGTTTTAATGAGTAACGTGGTAAGAGATAAATGGTCAAATAAGCACTCCTTACCACAATGGAAGCAGAAATATATCTGACTAGTATATTTCTATATCTGTTCTAGAAAGCTTGTGGTTTGTTCAGCTGCAACCTTGCAACATGCTGCTATGTTCTTTTTAGAGTGAAGAGGCTTTCTCTGAGCAAGCCTTCAAAACAAAGTATTTTTTCTAATTTTACTATCATGAACATGCTAACTAAGGTCTCTGGAGTCTGAGATGTAACTCTTTGGGTTTGACCTTGGGTGAACTTGCAAGGGCATCCACTCCTAGGAAGATTGGCAACTGTCTTGGTTTTAAATAATCTCCACAGTGTAGAATGGTGAGTATTTTATTGTTTGGAAATGACCTTATAACCATTCATGAATTGATTAGCAGCAAGAAATTCCAAGAGGGTGTACTTTTTTTTACATGGCTGTACATGCAGGAATTTAAGTAAATTCTTTTTAGAGCTAGCTGACACCGTTAGCATAGATAAATCTAATATTCATTTATTAATTACATGAAACATAAATGGATCATAGAGCCACCTTATACTGGTTCTGGGATGCATTTACATTAAGCTGCAGAATATGCATTACATGAAGCAAAAAGTCCCTAGTGTATTGTGAGTACAGCTGGAAGGTCAGCAGGGTTTCTCTTCCGATCATCAACAATTCAAACAGTAACTGCTACATCTGCAAATTCAACAGCATTGTGGATGACCCTTTATATCCATCCCATAGTCCCCTGGCAGAAGGTACAGGAGCATCAGTAGACACCCAAACCGTTTCTTCTCTATGGTTGGTAGATGACTTATTAGCTTGATGCTTCCCAACATTTTCGTGGGCTAGTCAAACATGTTTCTTACTATGACTCAATATCACTGGTATTAGTCCTTTAATGGAACACTAAACCAATTAATGTGTGCTGTGTAAACCTCTGCTTATGTATTTGCATTTTATGTAGTAATTTATAAGTTATATGTAGCACAATGGCCACCATCTTGAATCTATACATTTGGAATAATGTTAAATATATATTCAGTTAATCTATGTGTTTCTTTTTTTACATGCTTGTTGGTCCCAGATTAACTGGTTTCAATATTTTAGAAACTGGTGATCTCCTGAGAGTTTCACACACAACAATTACACAGAAAAGTGCAAAAAAGTATACAAAAATCCAAAGAGACCAGATCAGAATCACTACTGTTTTGCGAAGTCTATTGCAACTCAACCCACTGTATGATATTTACTTTTGAACCCGATATAAAAAGTGATTAGTCCATTCTAAAAACAGTCACACCATAATTTCTATTTATAAAAGGTTGTACACTTACGCAACTGGGCATTTAATCTTCCTTGTTAAAATGGCAGGTTTTTGTGATGAAAAAATACTAAATCAAAGTATATGGGTTTTTTTTGTCCTCAATGTGAAATGACAACAAACATTTTATGATTTATTTCCCCCTAAACTTCCCAAATCCGTCTGATATATTTTTCCCTAAAATGTTTGTTTTCCACTGGCTTCTTGTATGTTGTAATTTCAAAAATAATACTAGAAACAAATTTGACATATTTTGGTTTGGTTGGTATTTTTAAAACAGCCAGGGGTGTGTTGACATATATTTGCAAGTTCCTTTTAGGATCAATAATGTACTCTGTGTGCTATAATCAAGCATCTGAAATTTCCATGTGGACTGAACAAAACCCTTGTATTAAAGATGTGTGCTCTTCTTGGAGTTCATCCAGCTGTCACATTGCCTCAAATGTTTTTATCCAATGCGAAAGGACAACAGGGCTCCTTTCTCCTTATAAAGAACAAACATTTCAGCTAGCAAGACCTCAGCAAATTTGTGCATTCAAATAAATGGTAGGCTGATTATTAGTGAAGGGTCTTTATTGACTTACAGAAATGAAAAGAAAACCACAAGGCAGTGCCTAAATACACTGTAATACAACGTATTTTTGAAGTTTATATGCATAGCATGATTATCAAAAGTGCTAAGACGGTTGCAGATCTTACTCTGCCAATCATATTCAAGAAACAATTTTATACAACACTCCATTACTAAGAGAATAGCCTGTTTTATGCTTCTGTCCGCAAACTCATGTAAGTAGACAGTCTGGGTGAATTTATGCAGTTTGTGCCATTGGTTATGTGCCTTAACCCTTCTAAGAGTAATTACCAATGCCCTGAGAAAAAAACTTTAAATATTTATGTATTTAAATAAAATGCATCCATTTGTTTACTGCCCCTATTTGTCTTGTAAACATAAAACATGGTGTTATTGTCCCAGAGATTAATCACACAAGTATAAAAAAATAATGTTGATCAGTTCCAGTGCTCCTCAAACAGCAGGATGCACAGCCCTCCAGAGTTGTTAGCAGACAAGGTCAGGGAATGTCATTCCTGCTGGAGAGTATCTCTCCAGCTGAAACTGTGATTGGGTCCATGTGTGAGGGGGAGGATAGGTGGGTCTGCCAGCTGCCACACACCAGTGTCTTGCTCTTCACATGCACAAAGACCCAGATATGGAATCTGGTAAGAGAAATGAACACTTTAATATTATACATTTGCAATTTTCTAATGGAAAATAGAATAGGAGTATCAAGTGAAGAAGCAGTTATTGTTATTTTAACCATATATAGCTGACACAGTACGATGGGACCCTGGTGCTACATAAATTAACATAGAGCTAAGGACTAAGGACTGGTTATTAAATGCTATGCATAAAATTCTGAACAAAAACAAAGAAGAAGCACACTTTTCTGACAACTTGGACAAACTCTTTGGCGTTGTGTGGGGTGAGGCCTTGAAGCTGGCGGGTGCAGGCCTCTAGAGATGCGGCGTGGGCCACGATGAGAATGTTGTTTCCTATGAAACAAACGCACACTGAGCACTTGCTTGTAGCACAACCATAAACTGATTAGAAAAGCACACTTATTTGGCAAACCCTTATTTTTGCAGTCTGTCAGGATGTCTTTGGTCACTCTGTAGCTGCGGCTCATGTAGGTGTCATAGGATTCTGACACATTTAGTTTAGTAATAGGGACATGAGGTCTGTGAATATAGAAATATTTCCTCTTGTGATAATTGATTATTCTCATAATAATTGCATGGTATGTAACGTAAAAAAACTATACTATTAAATAATATTCAGGTGATTTGTCTGTACTTGTATGTTGTGTCAACACTGAGGTTGGCTGCGGCAAGGCCTATAGGAGATATCCATGCAGGTAAAGAATTTCCAGAGACCCATTTGGTCCATTCAAATAACCCTGGCTCCACTCGTGTCCTCAACTTCCCATCCTGCTTCATACCTGTACATGGTAAAGGAAAAAGAGGGCAATAATAAAATGAAAAAAAAAACCATTGTGTTTTGGAAAGAGTGTAAAAAATGCATTCTGGCTATTGATAACACACAAAATAAAATAAAAAATGTATACATTTTTCTTTATATTAAATGTATTGATGTATAATTCAAAATATTCACAATTTTAAAAAGGTATATAATAAGGTATATTATGCATTGAGGTAATCATGAGCTGATCTCACACATTCAAAGTAAACATAAAATGTGTTAAAGTAAAACCTATACTGCCATCTTGAGGAACAGTAATATGGGTTTATTTCTAGATCAGGGATGTCCAATATTTTCCGCAAAGGGCAGGTGTGGGTGCAGGCTTTTATTTTAGCCAAACAAGGTAGTTGTTAAAAATTAAAATGATTAGGTTTAAATAGGTAGAATTTGGTGTTGCACCTGCACCCATCCCGGCCCTTTGTGGAAAAGTTTGGACACCATTGTTCTAGATGGATTAATGCGTAATTTTACATTCGTTCTTTTAGTAACACTATTTCTCCTCCCATTTCTCACACATTGCACAAGACTGGCATCCCAATTAGGTTGTACTCCTACATCACACCCAGCATCCCTGGGAAAACTTCAACTCCATCATGATGTGGTTAATGAAGATGAATTTAAAGGTGTTTTTCTGAAACTTGTTAGAAATCTTTCAGTGGTATTTCAAATAAGGTAGAGCTTATTCTTTTGAAGGAAGTTCAGTTAAGGGTTAAAATTGCAAAAGATAACTGCCGGGCAAGGTGCGATCATTGGTGAGAAAGCAATGTATATATTTGAATATGCAATGATGCAATGTTGACACACACAAGGAATTTGGTTCCAGCTGTTGTGACTCTCAAAGTACAGACATAAATGATAAGGGTTAACAAGCACCTGCCTGATACGGTGTCCCGTGAATCAACATAACTGACCCTTTAAGACATGGGACTCCACAAGCCTTTTGAAGGTGTGTTGTGGTGTCTGGCACCACGATATTAGCTTGTTTGTCCAATACATTGTATTGATTCTTAACTGGCTTGAGATCTGGGAAATGTGGAAGTTAACAGCTGGATTGTTCCTCAAATTGTTACAGTTTATCCTGCTTGGTGCTCGGACCAGGCAATGAAGGTTCCTGTGTGTGATGTAAACACCAAAATATTGGTGCTTTCTGTCCACAATCAACTTCTTTGGTCTTGCTGATGTTGTCTCCTGGCACCAGTTCTGCAGGCTTTGAATATACCTCAGATAGCCTGGTTGAGATACTGAGCTTACTAAAACAGTGTATTTAGCAAACGTGACAGTGGCCACATAAGCATGAGTGTACAATGAGTAAAGCAGTAGGTTCAAGATACAACCCTGTGGGTGCTATAATGCTAAGGGTAAGGTTGGTGAGACACATTTGCCCACCTGTGCTGCTTGTGATCTAGGGCCCCCCAACTTGTTGGGTTTTAAAGAAGTATACTGTTAAATGCTCAACTGTAGTCAACAAACAGTTCCCTGATGTTCATATGGCTCAAGGCTACATGTTGACGATGAAGGTGATAGATTTGGACCATATGTGAATTGTAATGGGTCCAAGGTTTCAGGTAATAATGAGGTGATGAAGTCTCTGAGCAGTCGTTCAATGCACTTTATCACATCACAAAGGTCAGGGCTACTGGGTGATAGAAACCCAGCCTGCCATTTTGACTTTGTGACAGGAACAAGTTAAGTTTATTTCTATAGCGCTTTTCACAACAGACATTGTCTCAAAACAGATTTTCAGAATTTAACAGTTAAGATGAACGATGTGTGTTTATCCCTGATGAGCAGTCATGGCGACTGTGGCAGGGAAAAACTCCTTCAGATGATATGAGGAGGAAACCTTGAGAGGAACCAGACTCAAAAGGGGAACCCATCCTCATTTGGGTGACATCAAGAGTGTGATTATAAATCATTAAAACAATACAGAACACTGAAGAGTGAAAACTACTGTTTACCTTTTTCCTAACATAGCCCACCCCTAATAGGTAATATTATGGATGTATACCTATATATACTATATGGACAAAAGTACTGGGACACCTGACTTTTCCTGCCATATGTGGTTCTTCTCCAAACTGTTAACACAAAGCTGGAGGCACACAATTGTACAGGACGACTTTGGATGCAGTATAATCAAATTTTGCGTTCACTTGAAACTGTCCCAGCATGCCAACTCAACCCTATTGAACACCTTTGGGATGAACTGGAACACTGACTGCACCACAGGCCTCCTCACCCTACATCAGTACCGGACTTTACTAACACACTTGTGGCTGATAAACACAAATGTCCACATACACATTCCAAAATCTAGTGCAACATCTTCCCAAAAAAGGAGGGAATTATAAAAGCAAATTGGAACTAAATGTGTGTGGTTCTTGCAAATAAATACACATTCGCTGGGTATGACGGCTTTTACATGTCGCAGGAAAGGATAGTAAATACTAATGAATCTATTACCTTTGAGAATCTCATGGGCTGTTTGGACACAGCGGAGGCTGGGCGAGCAGTAAACAAAGTCAATAGTAATATTATTTTCCAGTAATGCCTCACCTGCAACACACAATCAGACATTTAAAGCTCTACTGAACTTTCTAGTTAGTAAAAACTGTAGAGGGAGAAGTTCCCACATACCCACAGTTCTGGCCTGTATTGCTCCAAATACTGTAATAGGAGCGTCCATGTCATAATCTCGGTTTCCACCCCAAGCAGGCAGAAAAGGGGGCATGTTCAGGTTACTTCGCACATATCTGCCTGCAGAAAGACCATATTGGACTATTGGGCTGAAGTCAATCTTTATCTATGCATGTGTAGAAGTGTGAGAGTTCTAGTTAGAGGTATAAGTCCCACTACCTTTGGCATCTGAGCACTGTGAGAACCAGTGTTTTCCGAAGACCACATCCATCCTCTCTCCATGACGACAGACAAACAGAGTTCTTTTAGGGGACTGCGAGTGACTGTTCATTCTAAGTACCTGTACCAAAACAAAGCATTCTGCAGTCAAGCTTGACTTTATTGCACCTTGTTTATCTAGGTGCAAGAATCCTTCGTAAGATCTGAAAAGAATCAGAGAATACTATTCTTGGCTGTTAAAGAAATTAGCAGAGGATTGCATACATTGCATTTAACATCATAATTATGTTATCTGACAGTAATCGGTATTCATTGTAAAAATGGCACCTGCATAGGTTGGCAGACTACATTCATAATAGATGAATCTCCAGCTTTTGAGTTTTCTAGGCACTGAATGCTGAGCAGGCCATCCAGTGTTCTGCTCTCTTTGTTGCTTTTTTCTGAAGGCAAGGCACTGAAGAATGAGTGCGACCTGTTTTTAATAGAAAAAGAGTAACCTTCTTCTGATGTTTAAACATGTCTGTGATAATGCTATAACAGTGGAACAGTAATTGGATCTAAGTTTATGTTTAGATCTTTTTGACATTGATAAAAAAAAAGATTGTAATTAATTCAATTACTTAATTTGCTGTTATTATCTGTGCATATCCTCCACATGCATTTCATGAGGCTTATGCCTAATAAATATGCCACTAGGTGGACTAGGTTGATTGTGTGTGAATAAGTATGTAAATGTCTCTCATACTATGCCAAGGATTTGTGAAATACTCCTCTATGTAAAATCATTTGAAAAGACAGAAGTGTTAAACATGCTCACCCATGGAAAACCCAGGTGTCGCACTCATCAGCCCGATTAATATAATTTTCAGGAAGCAGCCCAGAAAGCCCTGTGCTCAGAGAGGTGCCATACACCCATCCCTCACTGGTGCTCATATGGTCCACTGGAGAGGTCAATATAAAGTCCCCTGGTACCAGCTCTAGCTCGTCTTCATTTTGAGGAACATATGGGTACATCACCTTTAGAGTCTGGCAAAAAAAAAAGAGAATGGTATTTGGGCATATCAATATTTCATACTATACTATCTAAATATCTATTATGTTGCATGAAGTTATTTAGTTATGTATTAAGCAGGATAAATCTGGGTCTGATTAAACCAGAATGATTCAAGCAGTCATTGACTTTCAGAATTATTCCCAAAACCTACCTCATGATTTGCATATCTAATGTCACGTGAGAAAAGAACAGCGAGCCAATCACAACTAAGCTTGACTTCGATTCCTCTCGCCAATTTCTCCAAAGAAGTAAAGTGGCTGCTTGGAAAGTTGTAAGCTAAAGTCACATGTAGCTGCTTCTTATGTGGCTCCACTTGTACATCTGTGAGATGACCAGATGTTTCCATTAGCTCACATCGTTTTACAATTATTTTCCTTTAAAATATAGTGAAGTGTCATTTAAATCAGTGAATGATCCACAATTAAGTGATTCATCAAGGTGGCAATTTACAATGGAAAAAAATCCATGGAAAGGAAGAAAAAGAAGATAAAAATGTAAAAAGCAAAAAAAGAAATAATCAGTGTGTTAATATCTTATAAATAAAAGTAAGAGTTTTAAAACAGGTAAATGTGATATTGGGCTTCCAGAGATGCCTGTAGTGATTCTGTTGCTCTGAATTGGTGAAACTATTATTACCAATATATATTAAGGCTGCGAGGTAAAGTCTAATCAACTGCCCTTTATATCTATATAGTTCTACCTGCTTTAGTGGCAGCTTCTGCAGCAAAGTCGAAAGCAAATTTCCTCAGGGTCTCAGCCACCTGCTCCTCAACGAAGAGACCGATGAAATTGGAAGAGGTGTAGAGCTCTAAGGGCAAAGGGCTAGGAAAGCGGCCTCTCCACTGATTAACTGTGGATTGTAAAGCCCCACACAGAGCTTCAACTTTACTGTCTGCACACTAGACAAAAGAGAAATATGAGAAAAATAATAACCTTGTTATATACCGCAAAATATTGCTAGAGACATATTATTATAAAAAAGTTTTTTCAGGTTTTTGACTCTTTGTTGCCAGAAATAAACATTTCTAAGTGTTGTTTTCTGGCAACAAAGAGTCAAAAACATGGAAAAAATGGAAATCCTCCGCAGCTCAAACCTATGCAGAAACTGGACCAGTTGTGGTGTAGACTGAATATAGCCATAATGACGTTTCCACATCTATGCATTAAACCTTACCAATTATATATGTGCTCTATACCAAATGAAATATACTTTCTTTCGGCTTCTCCCATCAGGGGTTGCCACAGCGGATCATCCGCATGTTTGAATTGGCACATATTTTTATGCTGGATGCCCTTCCTAACGCAACCCTCCTCATTACCCGGGCTTGGGACCAGCACTAAGAGTGGCTGGGGTTGGTTCCCTGACTGGGGATCAAACCCGGCCCCCAGCGGTGAGAGCGCCGCATCCTAACCACTAGACCACCAGGGACTCCTATACCATATCAAATAATTTTAATAAATTCATAATCAGTAACTACAAATTCACACAATCATTTACTCCTAGAGGCAATTTAGAATTGCCAAATGACCTACTGGTATTTTTTGGAAGAATACAAAGAACACAGAAAAAATTTACATATTCGTGGGTTGGCTATTTAATTTCTTTATATAAATCACAAAAAACTGCAATACTAAAAGACGATAGCTCAAATAATCTCCTGGCACCACTGACAGTGAATAAAACTGGGACACTGCTGATGTGACACTGTTGTTCTTAAAATGGGTTTCTTTCACAATGTACAGCAGGAAAGGCAAGACACCAGGAATGCACACCTTGAATGTTTTTACAGAAGGTGGTATAAAATGTTCTAAAGAAAGGCATTTATTAAAATAAAGTATTTATTAAAATAAAATAAACAAACAAACAAAAAAAAAATGTGGTTTAATTCAATGCATTGGGCATATCTGTGGTCCATAATATATATTAACATAACGACTTATCATGCCTACATCAAATCAATAAAAAGCCGCTGAGTTACAAAACAACAGAAATTATATCATGTACAGTATTAGTCAAATAAACACAAAGAAGGAGAGTACACATTTTCAACATTGGGAATCAGTTGCACATCATTATTGGCATCTGTTATTTCAGTAGCCTAAATGTATTTAAAGTCAATGGCATACTCAAATTACAAACGAACTTAGGCTGAAAATCAAACTGGGGATCTATTAGCTTTTAAAGATACTAACTGCACCACTATATAAAATAGTTAGAACAGGATATCATCTCAAGAACCATTTATGAAAATAAATAACCAGAAAAGGCTCACCATAAAGAACTGACAGAGTGTGATGTGAGGAAATATGTTGTGGGCTTTGTTCTTGCCACATGTGAGGCGTGACTGCTGCCAGAAGTGAGCCAGCTGGTTCTGAAGGGGGCCACTTGGCCGTAAGTACAATACATACTCTCTGGGTAAGGGGTCGTCCAGAAAAGGATCATCTATATGGGAGAAAAGCCTGCAGAGAGACAAACAGTAGATTATTTGTCCCTTCTATATCTTTACCATATCAAACATGCGGATGATCCGCTGTGGCGACCCCTAATGGGAGAAGCTGAAAGAACGTATATATATTTACAATATATCACAGAAAATGATGGTTATGTAACAATAAGTTGCCCAAAGATTTTGAATAAATTCACTTATATTAATTCACTACAATCACATAATTCATACAATCATTTACTTCTGTAGGCAATTTAGAATTACTAATTGACCTACTGGCATTTGTTGGGCAAATCAAAAGCAATTCATGTTAATGTCAATTTCTTTGCATACATCAAAATTAACTGAAATACTGAAAGTCCATAGCTCTAAAACATCATATTTCTTTACTTAAAGTGAAAAAGACTGGGGTCAAGTGACACCGCTGTTTTTAATAGTCTTCTAATGGGCTTCAATGTACACCAAAAAAGCACAAGTCAACAGGACTGGATCGACGGACAGATGGGCAAACTGTCCAGCTGGCTGAAAGCCAGACTAACCGACCAACAGACAGAACAACAGACATTTTAAAGGACAGCCATGTAGACCAACAAACCGACAGACATATCAACTGACGAAATATTGAATGCCAATTTTGACTAAACAACTGACAGCCATGCTACCAACTGACAGACAGACTATTGAACTGACATATAGATTAATATAGAAATAGCATATAGAAATCCTGAATGTCTTTATAGAGTGGGTGTTACACAATTTTCTTAAGAAGAGCTTTGGAAAAGATCAAAATGCTAAATGATAAGGTGTCATTCAAGATATTTGACAGATCAATGAGCCAGCATATGTTTCATTAAATCTATCAGAAAAATAAGTTTTAGCCATTTGTTTTTAAAGTGGTAGGTCAGTCGAAAAAAGCCTTGGACTTCTAATCTGAAGGTCGTAAATTCATATCCAATTAACACCAAACTGCCGCTCTCAACTGCTCAGTAATATAAATGATATAATTGTAAGTTGCTCTAGAAAAGGGCATCTGAAAAATGGCAGTAATGTCATTTGATTTTTATTCTTTACAGTACAACTACTTCTTGATAGTTTCAAAATGATTCACATAGGCAAGATTATGTTCTATATTTCTGCCATTGAGGGCAAAACCCCAACATTTATTTTGTTAGATTGTATATTTTTTCTTTTAGCCCTGATGTCAATGCATAATTTCTTAAGTTTTTTTAAATGCATATCTAAGTCTGAAACTAAAGCAAGAATAGGATTTTTCTGTGATTCTTTAGGGGGGGCTATAACGTGACACAAACACAGTGTTGCCAGTGGGAGGCAGCAGAACACAGTCCAAATAAAACAGATTTGAGGGGGGGAATGTATTTTGTATGATTGCTTACAGCATGAAGAAAATGAAAAGGGGTCTTACCAGTCACATGCAAGTTGTACATTCCTGCCTCCTGTAGAAACCAGTGCCTTTAACCTGCAATCAACATAGATAGGCATATCAATATGGTTGGATAACAAAATCAACCATCAGCATCAGAATGGAAATGTTCGGCATGATGACCTTTCTATTTATTTATTTGCACCGTTGCACCTTATTGATTTTCCGGATTCATTTTTTTTTTTCCATCACACTCTGATTGAGCAACACTATCACACATGAGAAAATACATAGATGTTTCTTTTTTTTTCTTATTGCACATGGCTTATCATGGGAGGGGTTCGTGCTTGAGCTGACTAAAACTGTGTGGGCGGGTTATGAAGCTACAGAGCCAAGAAGTGATACTCTGTGTTCCATGATGTGACTCACAATCACAAAGACATGACATACAGTACTGGCGCTTGTATAGTGTATTTAACATATCTGGTGACAAAATGGAGAACATTTCACACGGTGAGCTGTACGATGATTAAAACACCTCTCTGGTGAATTCATGAGAGTGTGTGGAAACAGTTGAGCTATGTGGGAGAAAAGTTGAGTGTACTTTTCCTTCGCATATTGAGGATTTGATAAATAACACAATTGCAAATGGGTTTTTTTTGGTCAATCATTAGCATCTGATATAATCAAAGCACATATTTGTACATATGGGGTAACAGTGAAAACATGAAATACCCTTGAAATGAGTTTTAAAGTGAGAGAGAGAGAGAGAGAGAGAGAGAGAGAGAGAGAGAGAGAGAGAGAGAGAGGGAATAGAGAGAGAGAGAACCTTATACAATAGATTTAATCTGAGTTATGCTCTTACTTCTGCTAAATTTGTCTGAACTGACTTGTATCCAACAGGGACTCGTTTCGTAGTGGGTTTTGTATATCTGGGATAATTAATGCTGTCTGACCTGACGCATTATCTCACTAATGAGATAATTAGCAAAGAGTGAAATGAATTAGATGAAAGTGTGCCATATCCGACCGCCCCAGTAAAATAACAAGGGTACGAGGTTCACGGCATATTTGGATTTTTTAGAACTGCTATACCTACTGCAGAATATTTGCATGTAAATGGTAAAGCTTTATATCAAGCTTCACTTAACTGAACTTGATACCAAATCTAAAAAGGTGAACATCAATGAAATTTTTGCAACATTTTAAAAGGACGTTTGATTTTCTTTTTTTTTTATAATAAACCAAATATAAAATATAGTCAACGACTGCATTTAAAGTATTTAACTGATTAATATATATGAGTTTACACCGAGGTAACCTAATTAACTGTCAAAAAATTTTCAAATAGTTACACATCCGAGAACAGAGTTTTCAACATTTGGGGACATAATATTTACCATTAGATTTAACTATTATTATTTATTTATTTTTTTTAACCAAAGGATAAAATAAACACTAACTGCAATAAACATTTAAAGAATATGTCGATTCATATCTATTACATTGTTAAAGTAGTAATTATCTTATTTTTTGTGCATGTTAGTTAGTATAGTAGATAATGTCGAAAAAGGGAACTCTTCAAAAAATTAAAGATGTAAACTAGTGTATCTATAACAATGAAAGTGGTTATTAAAAACTATTGCTAAAGTCTGATTCACAGCAATCACTTCCCCATTGCGTGAGTGCATTAAGACCTCAGGCCTGCGAAACAGGTGTCCAGAGATCGCTTTCACACTGGCTATATTAACTATTGAAGTGAAACCCCACAGTACGTTATAGCTTCCCTTTTAGTGTCACAGTCTCCTAATACCACTGAAACAAAGGTCTGAACTGTGGAGTGTCAATTCTTTCACAAAGGCCCACCCAGGAACTTTTAACCTAGTGCAGAATATATTATTTTTATTGTTCAAATATGAAGTTAACATTATTGACAAACACCTCAGTGGCCCCTGTTACTGTGAAAGCTAGTGGTGTCATGGAAATGTGATTATATTTGTGGTTTGGTATTTTTCATATTGCTAAAATAAGAAATGTAAGCCACACAGCTGTGAATCACCTGTTCGCCTAATCAAATATAGATGGGTATGTGGTGTGCAGCATGTTTAATATGCAAAGAAAAAGAGGGAAAAACAATTAGGCATGAAAATGCACAATTGCTATGTCCAACTTATGCATCAGGCAACACAGATCAGTCATTTCTTATCTTTAAGTACACCACAGTGGTAAGCTAAACCATAGTGCACTGACAGAAAGGCCACACTTCCTGATTACTCTGAGAACACTCTCACCTTGCATATACAGAAACATGAAAATACATTTAAAAAAATTACACTGTTTCCAGTGGTAAAAAAAATTATACAATAGGTTTAAGTAAAAAAATACATGTACTAATATTGTAACAATAATTAATTTAATGTAAAAATTCATGTGTAAGCACATTACTCTAAGTAAATAAGTTGTCAGGTAAAAAATAAAGTCTACGAATGTATACATCGCAATTTTTTTTAACAATTGTTTTAACCAATCAGTTAACCCAGCAACCATATATATCAAGTTTATAAAAAAACTGCTAAATTAGCTAACTACCTAGCTTAGTCTAGTTGTTACTAGGCTCCTTAGCTAGCTACAGCTAGCTAGCTGATTTCACTTCCTATATTTTTTAAGCTAAGCGGTTATTTATCTAAAAAAAGATGCCCTTATACTTTGCTTTTACAGAGTTTGGGTAAAGCTACTGAAACATAGAAATATTTGACACAACAGACAATAACCCAAGTGACTTTATGTTTAATACAAAGCTTTTATTCTGTACAACATCAAAGATCTGGCTAGTTATCTAGCTCTGCAACTGGTAAATGCTAATATATATATATATTTCCTCTAAAGCATTTAACATCTAAAATGTCTGATAAATTGGGCCAGGGATGCTCATCTGTCTTTACTGTCTCACACTAAATATTTCACTGTACTGATTTGTTAAAAAAATGTATACATTTATGATGATAATAACAATGATAAAGAAAGAAAATAAATTATATAATGTTTAATTTGCTTACAGTCTTCCAGAGTCAAATGCATTTTTTTCTCTTTATTAAATAAATAATAAATATTTCAAAAGAATAGGAACAGGGTCTGTATGTAGTGAACCGAAATACTTTCCACTCTTAAAGAACAAAGTAACCGCAAATGTGGGCAGAAAAAAAACTTATTATTTCCGTTCTTATAATAAATGTAAAAAAAAAAAGATGTGATCAGCAAATGCCCAGGTAAAAATCTTTTTTTAAAAATCAAACAAACAAATTAAACCATCGGTTTCAGTCGAGCAGTATGGAATAAAACATGACTGTGTACTGATTAGTTATGTGACACAATTCTGTTCACGCTAGCAGATTAACCAAAAAGTTTTAGTTAAACTAACAATGCTCACACACAAGTCGATTTTAACACACTTGACACAACTTGACTTTACAGCATACAGTTAAAGTACACATGAAATAATTCATAACCACACTAGACAGCATTACCCAGATAAGGATGGGTTCCCTTTTGAGTTTAGTTCCTCTACAGGTTTCTTCTTTTTGTCAGCTCAGAGAGTTTTTGATTGCCAACTTGCTTATTTACAAGAAAGGACAGAGCAGACTCTTTCTGCTAAGGAGACTAGGGTCTTTTGGAGTGCAGGGAGAGCACCTGAAGAAGTCTTTTGACTCTGTGGTGGCCTCAGCCATCTTCAATGGTGTGGTCTGCTGGTGCAGCAGCATCTCTACTGCTGATAGGAAGAGAGTGGACAAAGTGACCAGGAAGGTCCAGCTCAGTCGGGATCATAACTAAACTATAATGATTGCTGGAGAACATCTTTCATCCCCTGTATGAAACAGTTTCCTCTTTGAGCTGCTTCTTCAGTGAACCAATCACCAAAACACACTCTGTTATTGTGTTTTTAACTGTGCAATAATACCACTAACAAAGTTTTGTGCAATTACTGTGCAATAATTACCTATGTGTAATATGTTTGAAAGCTATATTGGTATCTTTTCTTTTGTATTAATACACTGTGATGTATAAACTTGTATTATGTCTCTACTTTGTATATATTTGCACATTTCTTTTCTTTGCTGCTGTAACACAGAAATGATCACAAGGTGGGACGAATAAACATATTTTTTTTCTTTTTTTTTTTTCTTTTTCTTCATGGTACATTTACATGGAACATTTTGTATCTGGATTCCTGTAAACCTTTTTAGTGACAAGGCCCATTAGTAATAGCATTATACAACCAAAACTGAATTGAATGAAATTGAGTTAATTCCTGATTTTCTTTTTGTTTCTATTTACAAATCTGAGCTAAGTAGGAACTGCTTTTAAATATCTGCCAGAGAGTCAATATAGCTAGAGATTTTGGGTTAAGCAGACTTTTTCTATAGATTTTCCAGAATTAAGACTCCTACTAACATGTCTTACACATTAACATGTAGTGGTAATAGGAAACTTGTAAGAAAAATGAAATTCATGAGAGAAATTGGTTATGTGGATTTTTTATTAAAAGTCAAATTAAAGGCCTTATTGCCTTTGGTGAAAGGTTCTACACTAAATGGTCATGCTATAGTTTTCAAACACTAAAATATCACATAGGCTGCTGGCAGAGGACATTTCATAGGAAACCACAGTTATCAACATAACCACCAAGACAATTTGCACCTATATGCAAGCTTTGTACAGTCCATGCCTTTGGCAAAGATGAATAACCACATCCTATAATGTAAAAATCCTAAAGCAATGTACCATAAATAATAGGGGATTGATTCTTAAACTAAACAAAATTTCATTGTACGTAATTAAATAAAAAGAACCGGGCTGAACAGATGGTGGGAGACCTTCACATAATTTGTCTCCATATGCAATCCCCATTACAACAGTGCTCTACAGATGGAGAACATCAAGACAATTTCGATCCATATGCAAGCCTGTGAACCAGAAACCACACTATTAAATGACTGCAATTGCACTCTGCATGTGCTGCATCAAAGTGTTATCATTTTAGATTTAACAGGGTGACATTCGATTCACATTGAATGAATTCAGCATCATGTGCTGGAACCATGCCTAACCTGTTGTTAGTTCGACACATGGCTTTATACATATTCCAGTGTGCCATCAGAGCTTCCTGACCTTAACCCTATGTTTATGTTTATGCCTCTCCACCCCCACACAGCTGTCCATACAGACGCTAGCACACCTTCTCCCTGCTGCTCCTTAGAAGGGAAATCTCTCGGCATCAGGCCCAGCATCCTTATGCTTCCTGTTTATGATGATGCTTTGTGATAATTGAGAGAGCAGTTCTATTCATATCTGCTGCACATACACATTCGGCTTTCTGAAATGCGCAGATACTAACTACACTGAGGTACAGTATTACTGAAAGACGTCTACGGTCGGGAAATGTGTGAACAAATCTGCCCTCTGCACTAATTATACTTAACCATCAGTACCAGCTATGTTTTCATAAACAAATTGCAAGCTTCCTTCCTTTCATTACTGGACACAGAATTTATTATGCTGGAGGTTCTGTGTTCCATCAAAAAAAAAAAACAAGAGCCAAATTGTGCCAATAGAGTTTCCCTTCATAATGGTAAAAAGAGCTTATTGTAAAGTTGTACTGGTAAAGTTTATCCTCATAATTAATTTGATCTACAACCATATTATGCTTTTTTTTAAATCAACTGTTTGGTTTTAAACAATAGAAACGACCAGAAAATATAATAAATAAAGTATAATTTAAAGAAATATATTGATTAGCTTTTCTAAATTCAGCATGAGTGGGCAACATGGAGAGTGCATTCCTTTTGTTTGGCAGATCGACACAAATCGCTTCTGCACACAGCGATACTTCTTAGAATAGTGTACTGAATTTGCCAAGAAACATGGCAAAAAATTATTAAAGATTTAAATGGGAGGGGAGGGGGG
>MU551642.1:1519477-1530054 GCA_024362625.1 Silurus asotus
GGGGGGTAAATAGAGAAGCTCTGCTTACAATAGCCCCCCAAGCTGCAAAAAAGAATTTGAAAGGCAATTTTTACAAGTCATTCCATTTAAAAATGTCATGTTTTGGAACTGTATCATTATTTAAAAGCTCCAAACGTGAATTCAAAACATTCTTCATCAGGCTGATTGAGAGCATGCCAGAGCTTGAATGAGGTAATACAGCAGCAGGTTGGAAGGACACTCACTTTTGGATGCCTGCTCTTTATTTGGCAAGGGCACAACAGACAGATGGTGGACTCACTACTGAGAGGATACCCACACAAATGCTGGCGAATACATTTTCTTCTCTTATGGTGGTGAAGCAAACTGCAGAAAAAACAGGCATGCATTTACCAGAGCCTGTCAGTGTATTACAGTGTTTTTTTTTCTTCCTTTGCTAAAATTGTCTTCTGGTGTCAGAGTGTAGTGCTGCATTGGATTGTGTTATTCTAAGAACATGACACATAGGCAGCAATGGAACTACTGCGAACACGTTACCATTGGCTAAAGTATACCCCATAAAACAACAGCTGCTATGTCTGCTAAACATGAGCTTGAATCAGGGATTGAGTGAATGGCGTACAGCTGTCTATTCAAAAAAACATCAACTACAACACCTGCAAGCACAACTGTGACTGGAACTGTGACTGCTGCTCGGCTTATGGTTTTAAGCAAGAAGTCTTCCAAAGGCCAGTGCACACCATTTAGTTCCAAAGAAAGTACAATAACATAGTCCAACTTGGAGAAATATGTAAACGATGTACTCAATGAGGTAAAACCCAGGTAAATAGAACAATTTGTAGTACATGTATCATTAGCGTAACAATAGAAAGCAACATGCAAACCATTTTGACAGCTTGATCTCGCTGAAACAGGCAGAAGATTTGCTTTGCAACCTCATAAATCCAAGTCAAATTTGATCTAAATCCAAAAAAACTAATGAGGGTTACAGCAGTGAAAACAGTAAAAGGAAATTCTCCTAAAGAGGGAGAAAGCCAGATGGAGTAATGTTTTGAGAGAACTTGTTCTGTACTTTTGATGGATTCTACAGAAGAGCCATTCATTAATGTTTAAAGAAGCTAATTTTCGAAGAAAAAAATAAAAAAATAAATACAATTATTTGAAAGTCAGGTTAAAGTTCAGTCTTGTAGGACCAGTCTTGCAAAAATACCCAGCTGAGAGATTCCATTTATATTTCCGTTTAACTATTTTAGGAATCTAAGAATCCTTGACTTTACAAACTTGACTTGACTTTAATGCTCAAAGATTACAGACAAGCCCTCTGTTCACAAAACAAAGAGCTCATACTGGTCAGCTGCAAGGCTTTAAGCTCCCTCCCATGCCAAATGCTCTTGTGTCAAAAGGAGAGTAAAAGACAGCACCTTGTGACTTGAACATCAGTCATGGGATGATGAGCATCTGGCCTTGTGTTTTTCCACCCTATTGTGCATACATTAACAGTAGGTATCAAGCACAAACTGACACTTCTGACTGCGTCTCATATTGGACTGTCTGGTTTGAACGAGAATGTATAATGACATTTCTCTTAAACAAATTTGGGACATTCTCTTTTCATTTGGGAGAACAATAAAATGGGCCAATTGTTCAAAAATGAGATGGCAGTAAGGAGTATTAATAACTTTGTGTTAAAGTGCAAAGGGGAATTCTGCACTCTGAAATATTACATATATATGCATTTGTAGTTTTTTTTAATGCAAGAGCTTCTTAAACTAGTGTAACAAACCCATGTGGGGTCACTTGATTTACAAATGGGGTCACTAACCCTAAACCCTGATTTAGTGGCTGTCTGCTATACTGATCTCGTAGTGGGGGCACAGTGGGGTTTTTTTTTAGAGAAGAGAAGAGAAGCTTCTAAAAATAAATAAAATAAGTATAAAAAAAATAATTTTATTCACAAAGGTGGAGGCACACGATTGGCATTTAAATGTTTCCTTCACTTAAACTTAAGAGACTCAAACCCATTCCAGCATAGCAATGCCCCTGTAGGCAATGCCCCTGTAGACAAAGCCAGCTTCAAGAAGATATGGTTTACATAGGTTGGAGTGAAAGATTTTGAGTAGCCTGCTGTAATGCTCTTTAAAATTAATTGGAAAACTAATCGCACCCCAGACCTCCTCACCATATACCAGTACCTGACTTTACTAATGCCACTGTGGTTGAATGAGCACCAATCTGCAAACCACACATTAAATTCATGTGGAACATCTTTCTAGAAAATTGAGGGTTAGTGTAACGGCAAATGGGGACTAAATGTGACTCAGGACTACAGTTTGCATCTGATCACCATCACTGCACACCTCAACATTGTTTATCTGTATTAAATGGAAATTCAGTGCCACCCAGATGAGGATTTGTTCCCTCTTGGGCCTGGTTAATCACAAGGTTTCTTCCTTATGGCGTCTCAGGGTGTTTCTTTCTTTCCAACGTCGTTGCTAATTAGGGACAAACTTACACATAAGGAACATCTTATTTATTCTTTGTCGCCACATTATCTGTGTAAAGCTGCTTTAATTGTTCATTATTAAAAGCGCTATACAAATACAGATTAATTGAATTGAATTGTGGAAATTGATGTTCAAAAACCACATGAAATCTACTGGTCAGTTGTCTACAAAGTTTTGTCCATCTAGTATAAGATGACTAGCAGTATTGACATTGCTGTATTAGCATGAAAGTTGAATCTGACTGCAGATGAGGAGATGCAAGAGCTGGACTGAAAGACTAGAGATAATACAAGAGCTTAATTCTATGGGTGACATGTAGTTTTAAATGCACAGTTCGAATTGTCTGGAAATGTTAATAAAAATTGAAAACATGTTAAAAGAAGTCTGAAATTACACAATAAATCCAGGAAGCTTGCAAAGATATTTTCCAGAAAATTCGTTTAAGGATTAAAGCAAGTAATATAGGGTGGCTTCTTACTTTAAAGCACAGGCTGAAAATAACGTATTCCCAGAGCAATCAGTACACATTCTTTTATAAGCAAAGCTAATCTTTTTAATCAAAGCTGTCTGTTTAAAAGATCTGTTTCCTGACATTTAAGAATTGGATGAACTTTCTGGTAGGCAAAACATTCCTGAGTAATACTCAGTGTATTCTGATTCTCATGGTATAGCAAGTAGTAAAGTTAGACAGAATTCAAAATGTATTTACTGACATGTAACGAAAGCAGGAGTTAACTCAGGTGTAAAATAAAAGGAAAAGGAAAGGGCAGAGATGTGTCTAAGCAAGCTACTGCAATGACCACAGCAAGATACTGTTCGTCTTTTTTTTTTTTTTTTTTCGAATTTAGTTCGCTGCTAATTTAAAACTCCTTCTAAGCTGAATCTATATTAGTTCAGTGGGTGGAGTAAGGCCTGATGTGTGAGAGATCCACTTATGATGTCTTTCCATTGTTCGGAGACCAAACCGCCTCTTTTTCCTCCCTTTACTTTTTTCCTACTGCAGTCTGGTCTGCTTATGAATCACACCACAGATGTGCAAAGCTCCCAAATACAACCTGTAAACGTAAACACAACTTAATGTTTACTTTTGCCCATTTAAAGCGTGATGTGTTTGACCAGGAAGCAGACACTAGCATATAGCATACAGATCTGATCTGCTAATGCACTATTAACTTGTTACACTTTGTTACACAAATTGAGGCAAGAGTAGAATCGTGGCAAGCTGGTAGCATCATTATGTATATCTTACCAGCTGTAAATTACAAAAGTGACACCATACTTTTGTTTCGTAGGAATAAACCTGATTAATTACTAATAATAGCTGTAAAAGTTTTTATAATAGTTTATATAAAGATGCTTATAATCATAATTTATTGTTTTTATTGTGACTTTACCGGAAGATATATGGCGGACACTCAGCGGTCCCCAACCTTATTTGTGCCACGGACCGGATTAATACCAGACAACATTTTCACGGACCGGCTTTTAAGGTGTATTGGATAAATATAACAAAATATTGGCGTTTGGGGACCACTGCTCTATATAATAATCCTTTCTTCTTCTTCTTTTTTTCACTGCTCCCATTAGGGGTCGCCACAGCGAATCATCCGTCTCCATGCTCCCCTGTCCTCTACATCTTAAACTATCTTTAAACTAACTACCTGCATGTCTTCCTTCACCACATTCATGAACCTCCTCCTTCCTGGTGGCTCCATCCTCAGCATTCCCCTACCGATATACCCCATGTCCCTCCTCTCCACACTTACAAGTCATCTCAATCGGGCCTCTCTCTTGTTGTGACATGCGCTGTCCCTCTAATAAACTCATTTCTAATCCTGTCCATCATCATCACTCCCAATGAATATCTCGGCAACTTCAGCTCTGCTACCTCCAGCTCCACCTCCTGTCTTTTACTCAATGTCACTGTCTCTAAACCATACAACATCGCAGGTCTCACCACAGTCCTATAAACTTTCTCTTTCACTCTCACAGATACTCTTCTATCATAAATAACTTCTGCCATTTTTTTCCACACACTACACCCAGCCTGAACTCTTTTCTTTACTTCTCTAACACACTCTTCATTACTTTGCACTGTTGACCCCAGGTACCTAAACTCATCTATCTTCACCACCTCTTTTCCCTGCAACCGCACCACTCCACTGCCCTTCCTCTCATTCACACACATGTACTCTGTCTAACTCCTACTGACTATCATTTCCCTTCTTTCCAGCACATTCCTCCACCTCTCCAGGCTCTTCTCAACCTGCTCCCTACTCTCACCAAAAATCATCCGCAAGCATCATAGTCCATGGAGACTCCTGTCTGACCCCGCCCGTTAATCCTGTCCATCACCACTGCAAACAGGAAAGGGCTTAGAGATGATCCTTGATGGCATACAGATCTGATCTGCTAATGCACTATTAACTTGTTACACTTTGTTACACAAATTGAGGCAAAAGTAGAATCGTGGCAAGCTGGTAGCATCATTATGTATATCTTACCAGCTGTAAATTACAAAAGTGACACCATACTTTTTTTTTATTGTTTTTAATGTGACTTTACCGGAAGATATATGGCAGACACTCAGCGGTCCCCAACCTTATTTGTGCCACGGACCGGATTAATACCAGACAATATTTTCACGGACCGGCTTTTAAGGTGTGATGGATAAATATAACAAAATATTGGCGTTTGGGGACCACTGCTCTATATAATAATCCTTTCTTCTTCTTCTTTTTTTCACTGCTCCCATTAGGGGTCGCCACAGCGAATCATCCGTCTCCATGCTCCCCTGTCCTCTACATCTTAAACTATCTTTAAACTAACTACCTGCATGTCTTCCTTCACCACATTCATGAACCTCCTCCTTCCTGGTGGCTCCATCCTCAGCATTCCCCTACCGATATACCCCATGTCCCTCCTCTCCACACTTACAAGTCATCTCAATCGGGCCTCTCTCTTGTTGTGACATGCGCTGTCCCTCTAATAAACTCATTTCTAATCCTGTCCATCATCATCACTCCCAATGAATATCTCGGCAACTTCAGCTCTGCTACCTCCAGCTCCACCTCCTGTCTTTTACTCAATGTCACTGTCTCTAAACCATACAACATCGCAGGTCTCACCACAGTCCTATAAACTTTCTCTTTCACTCTCACAGATACTCTTCTATCATAAATAACTTCTGCCATTTTTTTCCACACACTACACCCAGCCTGAACTCTTTTCTTTACTTCTCTAACACACTCTTCATTACTTTGCACTGTTGACCCCAGGTACCTAAACTCATCTATCTTCACCACCTCTTTTCCCTGCAACAGCACCACTCCACTGCCCTTTCTCTCATTCACACACATGTACTCTGTCTAACTCCTACTAACTATCATTTTCCTTCTTTCCAGCACATTCCTCCACCTCTCCAGGCTCTTCTCAACCTGCTCCCTACTCTCACCAAAAATCATCCGCAAGCATCATAGTCCATGGAGACTCCTGTCTGACCCCGCCCGTTAATCCTGTCCATCACCACTGCAAACAGGAAAGGGCTTAGAGATGATCCTTGATGCAATCCAACCTTCACCTGTAACCAGTCTGTCGTTCCTACTGCATACTTCTCTGACACACCTGACTTCCTCATACAACACCAAAACTCCTCTCTGGCACTCTGTCATACACTTTCTCTAAATTCACAAACACACAATGCAACTCCTTCTGACCTTCTCTATACTTCTCTATCAACATTCTCAAAGCAAATTATGCGTCTGTGGTGCTCTTCCTCAGCATGAAACCATACTGCTGCTTACAGATGGTCACCTCTTCTCTCAGCCTGGCTTCCACTACTCTTTCCCATAACTTCATTGTGTGAATCAACTTAATTCCCCTGTAGTTACTGCAGGTCTGTACATCTCCCTTATTCTTAAAGATCGGTACCAGCACACTCCTTCTCCATTCCTCAGGCATCCTCTCAC
Organism: Silurus asotus; assembly: GCA_024362625.1. Classification (NCBI taxonomy): domain Eukaryota; kingdom Metazoa; phylum Chordata; class Actinopteri; order Siluriformes; family Siluridae; genus Silurus; species Silurus asotus. Next base: position 1,525,929 of record MU551642.1, read on the forward strand.
CTTCCATAATCTTGTTAAACAATATTGTTAAAAACTCCACTGCCATCTCTCCTAAACATCTCCATGCTTGTATGCCATCTGGTCCTACAGACTTTCCACTTTTCATCCTCTTAATTGCTACTCTCACTTCCTCCTTACTAATCCTATCCACTTCCTGCTTCACCATCTCCACATCATCCAACCCTCTCTCTCTCTCTCTCTCTCTCTCTCTCTCTCTCTCTCCCTCATTTTTCAGCTGCTCAAAATACTCCCTCCATCTTCATCTCTCCTAAACATCTCCATGCTTGTATGCCATCTGGTCCTACAGACTTTCCACTTTTCATCCTCTTAATTGCTACTCTCACTTCCTCCTTACTAATCCTATCCACTTCCTGCTTCACCATCTCCACATCATCCAACCCTCTCTCTCTCTCTCTCTCTCTCTCTCTCTTTCTCTCTCTTCTTTTCCTCATTTTTCAGCTGCTCAAAATACTCCCTCCATCTTCTCAACACACTCTCCCTACTAGTCAACACATTTCTATCTCCATCCTTTATTGCTCTTACTTGCAGCACATCCTTCCCAGCTCGGTCCCTCTGCCTGGCCAGTCGCTACAAATTCTTTTCTTCTTCCCTAGTGTTCAACTTTTCATACAGCTTCTCATATGCCTTTTTCTTGGCTTTCGCCACATCCCTCTTTACCTGCTGCCACATCTCCATGTACTCCTGCCTACTTTTTTCATCTCGCTGCTGGTTCCAATTCTGTTTTCTCTTTATGCTCTCCTGTACTTCCTCATTTCACCACCACATCTCTTTGCCTTACTTTCTATTTGCAGGGGTCACACCAAGTACCTTCCAAGCTGTCCCTTATCACTTGTGCAGTAGTTGCCCAATCATTCAGCACTATATTAATAATCCTTTAATAAGGAACATTAAAAGGTAAAGTTACTCATATTAATTAGTGTTTGGCAGTTTTATCCAGAGCAACTTACAATTATCTAACGTATAAAACTTGTCAATTAAAGATTAAAGGCTTTGCTCAAGGGCCCATCAGTGGCAGCTTGGTTGTGCTGGGATTTGAACTCACAAACTTCTGATCAAAAGTCCAACAACCTTAACCTCTGAGTTTACCACTTTTTACACTCCTGTAGGCATATTGCCATGCAAAAGTTCCACAAGAGAAGACTTTGAGTTCATGGTAAAACTCTAACAAACTGCATTGTTTTCCTTTTTATAAACTTTGGGATTTTGAGGTAAAAATCGTTTACATCTGCGATAGCATACGTAAAAAGAGGAACTAACTTGTTTTATTGTTTCACAGCATTACACATAACTACCAACAGATAAACGGTACATGTCATTATTTAAATAAAAAAAACTTTGCTGTAGTAAAAAAATAAAGGATTGAATCAGTTCTAAGATTTAGATATTGATGATTTATTATTTTTGTAATACAACACATCCCTTTGTGTTTTATATATGTGATATATTAACTGTCATGTATCTTACTAGTATTTTGGCCAGTGCAGATAACTAGCTGAACAAAACTGGAATTAATTGACAATAAAAAAAAGAAATGGGAGTCAGCATCAAGCACTGACACACTTTAGCTGGAAAATATTTTTTGTCTACCTGTGGTGCATACAATTACCTAAAACCATGTCTATGTTGGTGTCACAAACACCACAAATAAAATCCACAAAAGTTGTGTTTTTGCCTATACCATGGATTTTCTGATCAGCCACAGTGTAAGCCTTAGAAGCGGGTTCTGGAGTCAAGTCAACCACCCACTACACTTTTGCTTTTCCATAACAACAACCAAAACATTTCTTCTTTTTTTTGTTTTTTTTTCCAAGTGCAGTGTAGAAGATTATATCTTACTGAGTTGCAATATCTTGAATATAGTTGCAGTAAGCAATTTATTTCCTATTATAAGATTATAAGATTTCAAATATAAGATTATTAAGCCTATTTGTAGACTTCAAAATATAAAATTGTCTTGTTCTATGAGAATTGTACTAGTTATTTTTATTCCTAGAAAAAGCAAAATAATAAGACAAATAAATACCATTTAATGCCTTGAAACTAGAACAAGAATTATTTTTTTTTCATATACATAATAGCACAGTGGAACTATTTTCTTCGCATATCCCAGCTTGTTCAGAAACTAACGGCATATAACTTTATAAAGAGATCTTCACTTGCTAAGACTCTGTTTGTTGCAGTGTGATACAGCGGTTGAACCATCCTTTGTACCAGTGGTCCCCAAGGTCTAATTATAGTTATATAATATCATACATTTTTTAAAGGGCAGACTTTATTTACATTTACAAACAACATAAACAACATAAATATATTAAAAATAAAAAATAAATAGTATCCTTAATAGAACCCTAATAGTACCAAATACAGTATGGTACTATTTCTAGAGTTTGTTGTATACTGTATGAAATACAACAACTCAGTATTACTCTTCCATACACTGCAATTATTCTATTTAGTAATGTTTCTTTTTTCTTTTTTAAATACTCATGACATTCTGTTTCAGCTTTTCAGTTAGAAATGTATTTCTTGTTTATTATTCCTGTTGGCAATCTGGCATACATACTGTAGGTCAATTTTATTTATTTTTTTACAGATAAAAACTTTTCAAACAGTTCAACAGCGTACTGAAAGAATGCGCAATCACATTAAATTACATATCACTGAATGATACTAGGAATACTCCCTGATATATGCACTCAGCATCCACTTTCCAAAGAACACCTTTACATCGGAACATTCACCAAATTATTCCACCAGCTCACCATTTAGTAGTAGTTCAATGCATCACACAGATACTGGTGAAGAGCTAGCAAATGTTCACATCAAGCACCACAATAAGGGAAAAATATGATTTTTAATGATTTTGAAAATGTTAAAGTGTTAGTTCCAGATTGGCAGGAGTAAGTTCCAGATTCCAAATTACGTTTTTTCAGAAACTGCTATCATGCACAACATACTCGAGTTTACACAGAACAGAAACAAAGTAAGTGGCGGTTCTGTGGGTGGAAATGCCTTGATGATGAGGTCAGATAAGAATCGCCAGACTTTTTTTTTAACTGTCAAGATGGCAGCAGTCACTTAAAAACCCCTCTGTACAAAGATGGTGGTCATAAAAGCATTTTAGAACACACATCACACTATTAGGTCGATGGATTACAACAGCAGAGAACCACAGCAATTTGAGTCAACAATGTGCATGGCTTCATCAAAAATTCACGTTGGTTGATGGTTGAACATTGAGAAATGTGTATATATATATATCGTGCAGAGCTGGAATAATAACGCTGGAACACGGGGAAGCACAGCTACGCTACCAGGCTGAGTGGCAGTACGAGGACAGTGTCATTCAAAACGTCTCTATCTGTCATTACTGATCAGCCTCAGCTCTTCACTGTTTTATACACAGGAATTAAAAGTGAAATCTCTCTTTTCTATATATATATATATATATATAAAACAGCTGAACAGAAGTTGAACCCCAGTAAAGCAGGTACAGTAGAAAGCCATTAGTGTGTGTGTGTGTGTGTGTGAGTGTGTGAGAGCAGCAGTACTCACGCTCGGGTATGAGGGAAGCCCATCGATAACAGCACGTCCAAATGAGAGCCGTGTTTGACGGTGTTGTGTCGGTTTGGCCGGAGTCTGCGAGGAATGATTTTGGAGTAGATGTCTTCCTTCGCTGCCATGCCTCCTTAGGATGCCAGCTTACTTTTCGGTCGGGGGAATAAAAACCCAGCAAGAGACAGCTACTCAGATAAGTTCCGTATGAGCATGTTGGTCGGCCTCCTCCCCCGCTACTGTGAGGCGCAGCACGTCCAAGCGCTCGTACTGTAATCGACACACCGTTACACTGCCTGAACAAGCGGTGCGCCACATACCACCACACGGTGGCGTACCAGCTTGGCATACTAGTACGCACAGTGTTATGCAGTAAGCAGGAAGACCGAGACAGCTTGAGCATTTTATAAGCTGTAAATGTACTGTCCCTCTAAATCATCTCTGGATACTAATAACTATAATCATTATTGTAAATGTACAGCATATACTAGACTATCTTTTACATTTAATATATTACACACACACACAGATATATATATATATATATATA
>MU551642.1:1530097-1569632 GCA_024362625.1 Silurus asotus
ACACACACACACACATTATATATATATATATATATATATATATATATAATATACACTATATTGCCAAAAGTATTGGGTCACCTGGTCATAAATATGTGATTTTTGAGCATTGCATTCCACATTTATTCCCAATTTGCTTTTATAATTTCCTCCATTTTAGATGTTCCACTAAATTTGCTAAAATCAGCCACTTATTGATGTTAGGGGAATTAGGGGAATCAACAGTGAAAGTCTTGTTTCAATGTATAGGACTTTATTTATTTTTTAATACATTTATTTATTTATTTCATTTACAAAATGAGGTGTGAGAATCAACAGTAAAATAATCACCATCATCATAATTTGAAATATAATTTTTCCAGCATAATAAAACATTCTCCAAATATTATCATTGGTAAGGGAATAAACAAACCCTAAACAAAGTAACTTAAACATTTAAAGAAAACAAAGGGAAATGTTAAGCCTTTTGGGTAAAATTCTGCATACACAAAGTCTCAATTGTTCTATTCGATGTCCGCTGGTTGAGTAGTTGATGGTGAAACCAGGCATGTGTTGAATTTTACATCATACATTTCCGTCATCAATATTTGAGCTATTTAACCTTTGCACTACAAGCAAAACTCTGCCTTAAAACAGAACAACTTTATGTGTATAAGGGTGTTTACAAAATTGGGATGTTTATCACAGATAGTATATAATATACTAATGTTTAAAATGTTTGCACAGCAGCACTGTTGCATGTCCCATTCTAAAATAACTATAAAATACTTTTGAGGTCTAGTTTCCCACTTAGATAACATGAATCATATTGCAAGTAACTGATGACAAATAATTCAATGTGCAGTTTAAAAATACCATTAGGCAAACACTGACTTTATGCTTTATTTGTGCATTCTTGTCTTCATTCATGAAATAGGGTATGAAACAGGATCTTATCTTAGTATGAAGAAAAATAAGTTCCATGACACTGCAATGTTGAGCAACTGAAAGTACAACCCTGTCACCCAAATTAAATACTGTGAAATACAATTAGTGAAATTGCTAAAAATCACAAAAATATCATATCATCATCTAGCAAAAAAAAATACATTGCAGGGTAAATAATTTAAACACATGATCAAAGGTCTACATCAGAATTTTTATATGGAAGCACCTTTTAATAAATTTGTGTAAAAGTGCATTAGTGTATTATTGTTATTATTATATCCTCTCTCATTTTACGCTATAATTAACATTTCCAGCTAATTACAGTATTAGAGCTTGCTGTTCAAAAAAGCCTGCTATGCTAACCATTAATGCAACACTTCGGTTTCAAATATAATATACATCAAAATAACATGACTGCTTTCATGAAAATTACACTGCACTCCTTCCAACAAACATTTTGGTTATGAGACTATGGCCATTATTGTACTGAGACACAGGGACAGGAAGGGTGTACAATGCTGCCATTGATAGCACTTTTAAATAGACAATTGTTTGTCTGGCCTGAAACACTCAGCAGCAGGAGCTCAATGACTATGATATGTGACCAGGGTTACACTCTAATGATTTAATGACCTCTATTATGTTACCATTCCTTAAGCCTGGAGAGCAGAGTGTGTAGACACAGAAATGCTATCTAATTTGTTCTATGGTGTCAATAGAAAATGACTTCTACATCATACATTAAGATGGACTGTAAGGCACAACCAGGCAGAAAACAAAGCCAGCCTCCTGGAATGCTTTCTTCATCTCCACCTAATAGTATGACAAGTGAACAATACTCATAATTAGTATCTGAAAGAAATCAGTCAATTGGTTTCTACTTTACAGATACATTCATTATCTGTATTGCACATACACTATATGGAACAATATGTATTGGGACACCTGACATTATGACATCATTCTTTCCCAAACTGTGAGCACATAGTTAAAGGCACCAGATCATATAGAATATCTTTGGGGGCGGTATAATTACATATTGCCTTCACTTGAACGTCGAGACCCAAACCTGTTCCAGCATTGTGTGCGTAAAGTAAGCCCTATGAAGATATGGTTTGGAGTGGAAGATCTTGAGTGGCCTGCTATAGAGCTCTGACCTCAACACCTTTGGGAAGAACTGGAATGCTTACTGCACTCCAGGCCTCCTCACCCTACATCAGTATCTGACTTTACTAATTCCTGAATGAGCACAAATCTCCTCAAGCATATACAAAGATCTAGTGGAACATCCTCCCAGAAGAGTAGAGGTTATTATAACAGCAAATAGGGCCTAAATATGGAAATAGATGTTCATAGCAACAGAATCTACTAGTCATTTGGTCAGGTATCCACAAACCTTATAGTCCATATAGTGTATATTAGTAATGCTTTAATAGTTTAGGCTTTATTAAAATGTATTAGAATTAAAAAACAAATTAAAAGTCTTACCAGTCGGTCAGGATCCGAACACAGGCCCACTACCGCACCACCACTGCCAGGTAATTTCACAGCAGAGCCAAACTTTATGTACATACAAATGACAGAAACTGTCTCAAAGACTTTTTTTTAACATTAAACTGATAACCATAGCCACTGTAGTAAACTTACTATCATCTGCAATAAATATAGCTGTGTAATTTTTTTTTTCTGTTAGCCATCTCTAAGTTCAAGTTCTCTCACCTCTACATATCAGAAATAGCTAAATGATGTTTATCTGATTTTAACCCGATATAGAAGCGAACTTGACTTCTCAGCAGTTATGGTTTTTATATAGAAATGCTAATTCAATAATAATTTGGCCTAATGTTTTATCCATAATGACTTATAATTAGGAGCAGAAGGGGGTTAGTAGTCTTGCTCAAGGCCCCAACAATGGCAGGTTAGGAGTGCTGAGACTTAAACTCCCAACCTACCAATCAGTATCCCAAACAACAGTTATATGCTATTAAAGTAAACCAAATGCATTAACCATGTGTTTGGAAATGCCACTGAGGGAATGAAGCATGCACCCTGTTTTTCTGCTTGTTGTAAGATTTGAGAAAATGGCATTCTTGCAATTGTTTTGACTTAAGCAAGACATTCTATCTTGTCAGCCTCACCATTTTTTTCATTATTTTGTCCTTTTCTTGTTTTATCAGCTTGAGACTCACTCACCACTGCCGTTCAATATATAAACTGACATGCTCAGACTGGTAGTTGGAGTTTTATAGCATTTAGCTACAGTATAATCACATTCTAGTTAAGGATATACAGTATACTCCCTAATATACACTTGGTTAATGCTGATCAAATTACATATGTTCGAAATTATAAAAGAAAACAAATGATATATTAATTGAAAATCATGTTTGCAGTAAGTTTAAAGATGCTAATCTACATCCTCGCCATGCTTTACCTGTCGTGCCATTTGTACCATTCTGAGATTTCCTGTGCCCAAACAGGCTTCAGTGTAAACAGACCTGCAGGGGAAAAGGACACTTTAATTGTTGTCTAAAGATGAACATCAAACTGCATCAGGAGAATGAAAGAATTTTGAAGGATTTTACCGTCTCAGTTCAAAGTTTTCATCCATTAGCTGGGCCAGTCTGGGCCAGTCCTTGTATTCGAAGGCTTCCCTGCACAAACAAATCATCTAGTAATACTGCTCCCTCGCTAGTAAGCAATAATTCAATCATTCATTTTCAGTAATCGTCCCAATCTTAAACACTGTGTGCAAGGATATACTCTGGATCACAGGGCATTTTTTAGGGCTCTCACAAAAAGTACCAGGTATGAGAAAGCCCTGAAGCCCTGACTGCAAATCATCTAAAATCATAGCAAAAAAAAAGAATGTATTTGACCGAGATGAGAAATGGGGGAGGCAATGGTGATTCATACGGAATGAAAAGCAAACAATTTTATATAAACTTTGTGGTCGCACTTTGTGGGACGGATGATTATCCCACCCATATGTGGGTTTTCTTTTCCCCCCCCAAAAGTGCTGCTTTGGAGCACAAAATTGCATGGAATTTATTTGCACATTCACTGTTACTAAGAAGCCTAAATCTGTTAATGCTTGACAAGATGTCCCTTAGAACAGATGAGGTCCTACAAAAGAACCTTGATCTCAATCCTACTAAACACCTTTTCGATGAACATGAATACTGACTGCATCCCAGGGCAACATGTATAAAATATTTACTTGACTATGCTCACACCAGAATATTTCCAATACTTACATGCAGGTTATTTTTCGCTCAACAGTTTATTTGTTATTTGCACACTTCATATATGCCACATTCCCACAGCTTAGACACAAAAATACCATTTGGGTTAGTCCTAGAATCATAATCACTCATTCACATCAAGCACAAAAGCATCTATGTCTCTTCGAAGCTATGTGGAATCAGAAAACCACAGAGAAAACCACACTTGGTTTATTACATGGCAACACTATACAACATAACAAGTAATAAGTACTTGTGAAGTAAAAACTAAGTGTAAATGTAGATAGTAAATGTGTAGAGCTTGAACAAACCGGGCCTGGTCTGTGAGATTAGCAAAGCGCTTCATGGCTTCCACAACATCAGGTTCACCTAAACAAAGACAACAGGACATAAGAGATGAGCAGGAAAACTACACCAAATTCAGAAGCGTTCATGTTTACTCTGTGTACTTACCCTTCAGCCAGCGCTCTCTCACCGTACTGTGAATGCGGCCAGAGTCACTTGGATCCCCCAAGTAAGCTAACCAAAATGTGGGAAGACTGCTCATATCCATAGCGATGTACTCCCCTAAACAAATGTGTAGATATCAGCCTTACCATGCACACATAATTAAAGCATATTCAGTTTATAATCAGGTGTCCATATAGTGCATTTTGTGAATCTTTGAAACAGTTCATAAAAACAACGAGTGGCTTCATAAGACAAAGTAAAGTATGAAAAAAAAATGTATTTATTAATGGGGTTTGTATTTCCTCCTTATATACTTGTAAATTCTGGTCAAATATAAAAATTATGTTTCTAGTGTATTAGTAAATATCAGTAAAATCATGGCTGACTATTTATTTGCCAAAAAAAAGTGCTAAGCCGAACAAAGAGATACAATTTCAGAATCAGTACCATAACCTTGCTTGTCCATTAGTTGCTTGTTAAAATCCATGTACACCAAACCCTCATATACCTGAAAAATTGTCATGAAACAACAAAGTTAGTAAAATCTCTAATAAAGCATACATTGAGTGATGCAAGACTCACCTGCACCACTCTGTCCTGGAGCCCAGCCGTGATAAAGAGCTCATCGGTCTCCACGTTCAGTATAAAGTTGGCTCGGATTGGTTTAGGAAGATCCTAAGAATAATCACTGCCATATTACTTTTCCTGTCAAGGATCTTTTGTAAGAGGAAAATAAGGTGAACTTACATCTTCTGTGAGGTTGTAAAATGTCATCAGGCACTTTAAGGTAGCAGACACGATTGCACTTTGCACAATAAAACACAACCAGGAGAAATGTCAGTCAAATGTACAAGCAACATATAACGTTATATTACAAAGTATTCTGAATTAATTAGTGTGGTGGTGTATGTATTCAAATTATGTGTATTTGATCCTTTATACCTTATTATTTAAGGATTTATTTTTTATGTACATACAGTACATACAGTACAGTATATCCTTGGTAAAAGAATACTTACCTACTGCCAGCTAGACCCTGGAAGTGTCCAGAAACATCTATTATATTCCAACTTACAAACCATTGAATTTGCTGAGAGTACTGTTAAGAAGAATACAGAATTTACTCACCACCTGCCGTGGAATGTTGGTGTCATATTTAAGAGTGAAATTCTGCTTGGTTAGGGCAATGCTGTCCAGTTAATAAAGAGATATCAGTTATATGTTTCTTATTTTTCGAGGTAGTATTTTAATCATTTACAATAGCAAAGCAACAATTTCTCAACCATCAGCCATCCCTTTTAAATAAAAACTAAATAACATGTGGACACTGATGCCTATTAACAATGTTCTCATCTGCATCTGTAAAGTTACTTCACTGCACATATTTGCCATAATTTGCCTTGGGAGCAGTAGTTTAATTTTGAAAGATTTGGCAATTTAAATAAACCCCAACAGTACATTTCGGCTGGGTTCCTGCGCAGGTTACACACTTTCAAAAGCAGGTACATCAATGCAAGTTGGAATTAAAGTCCAAAGTAAGGAGTGTGAGATCAAAGCATAATACGTAAATAAAAATGCAGAAATGGCAAACGAGAGGGGATAAAGTGGGCACAGCGGAACCTGTTTTGAGGCTACCCACATGGGGTCATATTCAAGATCACAAAATTAAGACTTAATATGCGATTAATATTTAGCACCATATAAAGGCACCAAACCAAAAAATATTTCACTACTGGAAAAAAAAACAAAAAACATTACAGTGGTGTAAGAATCAGGTGAGTTACCAACATTATCTGTATGAACAAACATTGGCATGGCTGATTATTTACTGATAGTTGATTGAGCTGGGAAAATGTTAAGTGTTGTTGTGAATGTACAAAGTATTGGATATACATTGGATATACAAGAGATTGATTGGATATACAAGGGATTGTTTCATCGTGGATTTTGGTGATAGGTTGTGAACACTTTGTTTTGTCCAGTCGCCGCAATGGTCCCAGACAAATCAGCTAATATGGAAGATCTGACTACATACTCAATTTAATTCCATTTTATTTGTAGACCACTTTTAACAGTGGACATTTTAACAGTCATTCAAAACCTATATATTAGATACATTTTCATGTGGCCCAAAATAAATAAAATAACTGTACCTTAAAAGTACTGTAGTTTTCAGTGTGCTTCAGAAATGATTTAGAGTTAATGGGGAGTGAGTTCTGCTAAAAGTTGTAGCATTTTGTGAGTGCTGCTACAGCCAAAAAGGCCATTAGGATAATTAGAAGTACGAGCAAAAACAGCAGCAAGCATTTCATCTTGTATTAATGAGGAATTCTCGTTGTAACTGTGAGTGCCAGTAAGCTTGTGTGCATTTATGTGATCATGTGGTGCACAAAGGAATTTTGCAGAAGCTTGCAAACAAATTGTTCACATGACACAAGTGGATCTTTTACTCACGATAACACACCAAAGCACACCATCTGCCTTTTTTTTTTCTTCAAAGAGTACTTTGCTAAAAAGAAAATTAGTCTCTGATAGGTCATTTCAGGGCTCCGATTCAAACCCAATAAACCCTCCAGGGAATGCAGTGGAGAGGGAATCACAGCTCATCAATGTTCCAGTGTGTATGAATTAAAGTATTCACTGCCTGACTCATGGAAAAAACTTTCTGCACAACAATTACAAAAACTGGGTGATTTTACTGTTTGAAATGTAAAATGTTATAATACCTTGAGTATATTTTTAAAGGTGCAACATAAAAAAGTCTTACCCTTGATTTGAGCAGAACTGATAAAACTTCTTACAAGTGGCCTGTAGCAGTCTCAGACCTCCCAAATACCTGGCCAGTGGGAACATGAGCTAATGTTGATTCACAATCATTTCATACAGGATATACTCTCTGTACACACAGCAAACAGAGACAGGAAGTATTACTACAAGAGGGGAAAAAAAAAAAAAAAGAACAAACCCTTCTTTGTGGCTGATGCGAAACAGATCCTGTAGGCTGCCGAACTCAGTGGGATCATTCAGTGGATGAGGAAGAAGGACCTACAGTAAACAGACATGTTCAGGAAGTTTACAAACAGACCATTTCATTGATTTGAGTTTTATTAGATTTACAATATTATTTTTTTATCTACCAGAGATTGACTTTCTATTAATGTCACTTCGGCCCAGAAATTAGAGATGGTCATAGCAATGGTTTTGCCATTAAAGCCGTCAGAGGGATTTCCCATCAGCCCTACCCTGTGAGGGGGGGAGGGGGGGGGGGGGNCCCCGCGGGGGGGGGGGGGGGGGGGGGGGGGGGGGGGAGTGAGTGATAAAGCAAAACTCAAGAGATTACAAGCTAGACTGAACACTGTGGGCAGCTGTATTGTTGGTGCTGGACATGTTATTACTAACCTAGCATAGGAGCGGAATGTGATTGGTTTCGCTGGAAGCTCCTGCTGTTTAGTTGAGTAGTGTGCAAGCCATTTTGTGTAGTCAGACAGACCCTGTAATGAAAAAAGATTACGTTATTAAAACAAAATAACTTCTCCTTTTCGGCTTCAACAGAATATTATTGCACCAACACAGACGTTACTTTGCAAAATGCACTAAATAAACTGAAATCCACATGTTACACATAGATTTGATTCACTCTCACCACTTGTCCAATTAACTGGAACCCTGTGGGCAGCTTCATTCCATACACAGGCAATTGTTCTTCATTTATAAGCCATTCCTAAGAACAAGGATGTGAACAGAAAACACAGTTTCGACTGGAAAATATTGTACAAATAAAACTTGGGCATAGTAGGTTAATATTCATTCAAAGTGTCTGTGGTTCTCTCATTCTCATTGGTTTAAGGTGGTTGCTGTATATATATTTGTATTGCTTAAAAATGTATTGCAGCATTGCACTGACCCAAAACCTGCCGAACGTCCTGTATTCCACATCCGGCTGCTTGAGCAGGAAGTCTGAGAGGTAAGATAGCGTCTCTTTGCGGAGGCAGTAGAAGACCACACTGGCCAGACGAGATGCCGTGACGCCCTCCTGTGGTTTCTCAAGGAAACGCTTTATTCTAAAAGACAGCAAAATGATGTACAAGATGTGCAGGAGCTTCATGTGCAGATGCACACCGGATTTGCTAAAACGTTCTGCTAAAGCTGAATAACATGTGAAACTGAGATTTGGTGCGACATTGGTTAAAAATGGTCTAAAAATGATCGTGCAAAATGCCTAGTGAAACTTTTAAGACACAGCTTTCTAAAACATTTGTTTTGTCTAAAACGACTGTCTTTGTTTCATTTTGTCTTAATCTACATATAATGTCTGTTAAAGGTTATAATGCAACCTTACCTATGAGAATCTGGACAAACTTCTACAATGCCTCTGGTGTAACATTTCTCACCTTCCTCTAGCTCATAATAAATAGCCAGCTCTCCAGACTAAACAATGAAACACAAATGTGATTACTTTTTAAAGACTGAATGGCTCAGTTAGTCTTTGTTACATCAAAATAGTGATATATAGAGGGTCAAACTGCAGCCAAAAAGCAATACGCAATTAATATTATTACTATAATAATTTTTTTATTATGGTCACATTATTATATAAATAGCTTGCCTATACAAAAACTGCTTGTGAACATTAGCTGGCATAGATAACAACATTGCTATGGCACAAACAGCAGTTTGTTCTTACCTTGGACCTAAAAAAACGAATAACTTGAGCAATGTCAAAGTTCTGGTCAGAACAAAGCATGTCTCCTGCAATCTACAGACACAAAAGCCAGATTAACGAACACAACCATTAAATGTGTAATGTGAAATGTTGTAATTGGAAATCGAGTCCATGGCCATACCACCATGATGTCATCTTGAAGATGACGGCTTCGGATAGCCAGCTCCAAGTCGGCAACGGCCCCAAGCCGATCCTCCAAAGTGGTGCTACCATCATTAACCACGTTCTCCACTGGAAAGTCATTGGCGGTCGCCCACCGCTCATAATGTTTGTACCTACAATGGTGGGGTCAAGTCTAATGTGAAAACTAGTTCGAAATTACAAGCAATTTTTAAACTACAAATAATGACTTTGATATGAAATACCAGGATTATGATCAAATAAAATACAAAGATGTACCCACTTATCTGCATTTGTAACCAAATAGACTTCACTGAAGAGTTGTCGCCTATTAAAAAAACGATAGATTAAATGGGGCTGGACGAAAGAAATATCCCTTCACAGCAAAATTTATATTGAAGGGAACTTACGTGTTGACATTTTCCCACCAGAAGTCTAGGATTTTCTTTCCCCCAACACCGGGTAGCAATGCTTTTGGCACCCCAGCCAGATGTGTGTACAAGCCGGTGACATCATTCTACCATAAAGAGAGAAATGGTAAACAGGATCATAAACGATGAGCTACATGAGCAAGAAACCGGCAAACATGACAGACAAAGCTGTTTATATGTAGATAGATAGATAGATAGATAGATAGATAGATAGATAGATAGATAGATAGATAGATAGATAGATAAACTTATTACAGCACATTTCATTTGTTAATTTGATCTCGGCTGTGTAATTCCTATGTATGTGTGCACTATCATGTGTTGCACTATGTCTGTACTTTCTCCCGCACTGGAAGCTCTTGTCGCCAATCTCACACCCCTCTTGGAGCTCAGAGGATTAAGAGCCATGTTTAGGAGCCCCAAGAGTGGCAGCTTGGCAATACCAGGGCCTGAACCCCTGACCTTCTGATTAATCATGCAGCGCTTTAACCACTAAGCTGCAACCTCCCAGAAGTCTGTCAGATACATTAGAGCAGCAGATTTGTGGACTTTGCAGTTGATAAACATATCTGAACCTCTTGTTTCCTAGTGATGCCTACTGCCTAAGATTTGGACTGAAACGTTTTCATGACCACAACTTCCTAACAGTTTCAGGATTCCTGCTTTGATCCTTGAGCTCGGGTTACTGTCTGGGTAAAAGTTTTGCATGTCCCATGTGGTTTTCTCTGAGTTTTTCTCCTTTTCTTCTCACTAATTGTAGTATATTGCATTCATGCAGTGCTTTTTGTACTCATTCATTCATTTTCAGTTAAATCTTCTTCATCCTGGTCAGGCCTTCAGTGGATCATAGAGCCTTGTCTTAGAAGTATACTAGCATATAATGTTGCATGTTAAGAACCTTTAAGAATCGTCAAGAATGTATTTTGCAGTTGTACTTTTTTGGTGAAAATTATACGATCAGTGTATAAATAATATCATCATAATGTGTCAAATTGCATTTCTAAGAGGAAAGTCCATTATTCCTTCCAGCCTACATTTTCTGGTAAAGCAAGCAATTGGATGTGGAAATAAAAAGTCACTTAAGACTCTGGGAAACTGTTCCAACTGTAACTGTGTGTGTGTGTGTGTGTGTGTGTGATGTTTGCTTTTCCACGTCATCTGCTCCACCAGGCGACTGATACCTGCACTTAATGGTATAGTGTGGAAAAGAAAAATGCATGCCGTGAAATTTAACATCGATATAAAAGACTGTAGTTCTGTACCTTAATCTGCGTCTCTAAAACAGTACCGTGGCCTGCAACAAGTAAAATACAAATCATTGTAAATGCGTGTTATTTGCAACGTGTGAACGTGTTCTGAAAGAGCGCATAGACCAGTAAGAACCCGGAAGTGGGCGTGTCTTAAAGCTACAGCGTCCACAAAATGCCTACATCATTATACCAATGGTTCTTCAACAGCTGGTCTACGTTTTATGGCATTTATTTATTTATTTTGACTCTAATAGCTGTAGGTTGTTTTTTCCAAAGCTGTAACAAAGTTATTATATTGTTATAGATGTACACATGGTCCTTGGTCTGTAGTAATGTGTGTGTACATCAATCATGCATAACATTAGAACCACCTGCTCAGTATTGTGTAGTTTCCTCCTTGTACCATGAAACAGCTGGAACAGATGAAACTCGGGGTATGATCTCCATAAAACCTCTGAAAGTGTCGTATTGTATTTAGGACCAACATTATTAGATAATTTGTGTTGCAGAGCTTCTGTAGATCAGGTATGTTTGTCCAGCACATCCCACATATACACAGTCTGATCTATTAAATTTGAAGGCTTGAACACTTAAATGTTCCTAGAAACATTCCTGGATATTTTTTGGAGTACGGCTAAAAAGAGGGGCAATGTCATTAGGGTTAACTGTTGCTAGAGTAGAAGTCGCTCTGCAACAGTGTTAACGTAGGAAACATATGCAAATCCCTTCACTTTATGTGTAGGAATAACATGGGTTATGAGATGAAGCCACCTTTACTTACTGCTACGTGGTCCAGTTCTGATGCACATTGTATGTGCTTTTAGTGGAGGAAAGGGGTCATCATGGCCACCCTTTCACAGTCTGCATCTTTGCAAGAAGCGGCAAAAGTTTGGACACACCTTCTCATTCAAAGAGTTTTCTTTATTTTCATGAATATGAAAATTGTAGAGTCACACTGTAGGCATCAAAACTATGAATTAACACGTGGAATTATATACATAACAAAAATGTGTGAAACAACTGAAAATATGTCATATTCTAGGTCCTTCAAAGTAGCCACCGTTTGCTTAGATTACTGCTTTGCACACTCTTGGCATTCTCTTGATGCCTACTTTGAAGAACCTACAATATGACATTTTCAGTTCAATTTTGTGTTATGTATATAATTCCACGTGTGTTAATTCATAGTTTTGATGCCTTCAGTGTGACTCTACAATTTTCAAACTTTTGGTCTGTACTGTATATATAATATATATATAAACTTTGTACTGTATATATAATATATATACAGTACAGACCAAAAGTTTGGACACAAGGTGATTTACAAAAATATGTAGTTTGAAACATAAATGACATCACATGCAATGACATGTGCTGCTCCAATACTCTATTAGTTTATTGTTGAAAAATAAAGTATTAATGAAGCATTAATAAAATGTTGTATTTTTAAGATTAATTTCACAAACAATTTAAGTAGTAATAAATGAATAGGTATACATTATGCTTAATTCAATTTTGTAGAAAATCCTCAAATTGTGCTCTCTCTTTTTTAACTGCACTTATTAATAAAAGTATAAACAAGTAAATCATTTAAATGATTCATCTTAAGTAACCAGTTTCTCATCAGTCTGATGATCAAACAACCATGTAAATAAAACAACCCATTTAATGTTGAAATTAACAGACAACTCATGAAACACGCTTCATATTCAAGCAATATGCTTTAATATCAAAACAAGTCATGGTAAGCTGGAATGTTATTATTTTCATCTCGCCATTGGATATTAAATAAACCCCTCCAAAAGTATTATCTGACAGGTTTTTTTTTTTTTTTTTTGGAAAGATACAAAAAAATTATATCTGTGAGAAAATATTTTTCACTCAAGAAAATCAAAACATTTCAGAGGGCTACTGTTTTGGTCTTAAAACAAGCTGATCAAAATAGATGAAATAGTGTGAACACTTGTGTCTACTATTATTATAATGGATGATTTAAGTGCTTAAATATTACAAACCGTGACTGAATTTTTTTTTTTTGGAAAGATACAAAAAAATTATATCTGTGAGAAAATATTTTTCACTCAAGAAAATCAAAACATTTCAGAGGGCTACTGTTTTGGTCTTAAAACAAGCTGATCAAAATAGATGAAATAGTGTGAACACTTGTGTCTACTATTATTATAATGGATGATTTAAGTGCTTAAATATTACAAACCGTGACTGAAGAAACCAAGCATTGAGAACTCCAATTTGCAAAAGTCATACAAATTTGGCTTTGCTAATCAAATTTCACTTGAATCAATGTTAGATTTGCACTGACAAACATCAATCACAATCTCAGATAAAAGTCAGATATCAAGTTTGAGGTTTTTTTTTCCTTCAAACTGTAAATAACTAGATGCATAAAAGTTGAATATCAAGGTTCCTCTTACACCTCCATATTGTGTCAGTGAATTTTATCTAGCGTGTTGAAGACCTTTTGAAATAGTTTACAGTTTTTTTGTTTTTTTTTTTTACAACCGCTAGCAGCTACCAGGGCAGAAGAAAGCATTAAAATCGGTTGCAGTTCTGCCCTCAACAAAACACTTGTAGATGTGTTACTATATGAAAATAACTGATCCACAAAGTAAATTGCTTTAAAAAGGAAAAGGAAAACAAAGTGTCCTGGGTGGGCTTTTTATGTTTCGATAATTAAAATTACAAAACATCTTTCAAACAAAAAAAAAGGAAGAGAAAGAACTGCCTTCCTAAATACAGAACACAGTGAAAATGTGAACGCTATTTATATTTCACCAGAGCCAGTATAAGTTCATTATGAAAAAACTTTTTTTTTTTTACTGAATATATAACGGCACAATTATGTGCTGCTTTATGTGATTGAAGTTACAATATAGAAAATATATTATACTGGGGCAACTCTCAAGTTCCTACTATAATTTATTTTAGGGGTCATGAAGACTCAGGGCCCAAATTCAGGGTGTTCTATAAGCCGAGACCATGTGGTGAGATGGTATATCTCGGTGTCCTGGGGCTCAAGTCACAAAGTAAAACGTCCATCTGTATTCATATTAGGATGTGGTTTGTTTACCTCTTAGATTCATTTTATATAAACATATAGAATTTCCTTTGCCATACAAACAAATACACAAATACTGCACGCCATTGGGGGAGGTTTGGACACTCCGGTTGTACTGTGTTCAAACTGTTACACAGGTAGGCAGGCAGGCTAGAAACATTACTTTTTAAAAAGTCTTTAGAGTATTTCGTACTTGTCAACGACAAAAGAAGTCTCAGTGGAGAATTTCACCGGGCTGCCCCCGTCTACCTGGGTCACTTTGGCCACCTGATTTATAAGGAAAAATAGATTTGTTTAGTCATCATTATTTGTCATTATCATAAACCAGCCTCATATCCCAAACACTACAGCTCACCTGGATGTCGGAATAGGTGCGTTTAGACACAAATGAGACATTCACTGGGAAGAAGTCGTTCGGCCTCCCAGCTATGCTGAACTCCAAACTTCCACTCTTGTTGTTTTCATCGATGACAGGCAGGCACCATTCAAGGATGTTTTTCCTGCCATCGTGGCGATACTCGCCATCAAGATCTCCAACAATTGGGGCGCCTACACCTGACCTGCAAATTTGGGACGCATAATGAAGGATAAAACATGACAGAACCAGTTGTACCAAGTCTGGGACATCATTTTTCTACAGCAGCACATTTTATACCATAGAAATTATACCAATACTACATTTTTTTTAATACACTACGCAACATCATACATCTTATCCGTTGATGTTGTGGAATTAATATTTAGCAAGTGTTACTACTTACAATACAGTAGCTATCAACATTCATGTTCCTCAAGCCAATCTCTTTTTTAAGTTTAAAAATTTACACTACTAAAATGTTAATGGTCATGTTACGATAAAATGCAAAGCATTCTGAAGAATACCCCATGTCACATGTCTCATTGTTACAAATGTTGAGAGACTCATTCAATAAATGCTAAATAAACTTCTTCATATAAAATGTCAAAATATTAACCATTAAGTGGTTTTCACACACTGGGCACATTTGCTGTGAGTGCGATTGTTTCCACAGGTCCGGTCACCATCAGACCTCGAGGTGCATTTGTGCTCATCGTACAGTCTTAGTAGTGCTCTTGAACCTGAGACTACCTGTAGGAGGTGGTCCAGGGTTGGTTGCACTGAACCCATGAATGAAAACACTTGCACTCAGGTGCTCACTTGTTCAGGAAACAAAGTGTAGCCTGCATGTGCTTTAGCCAATGACTACAAGATTTAACGATTCAAAGGTTCAGTGCAACGAAAAATGTACAAGAAATCATGGGCTCAATAGCACTACAGCCAGTGATCCAACAAAATAACCTTCTAACCAATCAGAATGGATTACTAGGAAAATCCATATTCTAATTTTTTCACACCAGTTTGTGCCTGCCCTTAGTCATCAGTCAATCGACCAAAAACATAAGTAAACCAACAGCATCTTTGGTAATATGGTAATGCCTTTGTCTCGAAATACAGATGCTCCTGATTGGTTCGTGTACGTGACTGACAGAGAGAACGTGTTTTGTCTCTCTTGGGCCCAGGCCACAGATATCTATAGAAGAAACTGTATAGCTGTAGTATACTTAGTAGAACTTACGGCACAGGGATGGTGATGACTACATCATTGAGTTCAAGGCCTCCCTCCTGGAGCTCATATTCAATGTTGACATCGCAGTTGCTTCCGCTTTCTGAAGGCCAGCAGTTTACTACAGATAAAACAAGCCCAGCATTAACAGGTGAACTATACACATTTGGTAAACATCTATGGGTATTAACCGTAATTAATTTGAACTTAATTATGCTCCAATTCCAAAGTAGACCCACTGGTTAAAGGGATGAGGGACTCGTCTGTGCTCTGTAGCCTCCACTTCAGCACGCCCACATCGTTGTTTAAGGGGAAAGACTTCTCTGGGTTTTTCAGTCCAATCAAAGAGTCCGTAGTAAACAGCTTTTTATCTACATTAGGATGGGTCTGAAATAAAGACAAAATTATGATTTCAATGATGTTTGATACAGATTTGCATTTGTTTTGTTCAATTCTTAAATGAGGGGTTTTGTGCAGTCATTTGTCTTTAGATTCTTTAACCATCCTATTCGAGCAAAATCAGATACAAAACAACAAAGTCCACGCAAAAGCGTGGTGTGGCCAAGAAACAACTGTGCAAATTACACCAGAGATTCTCCAATTCCCTATATCCAGGGAGGCCCTTTCACTACAAAATATCTGTCTCGACATATGCAGTCCTGAAACTACAGGATGAAAAATTACCTGCAGCTGCACTCCTTTCTTGTCCTTGTTGTTTATGTCCAAGCGGATACAGCCAAATTTGTCATCCGTGACTCTTAGGGTGATTATACCCAAGATTTCCATGTTTTGCAGTCCACCATCCCGCCCACAGGTCAGAGAGATCTTCTCCTCTATCTTCAGATGTACACTGAGCCACACAAGGAATACCAAAATATATATACACATATACACACACACACATCATATGTTTACTTATGTAAAATTACTATTCGAAAATGAAATGTACCTTTCAGTATTCAATGGAGGCTGAAGCACTTTAGACTCTGAGGCTTTCTTTCCTGAGCTGGGTATCAAAATGTTTTCTCCTTCTGACTTGAGCTTGTCTACAAAGTTATCAATCTCCTTTCCTTTGGCCCCCAGCTTCAGTGCTTTACTTGGACCGCTGGGCCTGGAGGTGACACAAAAACACTTTCAATCTGTTCATATCATTGAGTATTAATGAAATTACTAGTCATGTCTTTTGCATGTAAGTACATGTTACACATACCTAACTGATACAGGAGCAGGTTTGGGCTTCTCTGGTTCCATCATAGTATCTGTGATGATGGTAGCTGTGCTGCTCATTCCTGAATTTCCAAAACCTCCGAAGCCTGGTGCCTTTTTGCCGGTTCGCTCGGCATCCCGTCTGGCCTGCTGCAGCTCTTTAGCCTTTCGCCTCATCTCTGCGTTTGCCTCTCGTTCTTGGGTCTGGTGGACAAATCAGGAATCAGAAACGGGTGTTAAACTACAGTACTGACGCTTACAAAACAGCAGCTATAAACATTCAATCCTCACCAGTCTCTTCTCTCTCTTAAACGTGATAAGAAAAAAGTGTCATGTTACGTTAAAATTCAAAGCCCTTCACCCTTAAGACTTTCGCATGGCAGAAAGATTTAAAAGGTTGCAGCTTCACCCAAAAATATTTTACCCTTCACACCCTCACATGCACATTTTAGCCCACCTCACCTCTCTGACTGCACGGAAGACCTTCTCCTCGTGCGAGTCCATTTCAGTGAAGGTTCGGATCTGGGCCAGGTTAACATTTTCCCTGTAACCCAACGCGACAATCTCATCAAAAGCAAATATTAGATCGAAGCAGTGTTCAGAGATCTCGCTCTCTTCTAGCACACGGCAGTACTCGGGAATCTGGAGAAGAAAAAAGAAAGGGAAAAAAAACACAATTGTGACTCTAATACCTGCAATCCCATACAGATTGTTAAACAAAGAAGTGTAGCGTAAAGGAGAAGCGCAACTGAAATTATTTCATACCACACGAGAGAAAAGGCGTAGCGTCTCCAGGTCCTCAAGAATGTTGCTGTTCTTCGTGGTGACGAGAACCATGTAGAGCTTCTCTAACGGCTGATAGACGTAGCGAACGCTGTCAGTCTCTACAAAGGTGTGCTGCTTCCCTGTGCCCATCAGTTTGGGAAAGGCCGCAAGGAGACCCTCGATGCGAGTTCGTGTCATCTCTACAAACTGCCGTGACACTATGGCTTTCCCTGACTTGGTGCATACTGCAGCTGCCAAGAGCACCTAAAAAGATAAACACACAGACAACACACTATTACTACTACAGACAAAATCCACTAATGCTGTTTAGTTCTGATTCTACCATCACATAAAGACTCCTTTCTTATTGAGTCTAAGCCTATTGAGGTTCACAATTCCTGTGCCTAGAAATCAGATTATTAAACTTGTGACGCATGATTCATTCCAGTTATTAACCTGAAGTTCTGCATAAGCTCAGGCCAAGGAAACGCCAGAAAGTTTCCAAGGTTTGTTTTCTAAAACATAAAAAACACAACGTCCAGTGCGGTTACTGCTTTCAAAGAAATTTGAAATAGATTTTTCTTTTTTATTTCTATACAGCGTGGTCAAAAAGTCCTTTGACAGTGGCCACATAGAGCAGAGTAGTGGAGCAGGTTTTTAAAGCTGGCGATAAATACACAGATTTACTTTGTGTGAAATTTCGAGCAGCTTCGCTATACTGCGCGGGTTTTAATACACAAATACATGAGTGAGAATAGTTGTGAGTTTTATCAAACAAATATTTTCCCATTACTTACTAGGACTGCAACAACTAATGGATAAAATCGATAATAATCAATAATTCAATTTGTTGTCAGCGATTGTTATTATTACTTAGTTGGGCTGCTCAAGTTTCGGTTTAGCGTGACTGCAAGATAAAACTTGAAATGGCAGAGAGGACAGGGTCAACCAGCAGCAGTCATCCAAGGTCATCTATTAAACACAACAAAGAAGATTGTAACCTGCAATCTACTGCAAAGCTGAGCTTGTGTGGCATGGAAGTACAACAGTGATGCACGAGAGCATGAAAACACAACACACAGGCGGCACAGATGAAGGCGAAACATCTGTACGGTGAACAAAAACTCTTTATCCTCATCATGTAAAAATGGTACAGTTTATTTACAGTGCTATTGTGTAAACTGTTTGTTTGCTAACTCCAGGACAGTCGCGCAGGAACTGTTCTGGCGTGACTCACAAGCATTAGTCTGCGCAATCAACAATCGTCTCGAGTCTTTTAAAAAGGTGCAAACAAACTAAATCTAAAAGCAGCAAATAACAGCTGCAGTAAATGATTAAATTTTTAGCCAAATTTGTCTATTACAACTACTGCTACAGTTCTGTTTTGAATGTGATTGATTGCAGCTTTACTACATTCAAATGCTTGTTTTCTATGTTTGTATGTTTAATTTATGCTTATATCATTAATTATATAAAACGCTCCCATGCCTTGGATGACTTGGGATGCACACTTTTTTCTGCCGTTTGACCCTGTACTGTCCGCCATTTTCACAAGTGCCTGTATTATCTTACCATCACACAAACCCGTAACTTGAGCAGCCCAACTAATCGATAAAGTCATTCGTTGACAACTAATTTAATTATCATTATCGATTTTATCGATTATTAGGTTGCAGCCTGTCCAGCATAAGTGAATTTGTTTAACATTAAAAGATAGTTCAACTCAACTTTTGCATTTTTTATAGTAAACATATAGGTACATATATACCCTAAATGAGGGTTTTCAATTGTTATAATAAGCAAAACATCAAATTTTTCCCCTCGATTTTTATAAGATTAATCGATAAAAATAAAAAAAAGAGGTAAAAAAATTTATCCAATAAATAGAAAATAATTGTTAGTTGCAGGCCTGTAACTTACTCTACACAGGCACCTTTTTGAACGCACTGTATTTGTATTTTGATGTAATATGGCTTTGGAATGCACTAAATGCGATTGCTGCTATTTCAGCAATAAAAATGTACATTTTTCTAAAAAGAAATCCAAATTACTTGTTCATTTTAAGAGACCCGTCTTACTTTCTCCCTCTTCTTTAGTATTACTCTTTAATAAAGTACTTAATCAATTAATCATTAGAATAACTGATTACTACAATAATCGATAGCAGCAGCCAAATTCAAATGTATTCAGACACATTAAATGAATACCAAAGTAGAAGATACAATCAGATTACAAGAATATTGCAGAATGCAGTTGATATGGAGACTAAATCTAACAATTTTGTGCAAATAAAATGTTACAAAGTAAATAACTATTTTGAACTGATATAAACCCCATCAGCCGATCCATGCAAATATTGGTGACCCCTGGTTTAGATATTTTAATCAATATTACCATGCTTTATATCTCAGATATGGGAAATATTTTTAATAATATTTTTATAATTTATTTCACTTATACTGCAACATGTCATTGGTTCAGTTTTCATTCACTTTAAAGAGCATGTCAGACTTTTCAAGAAATAATCATGCATTAGAACAATCATATTAATATATGCTTTTATATATATATATATATATATATACATACACACAAAATATATATAGATAGATAGACATTTATGGACACACGTATAGACAAAGACGGAAAAATTTTTTTTGGACAAATTTATGAAAATTTATGTGCCTCATAATAATCAATAAATCAATCAGTCTAAGGGAAATCCATGAATTGAATAAAATTTTTATTTTTTATTTTTAAACTAAATTAAATAAGAAAATCCATTAGATCTATCTCTCTATCTATCTATCTATCTATCTATCTATCTAGCTAGTATTCATTTTTTTATAATTAACATTACAAAATATATGTAATTTTTCTAATCATTGCAAAAGTAAATTAGACGTATAAAACTATTATTTGTTATATTTGAGACTAATAAGTATTAAATGCCTTATTTCTATTCATTTTAACAGGTTAAACTCCATACTGACCAATAACAAGAGCTTTTTAATGCTTAGGTGTTTTTAAGCTTTAGCTCTAAATTTATCTAACCAGAATATGCTCAAGTAATATTTGTGAAAATTAAAAGCAACATTAAAATATAAATCAATGTGTTATAATAACATTCATCATAAAAACTTAGCAGGATAAAAAAAAATCCCAGGTGATTTAAAAAAGTTAAATTATATAACATATTTCTTAACCTCTATGAACAGATATTTACAGAGATGTATAGTTATAACATAGAGAAATGATCAGAGGAATCATAACTAATAAAAGACTATAATTATCAAATGTTTCTAGTTTTGCTACAAAACGACTTTTAAGGCTAACATTAGCTAACTAGCTAGAAGAGTTAGCTGACTTTACCCAACATTAACATGTAACAGGCTCGTGAGGACATCCGGCTAATTTCCGTAAAATGTAGTAAAGTAAAGTTCTGTGGAAACAATTATCAGTAAATATTATCGTTTTTGCTGTCAGACTAAAAAGTTGTGACACCTGCGCAGTCTGCTGTCAGGAGTTAGCCGAGAGCTAATTCACCCACTCTGTTCCGCTTTATACCCCCAAATAATAACAGAATAAACTCCTACCATTTTGTATCCGTGTTATGGCGCTTTAATACCACCGCCGAGGTTCTCAATGACTTTCAGAAATACAGTAAACGCCTGAGATATATAACACGGTCTTTTGTTTATTTCACTGTAAGGCGCCGCACGCAACCCGACCCGCAGCCGTACAGAGCAGCAGAGCCACGTCTCCAACCGGAAATAGTTCCAGAACGAAACAGGTTTTTCAGAGACGCGCTGGAACTGAAACAGCGCCCCCACGTGGAGAGGAGACACAGCACCCGCCATATTTAGGAAAAAGATGAACGCACAGGTTCCATGGGATGAAGCTGATTTTTGAAACCAGTTACCAGATAATAAAACCGAAGCTGTTTTGGTTCTTAAGCGCTATAAATGAACCTGGTGGGGGGGGGTCTGAAACTGAAAACGTTTTGGTGTCTAAGTGTACTGCTTAGGCAGCTCTATTTCCTAAATGCTGAAACAGACAATGCTCTGGTTTCCAGATCCTGAAACTGGAGCTGTTCTAAATCATAAGGTCTAAAACTAATGATGAAGGAGAAGCTGTTCCAACTTTAAAGTGCAGAAACTGAAGTTGGTCTGCTTCCTATGTGCTGAAACTGAAGCTGTTTTTTGTTCCCAAGTGCTGAAACTGTTCCCAAGTGCTGATACTGGATCTAAAATGCTGAACTGTTCTGACTCTTGAGTGATGAAACCGTTCTCAAAACCTAAAATGGCAAAATATGTAGCTTTAAATGGTTCTAATAGCAAATCATTGCCTTACAATAAAGAAGAATGAAAAAGATCATGTATCTTGTGTTAAAAATGCACCAGTTGTTACATCGTAATCATTATCTTGAATTTACCTTTGCATACAACAAGACTATAGAAGTGAATTTCTTTTTTGGTGAGCAGTTCACTGCAAGAAAAGTAAAAATGTTGCTCAGGACTGATCTTATAAGGGACGCAATAATTTGTTTATTAAAAAGAAAGTTCAATGTATTTTTTGTGAACTTAAATGTGCAAATAGAAAAATTTGGTGGCTCATACAAATGACCTTGTCAGGGTCATGCAGTGGCCGGCTGTGCATTTGGTACCTAAGCCTTCAGTGGGTACTTAATCCCGACTTAATCCACCTCTTAATACCAACACTATCACGTCACAATTATAGAAACCATTAATACTATTAAAAAAATGCAATATAACAAGGCGTGACATTACAGAGGCATTTTGCATATGATAGGGTGAATATATTTTACTAAAGCAAGCTCCAAACCTCTACTCCACAACCGCAACTGTGCCACCTACATCATCTGGAGCAGTTCATAATCCATATTTGTCTAATAACATGACAAAAACATAAAAAAAATGAAAAAATAACCCCAAATCTACTCACCAGAGATACAGACTCAATTTGCACTGCTCCTCAGAGGCTGTAATCCAGTGGTATCGTTCGTATTCACTGGTCTGGAAGTGGTGAACAAACCCTTTCCCGGTCTGAGACAAGCTAGCTAGCTTTGGGGTTGGTCGTCCTCATGATGTCTAGCTTTTCTGGAAAATGGATTTTTAAATATGTCAGAAAAAAAAAGAAAAATCTCTTCCTCAGTCAGCCATTGTGGGCATAAAAAACTCAGACGTATTAATGTGTGCAGAGCTACAGACATGTTTTGGCATTTTAACTTGGCTGTAACAGTTTCCCTCTGACCAACCAATCAGAGGTGGAAAAATGCTGACGCTATTCTGGGCCAGTTAGCTGTCTCGTTAAGGCAAAAAATTTAAATCTGATTAGTTTAAGAAACAGAGTTAATTCTTAAGGAGACTATGGTAAAAGAGCCAGCAGTACTGACTTTGAAGGCCCTGGGGAGATTAGATTGACATGGCAAAAAACCTCCCATATACACTTACTGGAAGCAGTGTAGCAAAGAGAAACGCTACGAAATTTAGAGAATAAACTTTTGGGAATAAATTCATACAATTTCATGGAACAAATAGTAGAATTAAGGTTGTAAATGTAGGTCTGTGCATCTGATAGTGTTTAGGCCCTGCAGAGAAGGCCTTGCTGGCCCAGACCGCTCACCACTGGGGTCATGGTTATTTAAAATTACCATGACTTAGTTTGATCAAACATACACAGGATCAAACATACACAGATCGATAGATCAGTTTTAGAGATTTTTAATATCACTGATACAAATCTGCTCTCACCTGCTGAAAGATATTTAGCAGAAATTGTCTGGAGCCCTAGTGGAAATTCATGCCAGGGGGATATTGGATGAAACAAGGATGGATGCAGGCTGCTTCTATCCAGTTTAGGTCAATTGAAAACTCCAGCAGTATGATAATACAATGCCTTACGGAATTGAGTGGGAATGCAAACCTAAGCAGCTGAGTCATACACTTAAATCAACCAGGATGCAAAAAAAAAAAAAAAAACCCAGAATACATTTAAGTCCTGCAACAAGTACAGGCCCCACACTTTCAACCTTTTTATGTGACATTGTACCATGTCATATAAAGGTATGAGTTGCCTGGAAATAGATATATTGCAATGCAGACCCATTTTCACCACCTTGCCTTGTCCTCAGGTTACCATGGAAACAATCCTGAAAATGTGTAATGCGGTAAATGAACTAGAAAAGGAAGAGAATGCAGTCGAGCATGTCATTTCGAAAATCTCCTGAAACATTCAAAGTACCTTTGTCAACTCATTTATTAATGCAGTAGTCTACACTATAAACACTTGGCATAAGTTTAGGACACACCCTAAGCACCATCCTTTCACATGCAAACACTGATCTCTAGAGTTGTGATATTGAAATCCACTGTGCCACTGTACCCTCAAGATAAGTCAATTTAAAATGTTATATATTTGTGTCTATATAAGGTACTATATAAGGTAATTAACTATACTAAATGAATTAATTTCTAATGGGCTACAGTGCTCTGAAAGAAAGCAAGAAATAAAACTCAGTGATGTTGTGCCATACATTGTGAGGTAAGTATTATGTTTCTTAGGTTTCTTAGGCATTTCTATTGAAACTAGCTACATTCTATGAATTTCCCTTTTGTCTTTACTGTATGATTTTTAGTTCTCACTGACCAATCTATTCATTTTTTCACAGAGAGGTATAAAGTGAAAGAGAAACAAAATCAGTGTTTAATGTTATTTAAAAACTGTGCCTCTCATTAGGGCTAAATGGTAACATTTACACAAACACACTGCTGAGGTCTTACAGCTTAAGAGTGTGGGCTTAGTAGTCCTGGGTCAACAGTGAACTTAGAAAAATCTCACATAGACATTGCAAGAACAAACAGACAGAAACCTAAGTTCTCCTGTTGCCTTCCATCTTCCAAAACATGCTCTTAGGTGGAATTCTTCTTCTACTTTTAGCTTAATCCATACCCCCCTGTCCTCTACATCTGCCTCTTTCAACCCAACTACCTGCATATCTTCCCTCACCACATTCATAAACCTCCTCCT
This sequence comes from Silurus asotus, assembly GCA_024362625.1. NCBI lineage: Eukaryota > Metazoa > Chordata > Actinopteri > Siluriformes > Siluridae > Silurus > Silurus asotus. The sequence continues at coordinate 1,554,924 of MU551642.1, forward strand.
TGATCTTCCTCTTTTACTCCTTCCTGGCGGCTCCATCCTCAGCATTCTCCTACCGATATACCCCAGGTCCCTCCTCTGCACATGTCCAAACCATCTCAATCGCACCTCACCTTGTCTCCAAAACATCCTACATACTCTGTCTCTCTAATAAACTCATTTCTAATCCTGTCGATCCTATCACTCCCAAAGAAAACTTCAACATCTTTAGCTCTGCTACCTCCAGCCCCACCTCCTGTTTTCAATCAAATGCCCTTAGGCAGACTAAATAGCCCCAATTTGTTAATTAGTGTGTGATTTAGCGGGTGTATATTTCCTGGAATAGGCTTTAGATTCACTTTGAACTTGACCAGAAAAAAAGCTTGAACTGGACACTGGAAATGTTGGATCATTCACAACTATTCGGGTTATTAATCTTAGAAGCAGATGGACTCATGTCTACTTAAAAGTGTACCAGTCTATTCTTTTCAAACAAAAGATTTCCATTTGGTTCAAGTTTTTCTGTGAGGTGTTTTTTTAATTTTCTAGAAATAATTAAATTTTGCATGTAATAATACATTTTACAATTATATAAACACAATACAAAAAACTGCTAACCAGCTCTTAGGAAGGAGTTTGTTTTGTAATGTTCAGCTTTTCTGCCTAGAGAAAGATTTTGTGTCCACAGACCCAATGGCCAGCCCCTTGGTGGGGGCTGCTTGGTATGTGAAGGAGGGGTGAGAAGGAGGAGATGATGATGAAGGGGGAGGGTAAACACACCAGGCTGAGCCATCTGAACAGAAACAGGAACAGGAGCGTGAGACATGAAGACATGAAACTAATCCTTCTTTTTAATCGCAGAGAACAACAAACCTTCCAATGAAGAGGAGAGAAGAGAAGACACAATTTGCCTGAAGAAACATGCAAAATTCAGCATCCATGGGGCATGGAATACAATCCCGTTCCTTTTTTCTTTCTTGTTATGACAAAGAAATGAAAATAGGAATGCCTCATATCTCATATACCAGATACTTACCCACATGGTGGTCATTTTATTTTATTCTAAAGAGGATTGTGTCAGGGTTTTAAGCCCTGTTGAATGAAATATCCTATTGTGTTGGATTTATCCAAACAAGCAAAGATCTGCATTTGTACAGTACATGCTCACAGAGATATTGTCCGGGTGTCTGAGGGCGGATCTCCATCACTGGACCAAAGTGCTCAGTGCAGGCTGCTTTTGTTATATTGAATAATGTGCCTCCTCTTTTGACTGGGGCTGCTTCATTTTGCTATGGTGTTGTTTCGGTCTATCATATACCACGCCTTTCGAAGAAACAGCATGGAAGAATAGGAGAGCAATTACAAGGATGGGAGCCAAACAGATGAAATGGTATGAATGAAATTCTACACATTGAGTTCTTTGCTAGTATTGTATTGTACTTTACCTTATTATATTATATTAAGTATTAAAAACTGACTCTATTATTATAACCAAAGGAGGCATCCAGACTCCTAGGATTGGATTTGGACCAAATCAGCAAAAATTTAAGTTAGAATATATAAAAAAGAAAATTTATATATACATATATAAAGAAAATGAACTGTATTCCAGTCAGGTTTGATTTTCTTTCGTATGTATATTACATAATTTGGATTTGATTATATTCATAATGTGAATGATTTTTTCAGGCTTTGTGTAAGTTTGGTTTGAAACTATTGCTTAAAAAATACCTTTTTTATATATGTATATATAAAGTTGGTTGACACACAAGATTTGAGTATCAGTATTAGAAAATAAAAAGTGGTATTGTGCCATCTGCACAATATATATTTATCTAATATACTGTATATATCTATGTAGACCTTGATAATGCTATTGGTACAATCATTTGTATTGTAATCTATCAGCATTAGAATATTTTATCTAATGGGCATCCTTGGGCCTGTCAAGTTTAAAACAGGCTTCAGATAATTAATTACTTTTTTTCGCTATGGATAATCCGGTTGCTTTAGCTTCCATGTGAGCCTAAGCTGTGGGTGCTGGTACTCAAATAAAACTGCCCAGCAACCACAAACCATTGTATTTTGAATACACTAAATTTTGACCTCGATCTGAATGTATGTTAAGTGTACAAAATACAATTTGCATAATGATTCTATTCATCAGTCTACTTCAAACGTAGAAATAATCTAAGTGATAACTACAATAATTATGTACCAAATATTCTGGTAGTCAGTAACTTTATTGCACAACCGTTTAATTATTCATTAATTGGTGTGCACCAGAAAAAAATAAGCAAATGACCCTAAATTTAACTTCCACACAGTATTTTGACTGTGCAGTCTTATTGTCACATGCTGAATTTTGTGACTTTGTCATGTCAGTCCATGCCTCTGTGTTCCTTAGCAACTGTACCAAAGCACTTGTGTAAAGAACATAGGCAAATTGTTTTTTACAGAATATTATTCATCAATTTATTGATTCAAAAGTGGTTTATGGAGCAAATGTGTTTGATGGAGCAAAATATGCACCTTTGTTAAACACTTTTTCTCCATCCCAAGTTGTTGAACTAAGAGATAAAAAAAATATGCAAATCCCTTGTATGTGAACATATTAAATTGTGGTTCTTTGTAAACTTTTTGGTTCATTTAGAAATTTAAACAAATTTAATTTCAATGTCTTGTTGTAACAGGAAAATAATTCAGTGTTATTAATGAAAATTGTTTTTGTAAACCTGTAATATTGCAAAAAGGTCAATAAATATAAATATATTAACAAGCTTTGCTTTTAATTTTTTATTAACCACAGTAGTTCCCTAGAGACAAGTTATTTTTCCCCCCTTTAGCCTTCAGCACTTAAAGGCATCATTTAAGATCACTGTACTTTGGAGCAGTTTGTAGGGGTTTCCCATTTCACATCTATTGAAATACTACTGCGCATGTTCTTGTGAAATATTTCGGCATCATATATCAGGGGTTAGAAAGCAAAACCCTGCACGAATAATGGAATTAAGTTCTGAAAAACATTCCTGTGAAATACAGTCTTAGCACTAAGAATGCAAAGAGCAATTATATAACATCCAATAAAAGGTTTAATACGTTCTACTCCTTACAGCCAAAGCTTAAGCTAAATATGTTCTTTAAATATACAACTTAGATGTTCTCACACTGCCTGCTTCACCTCTACAGTCTCAGCTCATCCAGTCCTACACACACGCCTAAAGAGGAGTACATTATCGGGCAGTTTGAAGAACAGCGTGAAGTTGTGGGAAACCACACAGAGCAACCACAAAGTCTGAATGGTAAGAGGTATATCAGTGTAGATCAACAAGCACCTTCATTTTTCCATTACTGCATCATTCAACATTTTTTCTGCTCTTGGTATAGATACAGTAAAGTTGTTGAATGAGCCAACCCCAGGGCCAGAAAACACTGGGACAACAGATGGAAGCTCCTGGGAAGAGCAGCTTTATATCCAGCAGGAGCAGCTGGAAAAGGAGATGCAGGAGACTAGGAAGATGGTGACAAGGCTTCAAGTTAGTTTTTTGTTAACCTTTTTTGTGCACTGATTTGTGATTAGCCACATTTTATGAATTTTGATTATGCACTTTAGAAAAGAGACACTATATTGACAGCCGTTTGCAGACACCTGGTCAAAAGTGTGGTATGTGCTTTTTGAGCTTTGCATTCCACATTTAGTCACAAGTTGCTCTTATAATTTTCTTCACTCTTCTGGGAAGAGCTTCCACAATATTTTGGAGTGTACTTGTGAAGATTTCACAGACCTGAGGTGCAGGCAGTGTTCCAAATCATCTCAAAGATGTTCAGTAGCATTGAGATTCGAGCTTTAGACCACTCAATATCTTCCATTCTAAACCAAGTAAAGCATCTCTTCATGGAGCTCGCTTTGTGCACAGGGAACAGGTTTGGGTATTCAAGTTCAAGGATCCAAAAACATACAATTGTGTGCGTCCAGCTTTGTGGTAAGTTTGGAGAAGAACCACATATAGCTGGAAAGGTCAGGTGTCCTAATACTTTTGTCCATATAGTGTATATTGGCACATCAAGATTTCTTTTTATTACATTTTTTTCACTAACTTGTTTTCTTCAACTTCATGTGCCTAAGTGTAAAAAGTCACATACGGGTTACAAAAAATACCGTTCATATACATCACACAGCAGTGGCATTCCTCTTTCTCTGCAGTTTACTTACAGAAGTCTTCTTCAAGCTATAAACCAAATGCCTGAATATACAGTGATTAAAAAAAAAATTATAATAGTAATGTAATCTGTATTTCTGCACATCGTTGTTGGCCCTAAATAAAATCCAGAGCCTAGATTTGTATCTTAATTCCAACCTTTGCTTTTATTATTTTTAATTCAGGCTTTACTGCTTCATGGGTCACTGCCTGAAGATGAGCAAACAGCGTCTCTATTTGGAGACAGTGCTATCAGTACAGAGCAACAGCTGGTAATTTTCTTGCATGTCAAATGCAATAATACATTTTTTAATAGAGAAATACTTAATATTGTCATAGAGTCAACAGATTTTATTTAGAGAGATAAATATTTACAGTGTTTTTTTTCCTTGTACAGATATTAATTCGCAGTCGCCTCGACCAGAGCATGGAAGAATCCCTTGATCTGAAGGTGATTTTTTATTTAGCAGAGAAGCTGTAAAGGGAAACATTTTCCTGGGAGTTTTTTAACATTTGTATATTTTTTTGCCTAATGTCTTTAATATGTGTATTTTTAGAGGGAACTGTTGAGGTACAAGCAGGAGGCACGCAATCTTCAGGCAGTCAAGGTAAACCAGAACCATTCAGACTGAAATATTCTAGATTGATGATCTTGAAAGGCTCAATGGCCATTGCATTTTTCAATCACACCTGTATAGTATATATGATTTCCTCAGAGAAAAATGTCTATATATTTCTATGAGAGATTAGAAGAGTAAACCTTTTATACATTCTTGTTGCTTTGTTGCTATTTTTAATGCTCAAACATCAAATTTGATTATTTAACAGCACTGTAACAAAAAAACAAACCCTTTATATTAATGTGTTTCCGTAGAAGTACCTTCCAGTTTTTTTATGTACTGTACCTACTGGAATTTTTATCTGAAGTAATTACATATACTATGCCCAACATACAGTTGAAATAAAAAGTTGATCATTATGCTGATAGATTTATTTCAAAGTCTATACTACTCTATTCTAGTAGTAAATAATATGCAAATATTATAGGACTAATTGGCTTAAATGTTGTTTAGCAGTTTTGAACTTTAGAAAGTTTTAGAGTTGGAATAAACTGAAACCAGATCTTTAATGTCTATGTCCTTCACCTGCCACTCAAGGATACTTTGCAGTGCCGCATGTCAATACAGGAAGACTCAGTACTTAAGCTTAAACAGGAACTACTCCGATCCAGTATGGACAAGGAGGAGCTAGTAGGGCAGAATGTGAGTATAAAATCTCAATTAAAAGCACAATTAACAAAATGTTTTAAGCATGTCATGCACATATGGGACCATAAATGTAGATGTGATATATAGCAGAAAGAACTATTTATATAAATAGCCTGTGCTTTCAGATGGAACTGCAAAGGAAGCTGAGTGATAGAGACAGACTGCTGAGCGAATACAAAGTATGTGACATCCCTCGGTATGATTATATTAATTTTGAAGCTACAACCTTGATTAAACTGAATATAAAATTATTTTTCTTCCAGAAAGAAATTTCACAAAAAGAGAGACAACTTCAGCAGCATCACCCTAACCTAGATGAGTCAGTGTACAAACTCAATGAGTCTAATCATAACAGGGTAAAGAACAGAGCTATTACAAAAGATCAATCTTAGCATTTTTATTCAATAAAACTTGACCTAGACTTTATTTTTTTTTGGCATACAGTAGAATGTACTTATGTATAGTTCTACACAACATATATCAATGTTTTGTTGATTAGGTATCTAGTTGTGAAAACAATGGCTACAGCCATAAGATGGAAGCAATCTCTTCACCATTTCAACACGGCGTGGTAAGTGAGAACATGAGGAGATTTTAACCATAACTGTAAGTGAAAGGTTGTGAGTTTTGACCACAGACAATAGTAAATTATTTGCTCTTATTTGGTATTTGTGTCAGGGTGATGAGCTGCAGTTGGTAAGGGACGCTTTGCGCAGTCTGAGGAATAGTTTTAGTGGTCATGATCCTCTGCACCACACACTGGACACTTTGGAGCAGGGAGTGTCAAGCCTGATAGACCATTTCCATTCCACTGACTCTAAGAAGAGGCAAGAGAGAAAGGCAAGCATGAAGTTGTCTAGCTAAAAGCTACATTTATTCAAATGCATTTAGTACAAGTATATATATATATATATATATATATATATTTATTTATTTATTTATATATATATATTAAAAACTCTTTGTGTCTGAATAAAGGGTTTGAACAAATCACCTGGGAGAAGAGCCAATCACACTGATAGAGAGTCATGGCCATCTAGTTCAAGTAAGATACTTTTGTTTCACTCAATTTCAATTTTACTAAGAAATAAAACTAAATTGACGGTGGTCTAGTAAACAACTGGTAATGAGTGATTGGGTAATGCAGCCAAATGCAAAGTAGATAATTTTCACCCTTTTTTTACCACAGTAGACACATATTTTATTTATAAAAAGCATATTTGGTATTATATTAAGCATGATATTTGATATTATATTAAGCATGATATTTGGTATCAGACAATGTTTAGTGAAATATCCATAAAAATTTACCAACGTAGCTTGTTTACAGCAGATATAGTAGTTATAAAAGTTATAGGACGCTAAAGAAACAGCTGACACTTTCAAAAATGGCAGATAAATGTCTCTTGCTTGTGTGTTAATGTGGTGCATCTACATTGTATTAAAAAACAATAATTTATTAGAAAATGCACACTAATATGTAGCTTAACAAACTATTGCTTTCAGTAAACTAAATATATTCTGATTAACTAAAATAAAATCAGCAGCATTTGGAAGACATGTTTATCCAGAGTGACATAATTATCTCATTACAATTGAGCACTCTAGGGTTAATGGCCTTGTTCAGGGGCTCAGTAGTGACATCTTAGTGGTACTGTGATTTGGATTTGGTGTGTGTGTGTATATATGTGTTTACATTAATCATTTGTTTTTATTTTCCCCAGGAATACCCCACTCTCACAGTAGTCCTGTGCTCGGCGCCTCAAGCTCAACCAAAGTACTCTATTTCACAGATCGTTCTCTTACACCTTTTCTAGTAAACATCCCTAAAAGGTATAAAATACATATTCATTTCCCACAGTGCTTAGATTTCATGCAAGATTCTAAACAAATTGATTATTTTCAGACTAGGGGAGGTTACACTTCAGGATTTCAAAGCAGCTGTTGGGAGACACAACAATTTTAGATATCACTTTAAATCTCTAGATCCTGAGTTTGGAACAGTGAAGGAGGAGGCAAGTATATCATTCAATATACGATGGATTATGAGTAAGTACATTAATGCCCAGTGTAATGGAGCCCTGTTTATTTACATTGTGTTAATCAGGTGTTCCAGGATGATGCTAAAATACCTGGATGGGAAGGGAAGATTGTTGCCTGGGTGGAAGAAGACCATAGTGATGGAAGGTAAATGAAGACATAATAGCTTTGATCTCTGTCCAGTGTGTTTATTTTATGTGTACATACCTCAACTCTACACAAATCTGCACCATGTCATCCTAAATAATTAAATGGTCCATTTTTGTGTGACAACCGATTGTAAAAACTGTTTACAAAATCATTCTATGAGAGTATTAAAACTATGATGGATTACATTATTATTATTTTTTTGCTTTATATTTCAAAATATTTTGAAAGATACTAAATATTTGCTGAGCCCACCACCACCGCCCTTATGTCTGATATTTACAACCTTAGACTTAAAGGAGTTTACTGGTATTTATATGTTATTGCATAAAATAACTAATAATATTGAGGTAAATGAAAAAATCCACCAGTGTTCCGCCATTGGTGTAACAATAAATCAGCTCTAATGCAACTAGTCACAGTTGAAGTACTTTAAATTAATACTTTGCACCATTTTACATGCATAAAAAATGGTGCAATACATTGCACTTTGCAAATTAATTATTATACTCTTATCAACATGGTCATGTGTGCACAATGGCGGATTTTTGGTGCTTGATTTGAGAAATGGTGCATCAGTAAACAAATGTTTAGTGATTATATATATACAGTACAGACCAAAAGTTTGGACACACCTTCTTATTCAAAGAGTTTTCTTTATTTTCATGACTATGAAAATTGTAGATTCACACTGAAGGCATCAAAACTATGTATTAACACATGTGGAATTATATATGGAATTATATACATAACAAAAAAGTGTGAAACAACTGAAAAATGTCATATTTTAGGTTCTTTAAAGTAGCCACCTTTTGCTTTGATTACTGCTTTGATTACTGCTTTGCACACTCTTGGCATTCTCTTGATGAGCTTCAAGAGGTAGTCACCTGAAATGGTCTAACAACAGTCTTGAAGGAGTTCCCCGAGAGATGCTTGGCACTTGTTGGCCCTTTTGCCTTCACTCTGTGGTCCAGCTCACCCCTAAACCATCTCGATTGGGTTCAGGTCCGGTGACTGTGGAGGCCAGGTCATCTGGCGCAGCACCCCATCACTCTCCTTCTTGGTCAAATAGCCCTTGATGCCTTCAGTGTGACTCTACAATTTTCATAGTAATGAAAATAAAGAAAACTCTTTAAATGAGAAGGTGTGTCCAAACCTTTGGTCTATACTGTGTATATATATACAAAAGAAAGGACAATGTGAATAAATATGTTTTAAGTTTAAGGATTTTATTTCGTCTGTTATAAATGTATTTATTTATATTTTTTTATAAAAATGGTCAAATCGTTAATAAAATTGGTACCGTTAAAATGAATTTGCGTTAAAGCGTTATTAGCTCGTTAATTTTGACAGCCCTAATTATTATTTTATGTGTATTCATGTGTAATCACACATAATTCCAGTCCAGTCCGTTTCAGTTTTTGTTGAAAAATTCAAGGGTGGGTGGGCGACTTAATCAAGTCATTGTATCCTCATATGTGTTCCAAGCCACAGCTTTAAATTCTGAAATACTCGATTCCATTTACTGTAAGTCCTGAATTTTGTATGTGAATGTGAACCTGAATTTAGGAAAGATGGGACCACTTTGTTTGTAAAAAAAAAAAAAAAACTTTATCACTTTAATACTGAATGTGTTTTTGCAAATATTTTTTGTAAAGTGTGCATGTATGTCCAGTGTTTTCATCTATGTTAAATCAAACAACTAATATCTGTCCACAATGTTAATAAACATGCATTTCCTGTACAGCTTGAGATCACTAACTCTTTTACATTCAACAAGTCATTAATGATAAGCACCTTAATGTAGCATACAGTGCATACACTGATGATTCTCATCGGGATGCTGTGTGCAGAAAATTATAATTTGTTGGAAAACTACTTATTGTAATTACAGTACATATGCTTGGACAGTCAGTATTTGCTTCTTCTTGTTGAATGTTGCATGGCACGATTCCTCTTTCACTCGCTCAGGGAACCGGAGATTAAGAAAATACATCTTCTCCACTTCCAGCAGGATGTCATCCTAAATATATATATACACCATTTTCAAGAAAATACAAGAATACTATAGTAAAATAAATTGTATAAATAAAATAATTGGAAGTGTTTATCAAGAAGAACAAAGCTGATGTATGGAGAATAGTTCTGACCTGTTAATAAGTTTATAGTTGTTTTTAATGTTATAAAATACCCAGGAATATAGTTACATTCCATTATTACTTTCATTATAGCAGGGTCTGTCTAAATACTTGATTCTGTCAAATCATTAAACACACAGGTAGTTCTGGCCAGTTTAATCACTATCCTATGTTAATCCACTGCCTTATAATCAACTGTAAACATAGCACGCACACACGCGCACACACACACACACACACATGCACACACACACACGCACACACTCTCTCTCTTTCCCTCTCTCAAGTTTTCTCTTTCACTAATAACTATACTGAACAAAATTATAAATGCAACAATTGTTTTTGCCCCCATTTTTCATGAACTCACCTCAAAGATCTAAGACTTTTTCAATGTACACAAAAGGCCTATTTCTCTCAATTATCGTTCACAAATCTGTCTAAATCTGTGTTAGTGAGTACTTCTCCTTTGCTGAGATAATCCATCTACCTCACAGGTGTGGCATATTAAGATGCTGATTAGACAGCATGATTTCTGCACAGGTATGCCTTAGGCTGGCCACAAGAAAAGGCCACTCTAAAATGTGCAGTTTTACTGTATTGGGGGTCCAGGGGGTTTCGGAAACCAGTCAGTATCGGGTGTGATCACAATTTGCCTCAAGCGTTTTGCCCTGTACAGTGAAAACCATGATTCATCTCTGAAGAGAACACCTCTCAGACACCATCGAATGTGAGCATTTGCCCACTTAATTCGGTTACGACGACAAACTGCTGTCAGGTCCAGACCCCGATGAAGACGACGAGCATACAGATGAGCTTCCCTGAGACTTGTTGAAGCAGCTGTCCGGGTGGCTGCTTTTAGACAGTCTTGGAGGTGAAGATGCTGGATGTGGAGGTCTTGGGCTGGTGTGATTTGCGGTTGTAAGGCCGGTTTGATTTACTGTTAAATTCTCTGAAACGCCTTTGGAGACAGCTTATGGTAGAGAAATGAACATTCAATTCATTGGCAACAGCTCTGGTGGACCTTCCTGCAGTCAGCATGCCAATTGCACGCTCCCTCAAAGCTTGCAACATCTGGAGCATTGTGCTTTGTGATAAAACTGCACATTTAAGAGTGGCCTTTTATTGTGGCCACCTGTGCAATAATCATGCTGTCTAAGCTGCATCTTGATATGCCACACCTGTGAGGTGGATGGGTTATCTCAGCAAAGGAGAAGTGCTCACTAACACAGATTTAGACAGATTTGTGAATGATATTTAAGAGAAATAGGAATTTTGTGTACATAGAAGAAATCTTGTAACTGGGCAGAAGTCCAGAGCTGTACTATAAAATTACAAACAAATTTAGTTTTTAATTTATCCAATCAGTCAGTTTATGTTGACCAGATGTGCATCCATGTCATCCATTAAAATCGAGTAACTGGCTGTACACTATCTCCTTTTTTTAAATAACAACTAGTTCACTTTACAGTTGGTTTCAGTAATTCAGTCCAAAAACAATTGCATGTTGCTTTAGTTAGCGAACACTTACCAAATGCAGATTTGGTAAACTAACCTGGCTGATGCTGAGTTGGCACTGGGACACAGAGCTTACTCCAGGCAGTTCTACACACAGTTTTATTCTCCTGACTGAGTCATTGCTCACTGAGCACACTGTCATCCGATGTATTGGCTTTTGAGGCTGAACAAACTCAGTGCTGGAGATCACCTCAATCAGACCTGGCTTGACTGTGTCTTTGTCCTCCGGCCCCTGATTCAGCTTAATGCTGGACTCCTCTTTCTCGTCTTCCATTCGTAGTGCACAGACCTGCTGAACTAATGATTGAGCTGTGGAGAAAAGTTTGAAGATCTAAATAATCAGTCATAGGCTTTAAAATCATTGGTAAACTTCGCAGCGATTAAAAAGATATGAACACAAATATATAGGCACCTTCATCTTTAAATCTGGAAACAGTAAATACAATCTTTTTTATTTATTAGTTTGGTTACATACAAACAAAACATTTGTCATTTACCTGTTTTAGTTTGTGAATTATCCTGGTTTAGTGTTCTGGATTTAGTAGTCTGATGTAGCGATGTTAGCCGGTGTTTCATATCCTGCACAGTGCCCTTTAGTTTGGCCCTCATGACAGTGAACTGTTGTGACAGGTTTAGGTTATACTGATTTTGAATGAAGTGTAGAGCCAGTAAGTGTATCTGCTGCATGCCTTGTGGGTTTTTCTCTGCTTCATGAAGAACCTCTGGGTTGAATGCCAGCTCCACTATTTGGTAATCCTCTGCAAAACAAATAGAGACTTCTACATATGGCCAGGGTTTTAAATGGCTATTATTAACTGACTAATGAAACTAACATTGCACAGTTACTAAGAACAAATAATGCATTGTTTCACTGTGTCTGTATGTCCTTCAAAGTCTGTCAATTTTTTTATCTTCTATTACTCATTATTGTATGCACTTAATGCTAATGTTTGTTTAATGTGAACTTAGTTGATAATACATTGCCTCCAAATCAGCTTATCTTTTGAAACTAACATACATCTGAGACAAGACCATGTGCTGAAAGTTTACTAAAGTGAAATATTGTTGAATTAGCACTTAATCTGGTGTACTTTAATGTTAAAACACAGGGTTACTATACAAAATACATCTGAAAGTAACCACTCGGCACAGGCACATGCACCATTATAGTTTTCCCTGTAAAATGTTCCTGCTTGTATTTCACATGAACCACAATAAATAAAAAAAATACAACAATTAGTCATGGTTTAATTTTTTCCAATACAAAAACCTGCCATTTTACCAGGTGTCTGCATATGTTTTTTTTATATCTACCATACACAAAGATTAGAGATCTGATTAATTCTGATAAATATATATTTTGGAGTATTTTCTATTTCTCACCTGCAGCCCCCTTCAACTCTTTGCCCTGCACCCTAAAACATGGTCCTGATGAGCACTATATGGACAAAGGTTTTAGGATTTTTAAGAAGTTTTTAGAGCATCTCATTCCTCATTTAGTGCCCATTTGCTGTTTTAATAACATTCAATCTTCTGGAAACATGTTCTACTTTATTTTTAAAGTGTGCTATTGAGATGTGTGCTCATTTAGCTACAATGGCTTTAGTAAAGTCTAGTGCTGAAGTAGAGTGAGGAGGCCTGGGACGCAGTCGGTGGTCCATTCATCAGAAAGCTGTTCAATAGAGATGAGGATACAGTTCTTTAACAGGCCACTCATGCAGCGTATTTTATCCATAGGAACATTGTCATGTCAAACAGATTTGGTCTTCTACTTCAAGGGAAAATGTAATGCTACCACATCCATAGGCATATGGCTGGAAAAGTCAAGTTTCCCAAAACCTTTATCCATATAGTGTAGATTGTATTGTCCAATTTATGACCATTTTGCTTTAAATTTTTTAAACTCATTTATGAACTGATGTAAACAAGCTGAAGTGCACATACTAAAAAGAGTCAAGGCAGGCGCCGTAGCAGTGATTCTGCTTTGTTCAGCGAAAATTGTTCTACTAAACAACAAGCTCCCAAAAGTCTTACTTCATATGTACAATATGTGCTGTGCAAATTGGTACTTTCAACCGCAGTACCTTGTTAAAAGTTGACATTTGCATGGAACTTTTTTGTTTAACTGTTTCAGACTTTTTCTTTGAAAACACTATGAATGATCAAGTGTACCTTTGTGGTTAGTAAAGGTCTCCAGTTTTCCTCCGCACACAGGAACAGGTTGGGTAGGAGAGGCCGGTGGTGGGACACGCTTCCAACCGCAGACATTCACATACAGTATCCCATCGTGTGGCTTTGGGAAAAGATCATACAAACTTTAGATACATGTTTTCTGCTGTAGTTTTTCTCCCCTAGCATAATTGAGACTGATAATTGAGGCACTGAAACCCATATCACTCATATTACAAGGCACATCACATGCAGTGTAAAATTTAGGTAAGGACGGATCAATACTGAATTAGAGGTTCTTTTAGTACACTGTACTTTCAGTATTGTTTTATAGGGATAAAATATCAATCAAAAGATCTTAAGTGACCTGATATAGAGCTCTGAACTCCTCACCCTACCTTAGTACCTGACTTTACTAACACTTTTGTAGCTGAATGAGCAAAAATGTCCACAAGCAAAAATCTAGTGGAACGTCTTCCCATAAAAGCGGGGTTTATTATAAAAGCAAATGGAGACCAAATGTTGAATGGGGTGATCAGAAAACACATTTAACACTACAGTACAGTCTGATGTCCAAAAAAACACTTTTGTCCATATAGTGTATTTACCTGCACAGATGTGCGAATGCAGCTGTTCGGCTGCGGAGGCGAAAAATAGTCAGTACTGTCTCGCATCTGGCGTTTGATAAACGTCTTGTACTCTTCAGGATTATTTTGGGAGAGATCATCCAGCATGGACCAAAACTGGTTCACGTGGGTCAGAGCTGCATTCTGGCGCGCTGAAATGTCCATCACTGATGACTTTATCTGCGTAATAAACTTCGCGTGTAACAAAATTAAATCGGTACCTACAGCATTTAGGTTAGAGAGTTATCAACTTCGGTTGCAACCGTTTCAGTTTTAAGCCGGAAAAACAAAGCGGTAACACAAAGCGTTAGTATCACCCGTTTCCATAGTTACCATGCTAAATCCCAAACAGATCACTACTTACTTTCTACTAGTGCACTTGGTAGGGTGTAAAATGCGTGTCGCGCCCTCTGTAGGGCGCTGTGTTCGAGTGCAAGCTATTTGAGAGTTAGCCAGTTTCTACTGTCGTACAAAAAAAAGATGGCGTTTTGTCATGGTTACTTGTCGTATACTGAATTTCTTCAAAAATTTCCAATTATCAATTAAACCGAAAGCATTTGCTCTTGTTATTGACGCAATTCCAAATTATTAAATAATAATTATAATCATTAATTATTATTATTATTATTAT
>MU551642.1:1569652-1716971 GCA_024362625.1 Silurus asotus
TAATAATAATAAAATAATTAAGGAATGCTCTCTATCTTTACCTGCAGCAAAGTCTTTTTGGTCTTCTTTATTAGGTGATATTTTTTGAGTTAATGAATGGAAACTGCCAAATTAGTTTTGTATCAATAACAAAATAAATTATCTTACAAAATACTCAATAGAATTGATCCTGCAAAGCATGTTTTGAAAAGATTTAGGTTAAATATTTCATATATCTGTAAAAGAAAAAGAAAACCTTTTAAATCTTTATTTTTTTTTTCCATTGAATTCACTTAAGATCATTTTGGAAGATATAGAATTCTATATTAAATGAAAAAATGGAATGTGGGATTGAAATATGTAGATTGATGTGCTGTTTTATACAGAACATGGACATTTGAATTGTAAACAACAACATATTATAGATTTGTTTATTTTATTGGGAAAATTCCATATTCAAAGGGAAAAGTGGGCTCAATTTAGACCAAACGTTTCCCAATTTATGAATGACTTCAAATTGTATGTAAATCTCTTGGAACAAAAAAAATAAATAAAAAAAAAGCACAGAAAATATGTAAAAGAAAAATTGTTTTTTCTTTTTGTTTCTTTTTCTCTGGAAGTAAGTAATAATCTGACATGATTATGTAATACCTCTTGTTCTTTTGGTTTTTAATAAAAAATCTATAAAATAAATAAAAATTAAAAGAATTAATAAAAAGAAAAACAAAGAACAAAGATGCCGTTTGGTGGAATTAATTCAAGTTCAAATATTATTTGTCACATACACATACACACAGAGTATATAAAGTAGATAAATGGTCAAATCAAGTCAAGTCAAGTTTATTCTTGTATCGCTTTTACAACAGACATTGTCTCAAAGCAGCTTTAACAGTTAAGGTGAACAATGTGTATTTATCCCTGATGAGCAGTCATGGCGACTGTGGCAGGGAAAAACTCCCTTAGATGTTATTAGGAAGAAACCTTGAGAGAAACCAGACTCAAAAGGGGAACCCATCCTCATTTGGGAAATAAAAAGTATTAACTATAGAAAATATATGTATATACATGAATCTAGACAGGGATGGATGCATATGGCAGATATTGACAGTACAAATTAAAGAAACAAACAAATGGATCAATCAATTAATCAAATCAAAAGTTTCATTTATATAAGACCTTTCATAACGAGCCGTTAACAAAGTGCTTTACAATAATAATAATACAAAGTATTAATTATCACTGTGTTTTTTTTTGTTTTTGTTTTTCCCTGTCCCTACGCTATGACAGCATCTAGTTTTGTTTGAAGGGGTGTATATTTAATGTCTTATTAACTTCTGAAGACTTTTGGATGTGTGGGAAATTAGTATGCCAAGTAGCATATTTACATTTATAAGATTTGACAGATATCATTATCCAGTTTGACTTATTTATCTCAATTATACAAATAAGCAGTTGAGGGTTAAAGTCCTTGCTCAAGATCCGTACAGTGGCAGCTTGGTGGAGTTGGGATATGAACTCTAGACCTTCTTGTTAGTCTGAAATCTTAAACTCTGAGCTACCACTTTCCCCCCACCATATTGTTAAAGAGATATGTGTTATCAACTGAAAAATGTTGTATGTTATAAAGTAACTCTGGGATTAGTATTTCTATACATTTTTAATTTGTTTCCCTTAATATATCTCTTCAGTATGAGAGAGGCATGTGCAAATGCAGGTATGCAAGTATTTGTTTACAGTGAAACAACATGAACTACAACAACTCGGAGGCAAGATAAAGAAATATCGAGGCTAGACAAATATATGAACTGGACACTCATACAGGTTATAATGACTAAACAATCATTATCAATGAGCAATATATTTAAATATTAGATGTCAGCTGTTATATATCTGATTGTGGGGTTTATAAGGCCAAATTTGTTTGCATTGAATTTTATCTTGATTGATTTTGTGCAGCAGATGGAATTATAGCTGGCGTCTGTGCAGTAGAGATGGTTAGAGCCAAGAATTAAAGCAAGAAAAATGCAGTAAATATAGTCAGTCAGACAGAGTATCTGCCTACTTGCTTCCCCATATTGACTGTGCACACACTCAGTTTAAAGGAGAATTAACCACCTGGTTTGTGCTGACTGGTAGCCATGGTGAAGAGAAGAGCATCCCACATTAAATTATAAGGTGGATCAGATACAGCAGCAGAAGGTCACATCAGGTTTAAAACCTGAACAAGAAGCTGAGGCTATCATAGGCATAGACTTAGGGCACCACAGGGCAGTGTTTGTTCATAATCTACTGATTACAAGGTCAGGGGTCCAAGCTGCCACTGTTGGTCCCTTAAGCAATGAGCTTAAACCTATCGGCTCCAGGGGTGCCATAACTTACTGACCCTGCACTCTCACTCCAGCTTTGTGAAAAGTTATCTGAATAAAGTTATCTAATAAATAATAAGACTCACCCAATGTGAAGAATTAAAGATTGTAAAAAGTTATAAAAAGGCAATTTTACCAACAAAGCATTTTGATACACAGAACTTAATCCCTTAAGTCGCTTACTAAACGTTTTATTTTTTTAAACACTTTTTTTAAACTATTAAGTGTTGGTACATAATTGACTAATGTATTAACTACATAAATGTAAATGTATGCAGAATTTCCTAGCAAAGTGGTTGGTATGCGTACAATAAGGTCCGCTAAAATAAACAAGTAAATGAAACAATGAAAAATTAAAAAATTTTGCAAGATTAATTTTTGCATACACAATAGTGTTTAATGTACAATAGAAATAGTCTTCCAAGTCACACTTAACAATCAGATGGTTAACAGAACAAGGTCAAAACCAGCAGAGAAATTCGAAAGAATTGTCCAAACTTTTTTGTAGAAAAATCGTCTGTATAAAAACGACAAAAGAAGTGGCCCCGAATTTGGAGGAGGGGGACCTCTGATAGCTTCGTTGTTACTTGTTCTTAATAGATATTAGATTGTACTGGTAATTGTATTACAAAAATTAAAGCCTTCCATAATATCTTGAATATGTTGGTCGGGGGATTATGCTCTTTTACAATAAAATTTCACTCGGTGTCTTAGTAAGTCTGTATGGAGAAAAAAAAACATTTTACTACTACTAATACTACTAATTAAAAACAAGAATTGTATCAGTACTCAATACTGGTAACAAATGTGTTTATAGCCACAGTGTTCAGCCACAGTGTTTAGTTCAACATACCTCTATTATGTCATAAATCCAGCCTAAAAACTTAGCCACTTTTGTGTATACACCAGGGTGATTAGGCTCTGCACAGCCTGTCCCCCAGCTAACAACTCCAATCAACCTCCAAACATTATCATCCTGGCAAGCCAGTGGGCCTCCACTGTCTCCCTGTGAAAAAGAAAACAATTTTGTCCATCCTTCTTTTGCTATTTATAAAGTAAATTGAGGATAATTCTGATTAGATTTAAAAAAAATAATAATTACCTGACAAGCATCAAGATTACCCTCTGTGTGGCCGGCACAGAGCATCTGTGGTGTGATCTCTCCATTATACATACAAGAGCTATTGCATTTTTTTGTGCTTATCAGGGGCACCTGAGCTTCTTTCAATGTGTCAGGAATATGAACTGTGCAAAACATAATATACTGACATTTGCTTATCTGCATATTTGCGCTTACCACGGATATTTTTTGTTATATTTATATACTCTTACCATTGTCAGGTTGTGTGTATCCCCAACCAGAAACCCAACACAGAGTCCCTCCTGGAAGTTCATGGCCATACTGTGGTAGGCATATTGGCCTGATGGTGTCTATATTTGAATAAACAATATGAAATATTACATTGCATTTTTTTAGATAAAAGCTGACTTTTCACTATACACCAACCAGGCATAACATTATGACCACCTGCCTAATATTGTCTTGGTCCCCCTTTTGCTGCCAAGACAGTCCATTAAGCTTTAACATGCATGAATGAGCCTTGGCCGCCCATGACCCTGTCGCGGATTCACCGCTTTTCCTGCAGAAAACTGCAGAACAGAAACACCCCACAGGGGCTGCAACTTTGGAGATGCACTGACTTAGTCGTCTAACTATCACTATTTGGCGCTTGTCAATCTTGCTCAAATCTTTACACTTGCCTATTTTTCCTGCTCCTAACACAATATCCTAATACTCTATTTCCCACCTACTACCAGGTGCCATAATGAAGAGATAATCAATGTTTACCACTTTACCGATCATAATAACAATGTTGTGCTGCATTTTGGTGCAGAGTGAGTAGTCACAGTGACACTGCACTAACTAGTTTCTTTTTTTTATACCCCTGGCATTTTTGTGTTTGTTTTCAAGTTTAATAATAATAATAATAATGAAAATAATAATATTAAAAAACATCTGTTGCACTCAAAATGTAAGATGGAGACTAAACAAATTTGTGGTCTGCTACATAATACATTTTTAAGATAACTCAAATTTTTTTGTTCGACACAAACAAATTATTGTATTCAGTACACATGTTCACCGAGCTGAAAGCCCTGTGCTGGAATATTTTTTATACCAATACATGTACTGTTACATCTGCAATTTAATACACGTTAATGGCACAAATGTTATTAACGTGTGATTAACGCAGTGTACAGCTCTTTTAACTATTTTTTTAATAAAAATATAAATTGTCAGTAAAAGCAGGTGAGTGGAGACTGTATGGGAGGAAGCAAATGCAGGATGCGAGCATGAGTATAGGGAAAACAAGCTTTAATATACAAAAGTAGCAAGTACAGCAATGCAGGCAGAGACAAAACCAAAACGAGCTGGCAAACAGAAAAGAGCTGGCAAACAGAGCAATGAAGGGCAGAGCAGAAACAAAGAGAGAAAAAACAGACCAGAGTCCAAACCAGAAGCAGAAAAAAAAGGTCAGGGTCAGGGCCAGGGTCAGGGTCAGTGTCAGTGTCCAGAGCAGCTAAGGTTGCAAGAATAATCTCAAGGGCTAGGGAGCCAGTATGATAATCAGGCTTCGAGCTAAGTCAAGGTGTCCTTATATACTGGGTGACGCGGGAAAAACGGCAAGATGGCTGCAAAACCGGATATGAGTGCCGCAATCCCGGAAGTGGAGAAAGACTGTAGTGGGATTTTCAGGTAAGAGGTTAGAGGTAAGAGGTGCTGGATGATTGGGCAACTACTAAGAGAGACAGCTAAGAAGGTACTTGGTGTGACGTCTGAAAATAGAAAGAAAGACAAAGAGATGTGGTGGTGGAATGAGGAAGTGCAGGAGAGCATAAGGAGAAAGAGGTTGGCAAAACAAAATTGGGATCGACAGAGTTTTGAGGAAAGTAGGCAGGAGTACAATGAGATGTGGCAGCAGGTAAAAAGGGATGTGGCAAAAGCCAGGGAAAAGGCATATCAGGATCTCTATAAGAAGTTAGGAAGGAGAAAAGCATTTGTAAATGATTAAGAGGCCGAGCTGGGAAGGATGTGCTGCAAGTTAGAGCAATAAAGCATGGAGATGTGTGTTGACTAGTGAGGAGAGTATGTTGAGTAGATGGAGGGAGTATTTTGAACAGCTGATTAATGAGAAAAATTAGGGAAAGAGAAGGTTGAATGGTGTGGAGATGGTGAAGCAGGAAGTGGATAGGATTAGTAAGGAGGAAGTGAGAGCATTGATTAAGAGGATGAAGATTGGAAAGTCGGTTGGACCAGATGACATACCGGTAGAAGCATGGAGATGTTTAGGAGAGATGGCAGTGGAGTTTTTAACAAGGTTGTTCAACAAGATTTTGAAAGGTGAGAAGATGCCTGAGGAATGGAGAAGGAGTGTGCTTGTACTGATCTTTAAGTATAAGGGAGATGTGCAAACCTGCAGTAACTACAGGGGAATAAAGTTGATCAGTCACACCATGAAGTTATGGGAAAAAGTAGTGGAGCCAGACTGAGAGGTGACCATCTGTGAGCAACAGCATGGCTTTATGCAGAGGAAGAGCACCACATACGCATCATTTGCTTTGAGAATGTCGATGGAGAAGTATAGAGAATGTCAGAAAGAGTTGCATTGTGTGTTTGTGGATTTAAAGAAAGCATACGACAGAGTGCCGAGAGAGGAGTTTTGGTATTGTATGAGGAAGTCAGGTGTATCAGAGAAGTATTTGAGGGTGGTGCAGGACATGTATGAGGACAGTTTGACAGCAGTAAAATGTGCAGTAGGAACGACAGACTGGTTTAAGGTGGAGGTTGGATTGCATTAAAAATTAAATTTTTTGCAGTGGTGATGGACAAGTTGATGGACGAGGTCAGACAGGAGTCTCCATGAACTATGATGTTTGCGGATAATATTGTGATTTGTGATGAGAGAAGAAGCAGGTTTGGAAGAGCCTGAAGAGGTGGAGGTACGTGCTGGAGAGAAGGGGAATTA
The DNA here is from genome assembly GCA_024362625.1 of Silurus asotus. Lineage (NCBI taxonomy): Eukaryota > Metazoa > Chordata > Actinopteri > Siluriformes > Siluridae > Silurus > Silurus asotus. Next base: position 1,576,026 of record MU551642.1, read on the forward strand.
AAGTCAGTAGGAGTAGGACAGAATACATGTGTGTGAATAATGGGGAGGGCAGTGGATTGGTGTGGTTGCAAGGAGAAGAGTTGGAGAAGGTGCAAAGTAATGGAGAGTGTGTTAATGAAGTGAAGAAAAGAGTGCAAGAAGGGTGGAGTGGGTAGAGAAGCGTTGCAGAAGTGATTTGTGATAGAAGGGTATCTACGAGAGTGAAAGAGAAAGTTTATAGGACTGTGTTGAGACCTACGATGTTGTATGATTTAGAGACAGTGGCAGTGAGTAAAAGACAGAGGTGTATTTTCTGTCTAAAAGATTGTAGCACACCAAAACTTTGTAACACAGTATAACTAAACAAAAAAATCTGTTGCTATTTTCATGGTCTGATTTGATTTAATTTGTCAATGAGTTGTTGTAGCCTTAACATCTAAATAGGGTACATCTAAAAAGTATAGTTTATGGACTAGGCATGTAAACTTTACTCACCTGAAAAATTCAAAGGATTCCTCAACTTTATCAGTGCAATATCACTGTCATGACTTCTGTGATTGTAATTTTTATTGTAGATAATTTTTTCCACAGTGTGACCCATATACTGAGACAGTTTAGCTGCATTACGAGAAACAATTCCAGCATAGACCACCCAACTGGAATCCTGATGCAGCCTGTAGTTTACATAAGAAGAATAGAAATACCAGATTAGATTTGGCAATTCTGAAGTTATGGAAGAATTTGATAAATAATAATGTAGTTGTTATTGAGAGATCTTACGTAGATACACAGTGAGCAGCTGTAATGATCCACTCTCTTGTTATAATAGATCCTCCACATGTGTGACGATTGTAGTAATAGAGACTCACTTGCCATGGCCATCTGCCTAGTGTAGCATCTACACCACCAATAATCCTGGGTACCTTTGCCCTGGTGCCACAATCTATTTGGATTAAAGAAATTAGCTGTAGTTTCATCTTAATATTTGTTTTCACTAGATAATTTGACATGACTATAGATCTTTTCTATTTAGACATTACCAAAACATTTCAGAGCTATAATTTTCCCTGTGCTGCAGTTTCCTCTAAAAGAAAATAAAAAACATGAGAGTTATATTTTATATTCAGAATTTATTCACACATTGTTTGTCATAATCTTTAGGCAAAAATGAGTACCTGAATTGCCATAAATGTTCCAGTTTGCTTTGATGATCTGAGGTAATTTGAACAAATCCATCAGTGTAGCTTTGGCCAATATCCGTCAAATTCACACCTTTGTGTTTGGTTAATCTATAAACAGTGGTTGTTTATGTCAGTGATATAATTTACAACTGTAATTTACATTCACAATGAGAAAGCCAGTACAATTGAGAAGACTTCAATATGCATGGTATGGATCTTAAAATGTGTGTGGGTTCTGTAACCTTTATATGCATTCTCATTGTTAAGACACCTTAAAACTGATAATGCCATTTGTTTTGTAACTGAATGGCTTTGTCGTTGTTCTGGTTCTGAGCATGTTTAATTTCAATATATTAGATGCTTATTAAATCCTGTATAGTTGATGTGTGTGTAGGCAATGTGTGAAAGTGAGGGCATGGTGCTGGGTCGTGATTATAAGGCAGAGCCAGTCGAAGGTGAGTGGTAAGGTGCCCAAACCTGGGTGAAATTTGTAGCAGCAGTACAAAAAATGGGGGGAGAAGAGCATCATAGGAGAAAGATGCCAGTACAAAGCAGTATAAAGAGCAATACAAAGCCATATGTGTACATGTGAGATAACAAGTGGAACATTGGAGAAAATGAGAAAGATGTTTTGATAATGTATTTATCATGACTTCACTAATTTCTACAATTTCATAATTGTATGTCTACAACTAATAAATAGAGATGAAACCCACAGAAAGCAGTTACAGCTGCCTGACAAATAAAAGTTGTTGATAGCTAGAAGTGTGTGTGTGTTTAAGCTGTCATCTTTGCCCACCTCAGATAACCGAGCTGTCGACACACAAGGGTGCCTAATAAAGAGTTCCAGCGATCGTAGCACACAGGCAGCCACGGCTGCAACTTCTCCAGCTGGATCTCTAGCAGAGAGTTCTCAGCACTGATTCTGTAAAACACTGAGCCCTTTTCAGTCAAAACCTCTCTAAACACTATAAAGATTTTACAGAAAATTGCTAACAAAAGTTTATTGGTGTCAATGTAGTTAATCATTGAGACTAGGATAAAAGTGGTGCAAGATAAACTTTTCGGATTAATGCTAAACATGTTCAGATTCAACACTTTTATAAAAGGAATGACACATACAGTTACAATTTGAGGATAACATTTTAATTACAGTTACTGTATAATCCTTTATTTATAATACTTTTTTTTTATTATGAAGGCTAATATGGGGCATTTGCATTTCTTTTTTTTCATATATTATTCAGCTTAAATCTTAAAGATTTTGCAATAATTCCATACTGAATATGCTAAAGAACAAATGTTGCATATTTTAATGATTCATAGTTAGATTTAAGTTATCGAACATCCAAGACACAATTTATGTTACATTTAGGCAAGTGCTATGACGATATTGAGAAAAGGTTTTAACATCGAGATACTTGTTGTAGTGACTTCCAGATATGTCTTCTGATTTACTATTAAAAATAAAATGTTATATGCACCGCTCACTAAATAAAGTATTAATGCCTACTGCCAATTTCCAAGTACACTAATGGTGTGCTCACACATACCTCAATACATCACATTTGCATTAATTATATATTTTTTCTTAAGTGTTTCATGTTACTGCACATGCCCACATCTAGTCACCAACGTCTGTTGTCATACATTCACCATGTGGTAAAACAACAATTATTAAAATATTTACATAATGTTAATATTGTTACAGGTATTTAAATCCATTGTATATCTAAAAAAAAAGTTAAAATCTATTGTTCCAACATTTTTGTTTGTGCCACTGTCAGTATGGCAGTATGTTGAGTTTGCTCGCTTTTGAACGTACCTTTCCTAGAGTCATTTACACTGCTTTCATCTGATATATTACAGAATAATGTCTCCTTGGTGTCCTCTAACTCTGTAGAGGTATTTGAGGTAGGCTTTAAGAGCAGTTTGACTGTACAGGAAAAGACAAATAATATATGTTAAATGTCTAAGTTCAAATCATATAGTTACAAGTTGCCTGCCTAAATTATGTTGAACACATTAGTGTGAAAAAAAAAGACTTACCTATGAACCAAACACTTACAATAACACCTCCAAGTAGTCCAAGTGCACAAAGAGCTGCCAAAACACGAACTGCAACTGAATGGAAACTTTAGTAAAAGAAACGTGAAAATATGCTCAATCCAAGAATGAGGACAAATCTTAGCAGCATAAAAAGGACCTTTTTATGCATGCATTTATGTACAGTATAAAATGTATTGTATCGTATAAAGCACAACTGAGATTCAGAAGATTAAAAAATCCACGATACAATAGTTTTGAATGTGATTTCATAAGCATATGTATATTAGTAATGTGGAATTCATGTACCTGGGTGTGATGACTGTAGCTCCCTGAACCAGGAACTGCACCTGTCGACTTTTCTGCCCATTCTCTCGGCTCAACGTTCTCATTTACAGCCACAGCACTTCAGCACTGACCTCATAATTAAACATTTTTAGTTAATGCAAAATCCACCGTATCTACTACTCATTTACACACGAATGCGTTGATTCCCTAGATCCATAACCACTGTGGGTGTTGTGGGTTTTTTTTTTTTACATCAATAGTGTTATGAATGTTTCCTGTTGTTATGCTTTGTTACTATATCAAATGTACCAGTTTCTCTGATCTTGTATAAACATGTTAAGATTAGAAGTATGCTAAACTATACACACACACACACACACACACACACACACACACACAATATTCTTAAACATTTTAACATTTCCAACCACATTCAGCAAACTCTTTTGACTATGCACATATTTTTAAAATTATATTAATATAAATTCAATACTATTTTAAAAGTATAAGCGTAAGAGATCTCACCATGTTTTCCCCCTAGTTTTGTGGTATACTCTACCAAGCGCAGCTCAGTTTTTTTACCTTAAATTTTCCAATGCTGCCGCATCCTCCTGCTGCTCAGTGCATAGCCGTTTAGTACATTGCAACTCAGGATTTTGGTTTTAAAAAGAAATATTGAGGTCAGCAATGAAGCAAAGAATGAGCCTGTTGTTTAATGTTACAGTCATAGGGGCCTAGGCTGAATGGCTGAATCACCTCTTTGTGGTGCTAAACAACTCAACAGATATTTCCTTGCCACTGACATGATGGAGGTGAGTTAGTAGCACTCCCTAGTACTTGTGCCAAAAACGTGTTCACTTTAAAGCAACTGGGTTTATCTGATGATATACAGCCTTGAAGAAGCGTTTAATTACAAAATGTTGAAAGCTAAGGATAGTCTTTTACTTTCAACACAAAGTACACACTCTACCATTCAGTAGTGGACACCTGCTTTTCAGCTGAGAACTGAGCTGAGAACAGGCAAAATATTTTTTTGAATCATGAATATTCATAGGAAACAAAGCTCAGATCAATCACATTATGATGAAAGTTTCTCTATTTAAATGTAAAATATGTTCGTGTGTCTCTCATTCAGCCGTTCCCTGATTCTGTAAACAATTGCATGTGTATAAATACCCCTGTGTGCATACAATTCTTTACAAAGTAACTCGTTCTGTTTAGTGTTTTACAGAGCCGTTTATGTACTTGTTTCATGTTCATGGTTTTCCATTTTTTTTAACCTAGTTTTGGTTTCAGATTTGTCATCTTTGTTGTTTGCTGATTGCCTGAGCATTGCTTATAACTTGTTGCGTTTATTTTTGCCTGCCATTTTTGGATTTGCCTGTTTATTTAATAAATGTTCTTATCAGTACTTGCATCTGCGTCCAACATCATGCATTCACTCACATTTATATGACATCATGTAATTTTCTAAAAGAATATGCAAATATGCACTGCAGTTACCTAATAAAAAATTATTTTCATTGCCTTGCAACTGCATTAGTATTTATACTCTTGCATACAGTGCTTAGTTATTTATTAAAAAACAAGTAGCTTGAGTGAAATAATTAATTTAATTAATGTGTGTTCTCTGATCTACTAAAATCTTTTTTAACATGACAGTTAATATAATTGTACATAATTGTGCATTATTAAGTACACAACAGCAATTAAATCAAATAAAATCTTATTTGTCACATACACATACATATGTGTATGCAGTGAAATGCTTTTTACGACTGTAAAATATATATATCATATATATATATATATTTGCAGAATGGTGTTGTATAAAATATAAAATATAAAGTGCACTGTGTTGTGCATGTTCATTGTCTAAAGTGTCGTAGCACGAAAAGTTAGATATGTTAAAAAAAAAAGTGTGATGATGGAGAGAGTGGGCCAGTTTTTAGATCCTGTGTGTTTCCTGGTTTAAACTCCGAATGGCCTGTGGGAAGAAGCTCCTCCTCATTCTCTCTGTGTTCGCTGACAGGGAGCGGAAGCGTTTCCCTGACCGCAACAAAGAAAAGAGTCCATTCCTGGGATTCTCTGATCTGGCACCATGTGCTGTAGATGTCCTGTAGGTCAGAGAGCTCCGTGTGGATTTTACGTCCAGCTGAACGCACCACCCTCTGGAGAGCTTGCCAGTCCTGCATGGTGCTGTTCCCGAACCAGGATGTGATGCTACCCGACAGAACGCTCTCAATGGTGCAGGTGTAAAAAAGTCTTTAGCATCTGAGAGGGTAGTTTAAAGTCCCTTAAGCGTCTCAAATGGTACAGACGCTGCCGGGCCTTCTTCACCAGGGTGTTGGTGTGACAGGACCAAGAAAGGTCCTGTGTGATGTGAACACCTAGGTACCGGAAACTGTCCACTCTTTCCACTGGGGGTCCCGTTGATGTTTTAGCGATTGGTATGACTGCCCCTGCTTCGTGCTGAAGTCCACGATCAACTCCTTATTCTTGCTGACTTTCAGGAGAAGGTTGTTCTCCTGGCACCATCTCTCCAGGTTTTTAACCTCCTGTAGGTAGGCCGTCTCGTCGTTGTTAGAGATCAGGCCCAACACAACAGTGTCGTCAGCAAACTTGATGATGGTGGTGGAGTTGGAAGTGGCCATGCAGTCATATGTGTACAGTGAGTACAGAGGGTTGGCTCAGAACTCAACCCTGGGGAGCTCCAGTGCTAAGGGTGAGGGTGGATAAAGTGTGATTTACCACCCGTATGGCTTGTGGTCTGTCTGTCAGGAAGTTAGAGATCCATTGGCACAGCGGCAGGCTGAGTCCCAGGACCTCCAACTTAGAGGTGAGTGTGAAAGGAATTATGGTGTTAAATGCTGAACTCTAGTCCACAAACAGCATCTTTGTATAATTCCCATTTCTTTGGTCCAGGTGACTCATCGTGGTATGGAGGAGATGTGCAATGGCGTCCTTAGTGGAATGGTTCTGACGGTACGCAAACTGTAGTGGGTCCAGTGTGTCTGGTAGTGAGGCAGTGATGAAGTCTCTGACCAGTCTCTCAATGCGCTTCATCACTACTGAGCTCAAGGCTACAGGGCAGTAGTCATTAAGGCAGGCAGGCTGGGGTTTCTTCGGGACAGGAACAATGGTGGACTGTTTGAAACATGAGGGGAAAACAGATTGTTCCAGTGAGAGGTTTAATATCTCAGTGAACACCGGTGCTAGCTGGTGAGCGCAGGCTTTCAGAACCCGACCTGTGATGCCATCTGGTCCCGCTGAATTCCTGGTATACACTCTCTTGGATGCCTTGTTGGAACTGTGACTCTAGTTTCCTCCCGTAGCTCCGTTTTGCTTCCTTCACCGCACTGCGAACACTGTAAGATGCAGCCTTGTACTCATCTATGTCCCTGGTGGTGAGCCCCATGTTGTAGGCAGCGGAGTGGGATCTTAGAGCATCGCGGATGGTTTTATCCACAGACGGCTTCTGGTTGGGAAACAATGTTTTTTTGCACCATATCATCCGCTAGTTTCCCGATTAATCCCACAACCGCTTCCGTAAACATGTTGACATCATCAGAGATGCGCCTGAACATGTCCCAGTCTGCATCATCCAAAGCGCACTGCAGAGTAGCCACCGATTGGTCAGTCCAGCGCATGACCTCCCTCTGAACCGGAGCTTCCTGTTTCAGCCTTTGTTTGTAAACAGGCATGAGGAAGATGGCGGCATGGTCTGATTTTCCAAACGGTGGACGTGATTGTGCCTTGTAGCTGTTTTTTGAATGTTGTGTGACAGTGGTCCAGTGTCCTTTCCCCACTGGTGGGGCAGGTGATGTGCTGATGAAAGTTCGGTAGTGCGCGCTTGAGGTTGGCACTGATAAAATCTCCTACCACAATGAGCGCAGCGTCCCGATGCTGTGTTTGGTAAAGAGTTAGTGTCTCATGTAAATCCCATACTGCAGTGTCCTTGTCTGCTTGAGGTGGAATATAAACGTCACTGACTATGACTGAGGTGAATTCCCAAGGTAGATAAAAGGGCGGACATTTGATGGTCAGTAGTTACAGATTTGGTGTGCAGGAGCGTGAAAGAGGAACTAAGCTCGCGCTGTCGCACCAGTGGTTGTTCACCATCAGACACACTCCACCACTTTTTGACTTTCCCGACTCGGCCGGCTGGATGGCGTGGTCCGGTACCACTGGGTTCAGCAATGTCTCAGTAAAGCAGAGAAGGTTGCAGTCCCGAATTTCTCTCTGGAACTTGACCCTTGCCCTGAGGTCGTCAAACTTGTTCTCCAGTGACTGGACATTGGCTAACAGGATACAAGGTAAGGGAGCAAGGTGTGCGCGTTCCCCTTAGCCTGTTACTGACGCCGGCTTGTTTCCCTCGTGGGCGCAGGTATGGGTCGCGTGCTTTGTTCTCCCCCAGGATCTCGCTCGGCCAGCATGGGCCCGTGTTTAAAAATGGCAAAAGGTGAATGCATTGTACACCAATAGATATGAGTGTCTCTGTCATATCTAATATGTCCATGTGTGAATGTAACTGTAACTAGTTAAATAAAAGTATAAAAAAAAGAGAAAACGTAGCCGGAGCAGTCATGACGGCAACCGACCTCACCGCTTCCAGTCAGCATTTTCCGAGGAGAGTGCCTTTATTTCTTGTGGTTCTGATCACTTTCCATCAGGAGCTGCAGATGCAGCAATGTGCACTCCCCCCCTGTCAGGGATGTGACATGCCGCTTGGGTTCGAATTACCAGGAGGTGACAGATTTGAGGACTGTCATCTTCAATAAGAGGGATTGTGATTCCTGCATATGAGTGGTGGTTCAGGACCCAAGCAATCTCACAGAATCCCGGTTTCCTATCTCTAGGACTCGTGCTGGGAGTTGTTGGTCATTGAGTAATGCTTATGACGTTTGTGTCCCTCACGTAGTAGGGAGCAGTCATGAGTGGCTCCACCCATCTGTGGGAAGGGTCCCCTCTACTATGGCACATCAATTGCCTAGAGATGCTGGTCATGCTTCTGGCTTCTGAAGCCTCCGGTGCGACCTAGAGTGCCTGGGTGGGACCTGGCCATCTATCTGAGCCCCCCTTCGAACCCCTGACCGATGCTTCGTTGAGTCATCTCAAAGTTAAGACCGTGTTTCTGCTGGCTATCTGCTCTCTGAGAAGAGTAGGTGATCTCTTTTCTGGAGGACACTCAAGGCATGGTCAGTGCCTTCTGCACCCTAGCGAGTTACATCCCGAAGGTGCCCTCAGTCGTCCCACGACCTGTAAGGTTCCAGGCATTCTATCCTTTGCCGTTCCAGGCCCCAGACAGTGCTAGCACCGGACACCTACTTCCTAGGAACAACTGCTTGTCTGCTAGCAGCAGGTGGATTATTGAGTCTATTGCATCTTCCTATGAGTCCTCTGGTCACATTGCTCCTTTCAGGGTCAGAGCACTCGCCCCGGAGTGTGCCAGCCTCTAAAACTTGCTCTCTGGAGTGTCCCTCCAAGACCTCTGTGACACTGTGGGCTGGTCCACCCCACTGACCTTTGTCAGGTTTTATTACCTCGAAATCTGTGCCACTCCTGGCTCCCTTATTTTGCCCATACACACTAGTCAGGAACTGGTCCGTCTGGTGGTATAGGACTCTTGTTCCCAAATCATTGCAAAGCAGATCAAATGACAGAAAGGGAACGTCTCTAGGTTATGTATGTCACCCTAGTTGCCTGACGGAATGAGACACTGCAACCCCTTGACAAACTGTGTTTTATAGCTTTCTGGTCTTGATATCACCCCGCTGATGACGTTGTGCCTTCAATTGAACAGATAAGACACGCGATTCAGAACGTAGTCGACACAGAAGTGTTCCCAAAGTGTTATGACACAGCATCTCGTTCCCTCATGGAACTAGGGTTACATACGAAACCTAGAGACGTTTGTTGGAGCACTATTTGCTTCAATTACAGCATGGATTTGCCATGGAATTATTTCCATAAGTTTATATGTCACAATATTTGTTTTTGTCCGGAATTGCATTAATTTCTTGGCAAAATCTTGTTCTGACTGCTGTGTAAAGATATTGCAAGCAAATCCCAAATATTCTCAATGCGGTTAAGGTCTGGAGTCTTTGGTTGCCAATCCAAGTGTGAGATTGTTGTCTTATGCTCCTTGAAACACTCTAACAAACTGTCTGAAGAATTCTGGCATCTTAGAATATGCTTATGCCAACAGGAAAACCCACTGATGGAAAACCTTGATCATTTGTTATATGCAGGTAGTTAGTGTAATTTGTGCTTATTAAAATGGTGCTGACCCCAGATCTGAACAATTGAAGCAACACCAAATCATTTCACTGCCACACAGGCTTGCACAGTTGGCACTAGATATTATGGGTACATCACTTCAACCACCTTTCTTCTTAGCCTGATGCGAACATCACTTTGGAACAGGGTACATCTGAACTCATCAGATCACATGAGCATTTTTTTTTATTGCTCTATAGTCCCTTTTAATGTTCCCTAGATATTTAAGCGAATTTTTGTAAATAGCCTCACAAATAAATGGTTTTCTTGAGTTTTCTTTAGTTACTTGAGTTATTTCTGCATTGTGTGTGAGAAAAGGCTCCTATATTCACTATTAAACCTAGTCATGAGTTTGTTTGTTTTTTTTGTTTTTTTTACAAATTTAATTAATTTCAAATTGATTTTACCAATGGATCTCCAGTCACAATCATTCAAGACTTTTTATTTACTTGATGCAGGCTAGCAGTTTGGTACTTAATGGCCTCTTCCATGACTTCTGTCATGGTTGTTCAAGAAATTAGAATCTTCTTTCTGCATCAGTTAGGTTTACCCAATTTGTTTCCAGTGAAACATATTTGACTACAATAATCTAGTGGAAGACTCTTACCAATTTGCTTCTTAACCCCAAAATCTTTTTTGGTTGTGTAACATGTTGGTGATATAGAATTCATATGTGGTTTATTTAGATTAAAAAGCAGGGAACATAATCCAAAGGGCATGGTCATGAAACAAGCCAAAGAGTTGAGACACAGTTAAACAGTCTGCAAGGCAAACAAATCAAATATAGTAGAAACACAGAACATAGTCAAGGAAAGAAAAGCAAGATTTTTAAACCATTAAGCTAGAAACATAAATGCATGATGTGCAAAACGAGAATTATAATACTTTGCAGCTTCACTAGTGTAAGCATGGTTTATCAATGCTACAATATGAAAGTGCCCTAAGGCTTGGGTGAGTGATTAATCTATTTAGTTTTTTCAATATTCAGGTGATGGTTCCCTCTGGTGGCATGGCAGGAATATTGTGGCTGGAATTGTTTCAGGTAGGCAGTGGATATATATTGTTAGAGTATTATACATGATTTGGCATAATTAAATATATTTATGTTCTTAAATATTGAAAAAAATAAATTATATATATATATATATATATATTCATTCATCTTGCCATATGACAATGCAATACATTGACAATATATTGACAGCCTCTCTGAACCACTTCTTTCTAAGGGTTAAGCTACACAAAGATATTACATGTCCTGCCCAGTTGCAGGACTGTTTTACAGAATGATATTTATTAGGTTAAACACATTAAAGTTTTACGCTCATTACCAGACATCTTTCTGAATTTAGAAGAAAATGCTCCAAGATGAATCCATTTCAACACACGGACACAAACATACAAAATACATCTTGTATACTATATAGTATATGCACTATGTACCAATAACTGAAAGCATTACAGATTTAGTTTTTGTGTTATTTTTGTGGTAAAATTAAATTGTTTAACTGCATGCCTTCAATCTGAAGTACATTTAAGCTATATAGGTCAATTGAAATACTAAACGTAACACCAAAATCTTAAAAAATATAATAATTCTGACTTATAAGCACTCACAAGCTGTAATTTTAAACATTTATATATTTGATACATGATTACCATAATAGTTTTATAGTTACTGATTTTTGTCAGTTTGTAAGTACATCATAATAACAAAATGACAAAACAATTCTGAAATCTTATGTTTATGTCCAATTTAAAAGGAAACAATGCCAGTGGGCTCTCAGACATATAAAATCAAGGTTGTGAGATCGAGCATTTAAACTGGTTTGACTTTCAAATTTTTGATTTCAAACAATTTTAGGAAAAAGTGGTCAGTTCCACACAAGGCATAATGTCTAAAAACAAGGAAAAACTTTTCATCTCTGACACCATAAACTAATGGACTTAGACTACGTGGTAAAAACAAAAAAACAATAAAATTGCTATATCTTACATGTCTAAGTGTCGCTTCATCAACTTTGTAAAGTGCCATTTCTATATATGGGTTAAAAAACTGTATCATGCACAGAAAGAGCTGAACACCATGAAGCAGTACAGTTCTGAGACTCTTATTGGTTGATTTCTTTTTCTCAGATGAAGCAGCTCTGGCTGCAATCATTATCTTAATGTAGGTGAACACAATGATTATGACTGCAAAAAGGAAAAGGTTAATGAAAATTACAGCCCGACCGTGTGCTTGCCACTCTTCAATTATCATGACTTCTGCATTACACACTACGTAGGAGAAAAGAGCAGCAGGTGGAGCTACTGCCCAAAATGCTATAACACTGAACACTGGAATTATACAGCTGATAGTCCATATGGTAATAAGTCCATATAATCTGGTCCTACTTGTGGAGATATCAGCATGTCTCAAAGGCATGCAAATTGCCACATAGCGTTCCAGACACATCGCCACCAAAGTCAGAGGTGTACAACAGGTAAAAAAAGTCTGTATTAAGAACAAGAAAGTACAAACAACCATATGCACAGTGTACTGAAAATAACTTAAAACACCAAGCATAGTAGAGAAAAAAATTAGTGCAGTATCCACGATCAGTGTCTGTGCAAACAAAACATATCGAGTTTCTTCCCTAAATGTCTCCTTTTTCATAAATGTGAATATCATCAAGCAGTTTATATAGACAAAAATTCCAGTCAGTAACTCCATCAACAAAATCTTCTCAAACAAGTACAGTGCAACATTAAATGAATAAGTGCTTGAGTTACTATAAACTCCTGCACGCTGCATGGCTGTTAAAATAGATAGGTAAATAAAATAAATTATAAAATGCTACACCATACAACACACACACACACACACGCACACACAATAAAAACACTTGTGTCTGTGGGGAAACGAATGATGTAGTGTGAGTCAATATTATCTTAATTATAATAGCGCTCTTGTATTTATACTCTTCTCATGGTAAGGGGGTGGTTTTCATAGTTCATTATGATGAAAGGTCTACCAATGTTGGCTGATGTTAGCTTTAAAAACAATAGACTATTTTGTGACATTGCTTACAGGTGTTTCTCAATAAATTAGAATATCATTAAAAAGTTAATTTATTTTAGTAATTCAATATAAAAAGTAAAACTCGTATAATATATAAATTCATCACACACAGACTGATATATTTCAAGTGTTTATATCTTATAGTTTTGATGAGTATGGTTTATAGCTGATGAAAACCCAAACAGTGTCTCAGGAAATTAGAATATTACTTAGGACCAATAAAAAAATAAAAAAAGAGAAAAAAAAAGAGAGAAAAAAAAAATATTTTAACACAAAATGTTGGACTACTGACAAGTATGAACATGTACAGAACTCAATACTCAAGGGGCTCCCTTTGTATGAATTACTGCAGTGGCATGCGAGGCGATTGGCCTGAGATGCTGCGGATGTGTTATGGAAGTTCAGGTTGCTCTGATAGTGGCCTTCAGTTCTTCTATGTTGTTAGGTCTGGTGTCTCATATATTCCTCTTTACAATATTCCAGAGATTCATAGATTATCAGTCACCGGTTCCCAACACATGAAGGATGCATACGTCATAAGCCTTACACGACTACCTGGAACCCGGGGACACCGGAGCGAGATATAGCTGGCCAGCGTATACTTCAGCCCAGGGCATTGACCCTGACATGGTAGTTGTGACGTAGGTGAAGGAGTAGTTGCAGACAGCGTCTCTTTAACCCGAGGCATCGCCCAATAACCAATCTCTTTAATGCCCGATACCCGCTCTCTTTCATCCACACTATGTTGGCATACAGCAAGACATGTGGGGTGAAGAGATGGGCCGCATATGGCCTGTCCCAGAATCTGGACACCTCAGTGTGCAGATCAGGGAAAGGCATACCCCAGCCTGGAGGTAGTCACTACCTCTAGGAGCTCCTCATACAGCACAGGCTCGGAGTCCATTGGCTCTTCCCTCGGAGGAAGAGAAGCGAAGCGCAGTGCTGCTTCAACTGGAGAAACTGGTGAACGGTTTCCTTTCGAACCAGAGAGTAAACGCTGGACCTGGCAGATGAGGCGGGAGAAATGTACAAGCCCGTCCTCAAGCCCTCTGCCAGATCCACCTGTGAGCCCCACAACATTTGACGCCGCCTGCCTCAGCAACAGCAGGGCCAGAGCTGCGAGGGAGAGCTCCCTCCTCAAAGAGCACTCTCTGGGCATGGAGTGCACAGCGAAATGAGTGCAGCATGCGCCGAATGCGTGCAGCATGCGTGCGCCCACAGCCGGCTCCCTCAGGAACCGATCTAGCCTGCTACGCTACCAAGCAAGCGATGCATGGGCTGTGCCTTATGCACAGTTGGAACGATTGCTTACTTTTTGGACATTTACCATTTACCTGCAGGGGATAAACACACAGAGAGCACTTCCTGAACAAGCAGAAGCTGGTGACGGCTTTACTTCATGTGCATTTTATACTTCCTGGCCCGAGTCCAATTTTAACTAATTACACACATTATTTCAAAGCGTAGACAACATGGTCACTTGCTTGTCTTGCTTGTGTGAGCTCAGACACAGAAGTTAGCACATTTTTGACAAACTGAAAGTGAATATAGAATTTTTTATTTTTTTTACAAACAGCATAACCTTGTGTCTGCCATTCTTTAATACTTCTGCTGAAGTATTCTTTCTTCCACTGGATACACACCCGGTCTACTTTAAATGGCTGGAATTCAGAAGTGCTTTTGATGTTGAAGCAGGGTCTTATTGAGCAGCTCAAGGATTAGCTTGCTACCTGACACCTGAGACCCACAATAAAGGCCCTCTTGGAAATGGTCATTCAGGTTGATAACTTCCTTATAGAATAGAATAGAATAGAATAGAATAGAATAGAATAGAATAGAATAGAATAGAATAGAATAGTACAATGACATTAAAAGGTCATTGCTCATGTAAAGTAAGATGTTTTCAAGTCTAGGAACCCAGGAGTTCTGGTTTCTTCTTTGTAGAGAGGAAGAATGAAATCTTCTATTCTTACATAAGGCTAACAAATTCTAAATGGCATTTTTATCAAGAAATGGCATCTTCTGCCACTCATGACTTTGTTCAGGGAAATGCAGCAGACATTAGAATTTACTAAGGTGGATTAGTTACAATCTGATTTGCACAACTATTACACTTTTAGGGCAATACAAGTGAAATGTTCAAAATCATGTGATGCTCTTTTAGAATTTACTAAGGTGGATTAGTTACAATCTGATTTGCACAACTATTACACTTTTAGGGCAATACAAGTGAAATGTTCAAAATCATGTGATGCTCTTTGCGCTAATAAATGCTCTTACTGTTTAATTAAGCAATTACACAAGTATGTATGGAGGGAGGCCCTGGATCCCTATGCCTATGTCAGTCCTGGAATAAACATGTATGCGGTGTCAAACATTTTCTTTAATTGTTGTTGTTTAAGACTTGCTTGCAGGTCAGACTAAAGAATAACTGGGTTCCCTTTTTCCATGGTGCCTTTCTGGTACTTAGCATCTCAACAGATATGTGGAAAAGATATCCATCTTGAGCATTTTTTTATCCTTGAGCAAGGCCCTTAACCCTTTGTGCTCCAGGGGCACTTTATCATGGCTAACCCTGTGCTCTGACCTCATCTTCTTACATCACTGGGATATGTGAAGAAATAACAATTTCCCTGGAGGAACAATAGGGAATTCTAATCAAAAACATAATAAATTACAGCAATCCATGACTAGTCCCACCCCAACTCCAGGTCAGTTATTCCTGAGGTTTTCCAAGTTATTTTTAAACTTATTTTTGGTGGTGTGGTTGTCATGTGCCCTTTATCAAGTTAGCACTGGTAGCAGCACAGGACTGCAACAACCATTATCCACTGCACATCATAGGTTGGGATCACACAACAATCCATGACAGCCTGCCTTGAAGCACAAAGGGTCTTGGAGCTATCAAATAACACATTTTACTGATCACACTCATTAACTTTCTATTCACTTATAAAAACTATGTTTGCCCACTCACTCATTGGCCGGTGGGTTTTTTACTGCATGGTTGGATCTACTCTTTATCATCCCATTACAGTTGTATTCACATTTAGGTTTAATGATTTTTCACATCTTTCCACAATGCAAATAGTACAATAGCTTTGTGCAAACTGACATGTGCATTTAAAGATGTACAGCAGATGAATATATAGGCCATGGGCAGTAAACATGTGCAGAAGCTTTTGAGTAAAATGTACAGTAATACAGTACAGTAAAAAATAAAATAAAAAAGTACAGTAACAATATACATATGTTTAAAGTAAAAATGTAAAATATAGAATGTGTAAGGTGTGTATAAGGCACAATATATGTAGAAACATAAAATATATAAGTGTACAATATATGAGATATTTACAAAAAATATAAAATGGTACCAAATTGAAATACAGTATATATTCAATCTATATTTGGTTCCAATTGATTGACACTAATTATAATGTACTACTACTTATAGTAGTATACAACACTGAAAGTTACACACTACAGCAGGAGTAAAAGCTTTTTTTTTTCAAAAGTGCACATTTATGGAACAGCCTTCCGATTAGTGTTCAGGTCTCACACACAGTCTCATTGTTCTATTCTAGGTTCAAAACATTTAATTAATCAAGCCTTTTCTCTCTCTCTCTCTCTCTCTCTTTCTCTGTCTCTCTCTCTCTCTCTCTCTCTCTCTCTCTCCATCCCTCTTCATCAAGTTGAACATGCTTCTCAGGTACCAGTGACTAGTGATCCTATCCCTTTGTTCTTTTGTAAAAGGGCATCTGCCTGATATGTCCTGATCCACTACCTCTTGATGAAGTCTTTAACTGTAGATTGTGCAGGTGACCATGGTTCCACATAAACAGATCCTTTAAGTTACTGAGCAACTGAAGAACAATGAGCATGGATTTGGACTGTAATTAATATAAGCAATCCGCTTATAAACTACTTGAACAGTTGGGACACAGTGTAAAATATAAATAAAAATAGAATGCAATAATTTGTTTATCTCATAAACCCACTTTTATTTACAAAAGAACGTAAATAAAATGTCAAATGTGTAATATATCTTTAATGCATTTTAATAAATTAAAAATAAGGTTACTTTAAATTTGATTGCTGCAACACTAAATTAACATTTAAACCATCAATGAAAAATATTTGTTAAAATCTAGGATGTAAAAATTTTTGGTAATTCATTATTATTCTTGGCATGTTAATTAAGATGTATATTTAAATCGACCAATTTAAAATGTACAATACTTGTATACTTGTTTACGTTTGGTGTTGTTTTTAAGTCGGTCCTATTTTTATTTGTTTGATTTCAAGCAATGATGGAGAAAGGCAGTCAGAACCACACAAAGCATAATGTCTTAAAACAAGGAAAAACTTTTCATCTCTGAGACCATAAATCAATGGACTGAGGCACCGTGGTGAAATCAGAAAAACAATAAACAGTGAATATCTTACATTTCGAAAAATAGTTTCCTCAACCTTCCAAAATGCCATTTCTATATATGGGTTTAAAAATTGTATCATGCACAGAAACAACTGAAATGCATGAAGCAGCACAGTTTTTAAACTCTTACTGGTTGACTTTCTTTTCTCATTTGAAGCGGTTCTGGCTGCAATCATTATCTTAATGTAGGTAAAGAATATAACAATGATCAATAAAAGGAAAACAATAATAAAAGTGATAGCACGCCCATGTGCCTGCCATGCTTCCTCTAACATTAGGTCGGCACTACACACCACATAGGAGGACCTGGAAGCAGGTGCAGCTGCTCCCCAGTATCCTAAAAGATTGTACAATGGAATTATAGAGCTGATACTCCATATAATTAAAAGCCCATGTAATCTGGTCCTGCTTGTGGAAATGTCAGCATGTCTCAAAGGCATGCATATGGCCACATAGCGTTCCAGACACATAGCCACCAAAGTCAGAGGTGTGCAACAGGTAAACAAGGTCAAAATTGCACAAATTATACTACAAGGAATTATGTGAATGACATACTGAAAGTAAATTCCAGTCGAAAGCAAATCAGTTAACAGCATAAAAGCAGAGTCCACAAATAGGGTTTGTGCAAACAAAATGTATCGAGTTTCTTCTCTAAAAATCCTCTTTTTCAAAAATGTGAATATCATTAAGCAGTTTACATAAAGGAAAGCCCAAACCAAGACCTGCAACAACCAGAGTTTCTCATAGGAATTTTTTGAAAATTTAAGCAACAAATTATTGCTTGAGCTAACGTTCTCTCCTTCACTTTGCATTTTCTGTAAAATAAAGAAATATGAGAGAAAGATTACAATGCCAAAAACACTCTTGGGTGGCGGAACGGGTTACTAAACGACGTATATTGTTAAAAAGGGTCTAAAGCATTAAATGTTAATGCAATTATTTTGCAAGTATTTATACTGTTCTAATGGTGAGGGGGGAAAATTATGTAACAGTAGTTACTAAGCAATCCTAAGATTATCACATGCTTTTAAATATAAATATTTAATAAGGGGTGCCAATTTGATGTGGAACATTTATTCTTAATTGCATTTGTTCTTATATTTAAAAAAAAATGAGAAACATACAATTACTACCATTACATATTGAAACTTTTTTCTAATGTCAACTTGCATCTAGATAGGAATTTACATACAAATGCAAACTGTTTATTTCACTGCGTACCCATTAGGTCTTTGAAAGTACTTGAGGAATGCAGACAGTTCCCTTAGAATATGGTTAATTTAAAGATGAGCTGTTGTCAATACAAAAAAATTAATTGGTATGACAGAATTGCTAGACATGAAATTATATAGTTCCATAATTGTGGGAAGTTTAATAAAGACTCTGTCATGTTTAAAATTAGCAGCATTTTCAGGTATAAAGTACCATGTTGCTTGTATACATTACGTGTAGCAGTTAAAGGTTTTCTACATAGTGCTAAATCCAAATTGCAAGTTATCTTGATTGCCTTTTTGTGTACAGTGCAGCTTTTTTATATAGTGGACATTTTTTGAGATACTAAACTCACTGAATGCATTAATGCATAGGAGAAATGCAAATATTTTGTCTCTAGCAAAGCCTGTGAATTTGCTGGGAATTTGATAATTTACTGAAAAATAATGTTTCTATTCTTTTTCCAAATGTATGCTAGAGGCAGTAAAATTTTCCTTTTAATAAATATAATCACTCTAATACCCATTATTGAGCATCTCTAGAAACAAGACCTTCTGGTCTGCAACAATGCCGGAGAAGGGAGCTCGGTGGAGCTGGTTGTGCCATGAAGCACATTTCATGGCTCAGTTCAACGAAAAAAGCAGTGCTACATCCCTCCAATGGTCGGGTCAGAACCTCTTCTTGGAGATAACAGTTCTCAGATCTGTCACCTCACGGGGCTTTGACCCAAGGCGCTGCGCGGGATCCCGCACAGGGTGATGCTCTGTCTCTGCACTTAGCGGTACTAAGTGCTTGGTTGGGGTTGGGGCTGCACCCGCCGAGCAGCCGCATGAGAGCGGCGTGGGAGATACAGCTGAAACGCTGGCCATTGTCTCTTGGACTCCTGGATCCTGTCGACTACCAAATCAACGGTGTCGCCGAACAGGCCTGAAGGAGACATTGGGGCAACCAGCAGCACGACCTTGTCCCTGTCCGGTATTTCATACAGGGTAAGCCAGAGCTGCCTCTCAGTGGCTACTATGGCGGCCATAGACCGGACAATGGCCTTAGCTGTCTACCTTTTTACCTTTACTAGAACTAAAAATCCCAGTTCATAACTGTTCAAGCATGACAGTATCCCACAAAGGTGCAAAAAGTCATGGCCTGTGAAAAACTCTGAACTCCTCATTTAATCAATGCAAGTAGTCCCCTTAGAATATTATTAACTTAACAAAAATTAACTTTTAATACATGGAAATAAACTGGTATGGCCAATGCCTAGACTGACCCATTGGTAAACTAATAAGTTCTATAGCTGTGGAAAGTTTTATTCAAATTAGGTGTGGTAACAGTAGGAACTTATTCAATACAGTGGTCAAGAGTCTAGTGGTTCAGGACTTTGTAGAGATGTGGCAATATTTTTCTTAAGTTTAAGTAATTAGTTTAAATGATGGATGTTATAAGAAGGGGCCCAAAACTATTATGTGGGCAGAACCATTTTATTCAACTTACCTAGATAGCTGGTGGCACATCCATGATAATTAAGATGGGCACAACTGGTTTAAAATCAGGATATTGTAAAGAGGGAGCAATACTTCAGTGGCGTGGCAATTAGAACTTGCACACATTACAACTTATCTATTTGTCTGAGAATTTTAAAAGGGTCAGCATTCTCAACATAGAGTTTTTGGCATGAATGTGACTCTGAAGTGACTAGGAAACAATAGCTGATCACCAAATTGAAAAGGTATGTGATCAGCATGAAAACCACCCCTGCTCACTGTGTTTCAAGTACTTATGGAAGGAGAGTAAAAGGGGGTAATGGTACAGAGAGTCTATCCTCTGGGCAGACAGAAATTTGCTCTTGCAAATACACTATTCAGAGGTCTGTACAGTGAATCTCAGAACAACCTTCTGGTGCTGTAAATGCTGCTGCCACTCAACACTATAAATGATGTCATCAAAATAAAAAGTGGTGTATGAATTGTGTGAGTGGAGGAGTCTGTCTATGAAATAATGGAACATCACTGAACTCCCAAACAACTCATTGGGAAAGATGGCAAACTGGTCTTTCGAGTGGCACTGGGATTGTACACAGATATAATAAGGTTTATCATTAGAAACTGAAAGTCATACTGACCATATATTCTATAAGTGTCCAAAACAGAGAACAATGTATGACAAATTAATTCTAAAAATCTTTAATGTAAAGAAAGATGTAAAAAATCCTGCTGCTTACTTCCTTTGTTGGGAAATTGGATAATTTGCTTGCGACATACAGAGTATGTTCTCTATGAATATTGAAAAGTGGTTTTAGAAAGAATGAGTGCCTATGTCTCAAATTGTCTGTATTGTCTTGTATAGTCTGTTTTTGTCTTGTCTTGTCTGTTTTGTCATGAAAAGTTTTTTTTTATGTCTGTCTATTGAGAGTCACTAACAGCTGGAACTTAATTCCTTGTGTGTGTCAACACACTTGGCCAATAATCCTGATTCTGATTCTGATCTGTGCATTTATTCACAAAAGCAAATAATGTCAAAGCATTTTGTTTCAGATCATTTATTTATAAATCTAATGACTTGATTTAATAGCAGTGTTAATAATACTTTTGTAAAATGGATCATATTGCCAAACTGTTTCAAAACACCAATCTATGGCTCCGTTTAATAATTAATGATCGTGTAAATATTTTCCTAGAACATAAGTCATTGTGGTTTACTCTATTGGTATTCTCATATAGCCGGATAAATTACTAATGAGAATAGACCTAATAATGAAGAAAATAATGTTTTTTCGTGTTTTTCTGAGCCAGTATTGCTTTCCAAAAGATCATAAATGCTAGCTGGTGTCTAAATTGTGCTTTGTGTACTGTGACTATATCCCTGCCATAAACCAGTGTGGCTAATGATAGTCTTATTTCCACTGTACATTAAATTTTGAAGGCCCAAGATTTTGGGGCATGTCATGGGGGAAGGCCCCAGGGTGGATATAGCATTGTCACTTCAAAATTCTCTACCAAATTTTTTACTTTTTAAAGACTGTCTCTAAACAAGCATTCTCATTAGAGATTATACTGGCCCTATGCGACTACTCTGAGTAAACCACTGTGGCCAATTATGGTTTATAAAAATAACAATCATCAATTATTAAAATGTTCCATGAGTTTGGATACTAATTAGTGATCACCAACAAGCTGTTTCAAATGTGACTGTTTTTTGATTGCATAAAAGGATAACATACAAATATTACTAATACTATTACAAATCTTATTATATTAGTTATTTAATTAATCATTAGACCTTTAGCTGTCAGAGCATTAGACCCCTGGTCTGCTCTGCCTCCCAAGTTACCTGGTTTGAACTCTGGACTATTTTTTCGGTTTTTGTTTCTGCTCTGCCCCTCATAGTTCTGTTTGCCGGCTTTTGATATTTTGGACAGTTTTTTTGGTTTTGGTTTTGTCTCCCTGCATTGCCCTGTTTGCCTGTGCCTTGACCCTGGACTGTTTTTGGACTGTGTTTTTGCATTTGCCCTATTACTCTGCTAATCTTATTAAAGCCTGTTTTCTCCACACCCCTGTGTGCATCCTGCATTTAGGTCCTTACTCACCTAGCCCTGCACCCGTGCTCTCTGACAAAATAATCTGGCTAAATGATGGACCCAGCAGATGCACTAAAGCATTGGGCTTGCTCTGGCCGCAGACTGACAATTCAGGGACCCAACCATGACGGTGGACATTCTAAAGCTCAGCCCCCTGCAGAGAGATAAGTATTTCCGGGTGAGTCATGAACAATCAGTGGCAAACCAAATGATATTAAATAACCTACTAAAGCGGCTGTCTCTCCGGCCCCTGAGCTCTGCGGGGGGGCTGCTCAACCTCAGCCTTCCTGCCTGACTGCTGATGTGGCCCTGGTCTTCCGACTCTGCTCCACCTCTAAGCCTGTGTGCCCTGCTGAGCCTGCCCCCAAGTCTGTCTGCCGAGCCTGCCCCAAAGCCGCTCCAGAGTCCCGCCGAGGGCACAATCTTGGCTGACGACGTTGCTCCACCCCCGGATTTTGCTGACAACGTTGTCCAGACCTCTGTGGAGGGCGTCGCTCTGCCTCAGACCTTTGCGGAGGGCGACGCTCCCCCTTATCACATCAGCCAAAAAATGCTTGGGGCAGCTTCCGGGTTGGCGGGGCGCACTTCTGGTTCTGCGGTGAGCACTTCCGGGTTGGCGGCCATCTTGCCGTTTTTCTCACGCCTCCCGGTATTTAAGGACAACCAAGACTTTGGCTCTGGGCCAGATTATTTTACCGGCTCTTTAGCCTCTTGGATTACTCTTGCCACCCTGCCTGATCCTGATTCTGTTTCTGCTCCTGTTCTTGACCCCTGGTCTGCTCTGCCTCCCTAGTTACCTGGTTTGAACTCTGGACTATTTTGTCGGTTTTTGTTTCTGCTCTGCCCCTCATAGTTCTGTTTGCCGGCTTTTGATATTTTGGATTTTTTTTTTTTCGGTTTAAGTTTCGTCTCCCTGCATTGCTCTGTTTGCCTGTGCCTTGACCCTGGACTGTTTTAGACTGTGTTTTTGCCTTTGCCCTATTACTCTGCTAATCTTATTAAAGAGAAGTTCTGACTACAGAATGCAGAATGAGTGTTTTTCCAAATTTTCTTAAATACCCAAACCATCGTAAATACTTGTAAATTCAAAATGATAGAAGCTTTGCAAACCCTTTCTTGGGACAGGATGTGACCTAAAATGCAAATGTCACCTAGACCAGTGGTCCCCAACTTTTTTGCACCAGTTTAATGTCGGACAATATTTTCACAGACCAGCCTTTTAGGGTGTGGTGGAAAAATGCAATAAAATAAAATGACACGACCAGCATAAAAACTGGTATTTTCTAAATATAATGATAATCGTGAATTTACTGTGTTGTTGTTTGTTCATTTTGCTAGCTTGGGGGTTTGAATTTAGCGGTGATGTATTATGTGCTTTGGGCCGGAGCAGCCCCTTTAAGTAGGTAGAGAATGTAGGTAAGACATCTGACCATCTTGAAATGCTTCAAGAATGAGTCATAGACAGATTCAGCAGAAAGAATCAGGTAATTTTCCAAAATAAAAACATCGTTTAGAATCAGATAATAAATAAAACGGAAATAATGTAAGTTATGTATTCTTTCTGTGCAGCCCGTTGCCGGTCCATGGCCCGGGGGTTGGGGACCACTGACCTAAAACACCTGGTAAGGATCTTCTGTCGGGCAACCCTTATGCCAGTAGGACAGAATTTCCACAAACCTGAGGGCTGTTCTTCTGATATGGGACTAAGATCATATTTACGATCACACTGATACCAAACATGTAAAGGTAAAATGTATGCATTCCTAAAATGCAACTATTACATTATGCAAGTAAAGTTGCTTGAATTTTGGGACCTTTCCATGACACGACCATCTCCCCAGGAGGGAAAGAGAGGGCAAGAATGGGTGACTGGGCAGCTGAACAGATGGCTTTCTCTCTTTAGATCAAAGAGATCATCTCCTCATATTAGGAGGTTTATTGTTTTGTTGCATGGTAGTTCTCGGAGTCTGACCTCTAGAAGTTGCATGGCAGTTCTCGGAGCCTGGGATCATAAACAGATCTGGCCATCCTTACAACAAAATGAACTGTTGCACGAGTCTGAGGTCTAGAGCGCTCTGGTGCAGGTTTTTATCAAGGATGTCTCTGCACATTGCTGCATTAATCTTTCCCTCAATCCTGACTAGTCTCCCAGTTCCTGCCACAAAAAAAAATCCCCACAGCATGATGCTTCCAGCACCATGCTTCACTGTGGGAATGGTATTGTCCAGGTAATGAGCGGTGCTTGGTTTCCTCCAGACATGACTCTTGGCATTTAGGCCAAAGAGTACAATCTTTGTCTCTATTGGTCTCAAAGTCCTTCAGGTGTGCTGTCATGTGCCATTTCCTGAGAAGTAGCTTTCATCTGGCCACTCTACCATACAGGCCAAATTGGTAGAGTTCTGCAGAGATGGATGTTCTTCTCTCTTCACAGAGAAATTCTGGGGCTCTTTTAGAGTATCCACTAGGATCTTGATCAC
This sequence comes from Silurus asotus, assembly GCA_024362625.1. NCBI lineage: Eukaryota > Metazoa > Chordata > Actinopteri > Siluriformes > Siluridae > Silurus > Silurus asotus. The sequence continues at coordinate 1,600,558 of MU551642.1, forward strand.
CTTCCTGACTTTAAATGCTGCAGAAATATTTCTGTACTCATCCCCAGATCTGTGCCTCGACACAAACCTGTCTCTGAGGTGTAAATGCATTCCTTGGACTTCATGGCTTGGTTTTTGCTCTGACATTCCCTGTTAACTGTGGAACTTTAAATAGACAAGTGTGTGCCTTTCCTAATAATGTTAATCAATTGAGTTTACCACAGGTGGGAGAGCCCCTTCCTCAAAGACTACTCTCTGGGCACAGAGTGCACGGCGCAATGAGTGCAGCACGTGCCAAATATGTGCAGCATGCACGTGCCCGCAGCCGGCTCCCTCGAAAACCGATCTAGCCGGCTACGCTATTAAGCAAGCGACGCACGAGCTGTGCTTTGTGCGCAGTTGGAACGATTGCTTGCTTTTGGGATATTTACTACTTACGTGAGGGGGATAGATACACAGAGCACTTCCTGAACAAGCAGAAGCTGGAGCCGGCTTTACTCCATGTGCATTTTATACTTCCTGGCCCGTGCACAATTTTGACTAATTACACACATTATTTCAGAGCGTGGACAACGCGGTCATGTTCCAAAAGTGTTCCAACACAGCTTGAGTTCCTAAAAGGGAACTGTGTTCTCCCAACAATACAGATGTAAAAGCTAGCAATAGGCTGAAGAGAGGCAAAACATTATTTTGGAGAGTTTAACCTACCATGTTGCTTACTTTTTTTTGCCTCTACACCACTTATATTGGTCTCATCTGTGATGATTGCACAGTTCCATTGTTGCTGTGTCTTGCTTGTGTGAGCTCAGACACAGAAAATAACACATTTTTGACAAACTCATAAATTTAGAATAAAAAAATAATAATAAAGCACAACCTTGTGTCTGCCATTCTTTAAATAACATTGTTTCTATGTTACTTACAGAATAGGTGGAGCCGCTGCCCAAAATCCTATGACACCAAACACTGAAATTATAGAGCTAATACACCATATGATAATAAGTCCATACATTTGGGTCCCGTTGGTAGAGATGGCAGCATGTCTCAATGGTATGCATATTGCCACATAGCATTCCAGACACGTAGCCATCAAAGTCAGTGGTGTACAACAGGTAAAAAATGTCTAAATTAGAAAACAGCAAGTACAAAAACCTAGGTTCACAGTATAAGAGAAATAGGTCTCAAGTAAAAACAAGATACCAAACAAAATGTAATCAGAAAACAAGATACCAAACAAAATGTAATCAGTATCCACAAAAAGAGTTTCTTCCCTAAATGAATACTTTTTTTTTTTTTTTTTAAATGTGAATGTCATCAATCAGTTTATTTAGAAGGTATGGAAGAAACACCCATCCAGGACCTGGAACAACAAGATGTACAGTTGAAGTATATTTTAAGCTTAACATTAATACGTTTTTAGTATAATTACAATGTCCTATCAGGTCATTAGTAATATATTAGCACACTACAAAAGCTACATATGTATATTCACTAAGTGCTCAGTGCCATTGGGCTGTAGGAGGCGAGCAGTGCAGCCTTGCTAGCTTGAGCTGAAGCCTGTGCGAAAAGTGTGTGTGACGGGTGTGTGTGGTCGTCCACAATGCTGTGTGCTTTGCGGATGCAGCGTGTAGTGTCTCAGCTGTCCTCACTATCCTCTGTAGGGTCTTGCGATCCTGAAACGGTGCAATTCCCAAACCAGGCAGTGATGCAGCTGCTCAGGATGCTCTCAATGGTCCCTCTGTAGAACATGGACAGGATGGGGGGGGAGGAAGATGAGCTTTCCTCAGCCTTCTCAGAAAGTAAAGATGCTGCTGGGCTTTCTTCATAATGGAGCTGGTGTTAAGTGACCAGGTGAGGTTGTCTGCCAGATGAACACCAAGGAATTTGGTGCTCTTGACGATCTCCACTGAGGATCTATCAATAATCAGTGGAGATTGGTCGCTCTGACCTCTCCTGAAGTCAACAACAACAACTCTTTCGTTTTGTCAACATTTAGAGACAGGTTGTTAGCTCCACACCAGGCAGTTTACCTTTGCACCTCCTCTCTATATGCTGACTTGTCCTTCTTGCTGATTAGACCCACAATAAAGGCCCTCTTGGAAATGGTCATTCAGGTTGATAACTGTCTTATAAAATAGAATAGAATCGAATAGAATAGAATTAAATAGAATCAAATAGAATTAAATAGAATAGATATTAAAAGGTCATTGAAGTTTTTACGTCTGGACACCTTAGGCAGGGTTTCCATCCACCTCCTTAGTTGGGGCTGGCTTCTTTTTTGTAGAGAGGAAGAATGAAATGCTCTTTTCTTACATAAGACTAATGAATTCTCAATGGCATTATTATCAAGAAATACCATTTGCCACTCATGACCACTTTGTTTAAGGCAATGCAGCAGTTATTAAAATTTACTAAGGTGGATCAGTTATGTTGTCTTTCTGGTATTCAGCATCTCAACAGATATGTAGAGAAGAGATCCATATTGAGCATTTTTTTTATCCTTAAGCAAGGCCCTTAACCCTTTGTGCTCCAGGGGCACTTTATCATGGCTAACCCTGCTCTCTGACCCCCAGCTTTCTAATTCACTGGTATATGTGAAGAAATAACAATTTCCCTGTGGGATCAATAAAGTATTCTAATAAAAAAACAATTAATTACAGCAATCCATGACTAGTCCCACCCCAACTCCTTAATTACAGTTATTCCTGAGGTTTTTGGTGGTGTGGTTGTCATGTGCCCTTTATCAAGTTAGCACTGGTAGCAGCACAGGACTACAACAACCATCAGCCACTGCACATCATAGGTTGGGATCACACAACAATCCATGACAGCCTGCCTTGAAGCACAAAGGGTCTTGGAGCTATCAAATAAAAAGTTTTAATAATCACACTTATTAACTTATTATTCACTTATATAAACTATGTTTGCCCACTCACTCATTGACTGGCGGGGTGTTTTACTGCATGGTTGGATCTACTCTTTATCATCCCATTACAGTTGTATTCACATTTGGGTTTATCTAATTTCCATATATTTCCACAATGCAAATACTACAATAGCTTTGTGCAAACTGACAAGTGCAGTTAAAGATGTACAGCGGATGAATATATAGGCCATAGGCAGTGAACATGTGCAGAAGCTTTTGAGTAAAATGTACAGTAATACAGTACAGTAAAAAATAAAATAAAAAGTACAGTAACAATATACATATGTTTAAAGTGAAAAATGAAAATATAGAATGTGTTAGGTGTGTGTAAGGCACAATATATGTAAAATCATAAAATATATGTGTATGATATATGAGATATGTACAAAGAATGTAAAATGGTACCAAATTAAAACACAGTATGTATAAAATCTACATTTGTTTCCAATTAAATGACACACTAATTATAATGTACTACTACTTATAATAGTATACAACACTGAAAGGTACACACTACAGCAGGAGTAAGAGCTTTCTTTTTCAAAATTGCACATTCATGGAACAGCCTTCCGATTAGTGTTCAGGTCTCACAGACAGTCTCATTGTTCTGTTCTAGGTTGAAAATATTTAATTAGTCAAGCCTTTTGTCAATAGGTTTTTCTTAGTTAAAGGAACAGATCTGGATTTAAACTGTTGTCACTCACTTCTCACCCGTTTACTCAGATTTGTTGATAGTGGTGTGGTAGGCCATCTTTAATCCCACAGATGACTCATGTCTGTCTTACCTTTTGGCTCTTCCTTTTAGTTATTACTATATAGATTACGGGTCACCAGCGTGGTGCCCGTAGGCACTAGGTAGCCCGCAAAGGACCACTTGAGTTGCCTGCGGGCCTTTTCTAAAAATAGCTGTTTCCTACATTTAAATCATTGTTGATAATTATTATGAGAAATCATTAACATGATCAGTGTCTTCACATAGATGAATATCATTAATTATCAATGATAACATATAATAAATGGTAAATTAAGCAAATTTTTTATTTCAGATCAAACTGAAAACTGTGTATCAAACTTTTAGCCCTACATTAATCAGTACCCATAAAGTAGCTCTCAGTTTAAAAAAGGTTGGTAAACCCTGATATAAATAATCTTGCCAGAGTCCCTACTTGCACCCTGATCACATTGGACCGTGTCTTTAACTTTTATGCAACAATAAAGACAATTAATAATCCATGTCTCTCTCTTTACATTTCTTCTTCTTCTTTTTCTTCTTCTTCTTCTTCTTCTCTCTCTCTCTCTCTCTCTCTCTCTCTCTCTCTCTCTCTCTCTCTCTCTCTCTTCATCCCTCTTCGTCAAGTTGAACATGCTTCTCAGGTACCAGTGCCTAGTGATCCTGTCCCTTTGTTCTTATGTAGAAGGTCATCTGTCAAATATGTCCCGATCCACTACCTCTGGATAAAGTATTTAACTGTAGATTACTCTGTGCAGGTGAGGATGGTTCCACATTAACAGCCTGAAGATCCATTAAGTTACTGAGCAACTTCAGAACAATAAACATGAATTTGGACTGTAATTAATATAAGCAATCTGCTTATAAACTAATTAAACAGTTCTGCATTTAAAATCACATCTCAGCAATGAAAAAACTACAACCTGAATTCCATGAAAGTTGGGACACAGTGTAAAATATAAATAAAAATAGAATGCAATAATCTTTTAATCTCATAAACCCACTTTTTATTTACAATAGTACATAAAAAACATGCCCAATTTGTAATATATCTTTAATGCATTTATAAAAAAAATAAGGAAACTTTAAATGTAATTGCTGCAAAACTAAATTCACTATTCACACCAATGATATTTGTTAAACCTGGGATGTAAAAAATATTTAGTATTTTAATTATTATACTTGGCATGTTAATTAAGATGTATTATGTATTTGATGTATTTATGTATTTTAAATCAACCAATTTAAAATGTACAATACTTGTATACTTGTTTACGTTTGGTGTTGTTTTTAAGTCGGTCCTATTTTTATTTGTTTGATTTCAAGCAATGAAGAAAAAAGGCAGTCACAACCACACATAGCATAATGTCTTAAAACAAGGAAAAACCTTTCATCTCTGAGACCATAAATCAATGGACTGATGCATCGTGGTGAAATCAGAAAAACAATAAACAGAGAATATCTTACATTTCGAAAAATATTTTCCTCAACCTTCCAAAATGCCATTTCTATATATAGGTTTAAAAATTGTATCATGCACAGAAACAACTGAAATGCATGAAGCAGCACGGTTTTTAAACTCTTACTGGTTGACTTTCTTTTCTCATTTGAAGCGGATCTGGCTGCAATCATTATCTTGATGTAGGTAAAGAATATAATAATGATCAATAAAAGGAAAACAATAATAAAAGTGATAGCACGTCCATGTGCCTGCCATGCTTCCTCTAACATTAGCTCTGCAGTACACACCACATAGGAGAACTTGGAAGCAGGTGCAGCTACTCCCCAATATCCTATAAGATTGTACAATGGAATTATAGAGCTGATACTCCATATAATTAAAAGCCCATATAATCTGGTCCTGCTTGTGGAGATGTCAGCATGTCTCAAAGGCATGCATATGGCCACATAGCGTTCCAGACACATAGCCACCAAAGTCAGCGGTGTGCAACAGGTAAGCAAGGTTGAAATTGCACAAATGATACTGCAAGGAATTTTGTGAATTACATACTGGAAGTAATTTCCGACCGAAAGCAAATCAGTTAACAGCATAAGAGCAGAGTCCACAAATAGGGTTTGTGCAAACAAAATGTATCGGGTTTCTTCTCTAAAAGCCCTCTTTTTCAAAAATGTGAATATCATTAAGCAGTTTACATAAAGGAAAACCCCAACCAAGACCTGCAACAACCAGAGTTTCTCATAGGTATTCTTTGAAAAATTAAGCAACAAATTATTGCTTGAGCTAACGTTCTCTCCTTCTCTTTGCATTTTTCTGTAAAATAAAGAAATATGAGAAAAAGATTACAATGCCAAAAATACTCTTGGGTGGGGAAACAGGTTACTAAACGACGTATATTTTTAAAATGGGTCTGAAGCATTAAATGTTAATGCAATTATTTTGCAAGTATTTATACTGTTCTAATGGTGGTGGTGGTGGTGGGGGGGGATTATGTAACAGTAGTTACTAAGCAATCCTAAGATTATCACAAGCCTTTAAATATAAATATTTAATGAGGGTGCCAATTTGATGTGAAACATTTTATTCTTAATTGCATTTGTTCTTATATTTAAAAAAAACTATTTCAAACATACAATTACTACCATTAAATGTAGAATTTTTTTATTTTCTAATTTCAACGTGCTATGCGTCTAGATAGGAATTTACATCCAAATGCAAACTGTTTATTTGACTGCGTACCCATTGGGTCTTTGAAAGTACTTGAGGAATGCAGACAGTTCCCTTAGGATATGGTTAATTTAAAGATGAGTTGTTGTCAATACATGGAAATAAATTGGTATGGCATAATTGCTAGACATGAAATTATATAGTTCCATAACTGTGGGAAGTTTAATAAAGACTCTGTTATGTTTGAAATGTGCAGTTTTTTCAGGGATAAAGTATCACGTTGCTTGTATACATTATCTGTAGCAGTTAAAAGTTTTCTACATAGTGGTAAATCCAAATTGCAAGTTATCTTGATTGCCTTTTTGTGTACAGTGCAGCTGTTTTTTTATAGACACCCTTTTAATAAATATAATCACTTTAATACCCATTAATAACCACTTCTAGAAACAAGACCCACTGGTCCGCAATAATGCTGAAGATGGGAGCTCGGTGAAGCTGGTTGTGCCCTGAAGCACATTTCAACACTCAGTTCACATAACAAAGCAGTGCTACATGCCCTGGTTATCCCTTTAAAGGTCGGGTCAGAACCTCTTCTTGGAGATAACAGTTCTCAGATCTGTCACTTGACGGGGCTTTGACCCAGGGCACTGTACGGAATCCCGCACAGGGGGATGCTCTGTCTCTGCACTTGGCGGTACAAAGTGCTGGGTTGGGGTTGGGGCTGCACCCACCGATCAGCCCCATGAGAGCGTCGCGGAATGCTGGAACGCTGCCTATTGTCTCTTGGACTCCTGGATCCTGTCGACTACCAAATCAACCGTGTCGCTGAACAGGCCTAAAAGAGACAGTGGGGCAACCAGCAGCACGACCTTGTCCCTGTCCGGTATTTCGTACAGGGTAAGCCAGAGATGCCTCTTAGTGGTTACTAGGGTGGCCATAGACTGGCCGATGGCCTTAGTTGTCTACCTTTTTACCTTTTCTAGAACTGAAAAGCCTAGTTCATAACTGTTCAAGCATGACAGCATCCCCCAAAAGTGCAAATAGTCATGGCCTGTGCAAAACTCTGACCTCCTTATTTTATTAATCCAAGTTGTCCCCTTAGAATATTATTAACTTAACAAAAGGCTTTTAATACATGGAAATAAACTAGCATGTCCAATGCCTAGATGGACCCATTGGTAAACTAATTAGTTCTATAGCTGTGCAAAGTTTTATTTAAATTAGGTGTGGTAACAGTAGGAACTCATTCAACCCAGTATTCATGTGTCTAGTGGTTCAGGATAGCTGGTGGCACATCCATGATAAGTAAGATGGGCACAACTGGTTTTAAATCAGGATATTGTAAAGAGGGAGCAATACTTCAGTGGCGTGGCAATTAGAATTTGTCGACATGTCAAGTCAAGTCAAGTCAAGTTTATTTCTATAGTGCTTTTCACAGGAAGTCCAATGTCAAAACTCCACACATGTAGTGGGATCCAATTGGTACTGGTACATCTCTAGATGGTTCAGAAAATTTGCGAGTTCGGCATCTACTTCTTCGAAGTCCATAATCTTCACGAGGTGGGACATGACTGGAGCTGGCCAAACCTCAGGAAGCCTCGGGATGGAGAGAGAAAGATAAGCAGTGGAGAGCAATTAGCATAGCTGCTGTTCATGATATTAACACAAGCACAAGTTGATAATGTGCATGTGATCAGATGTTCTGAAGCACAAGGTTATGATGTGATGTGTGTTATGTGTAGGCTTTGCTAAAAAGATATGTTTTTAATCTGCACTTAAACTGGGAGAGTGTGTCTGAACCCCAAACACTGTTAGGAAGACTATTCCAAAGTTTGGGAGCTAAATGTGAAAATGCTCTACCGCCTTTAGTGCACTTTTCTATTCTAGGAACTACTAGAAGTTTTGAGATCTCAGGGAGCGCATTACACATTACAACTTATCCATTTGTCTGAGACTTTTAAATGGGTCAGCATTCTCAGCATAGAGTTTTTGGCATGAATGTGACTCGGGTAGGAAACCATAGCTGATCGCTAAATTGAAAAGGTATGTGATCAGCATGAAAACCATTCCTGCTCACTGTGATTAAAGTACTAATCAATGTAAGGAGAGTAAAAAGGGGTGCTGAAACAAAAAGTCTATCCACTGGGAAGACAGAAATTTGCTCTTGCATATACACTTTTCAGAGGTCTGTACAGTAAATCTCCGAACAACCTTCTGGTGCTGTAAATGCTGCTGCCACGCAATACTATAAATGATTATGTCATCAAAATAAGGAGTGGTATATGAATTGTGTGAGTAAAGGAGTCCATCTATGAGATAATGGAAGTGCACTGAAATCTCAAACAACTCAATGGGAAAGATGGCAAAGTGGTATGTCTAGTGGCGCAGGGATTTTATACAGATATGACAAGGTTTATTATTAGAAACTGAAGTTTTTACTTCAGTTAAGAAGAACATATAGTCTGTCTGTAAGTGTCTAAAACAGAGCAAAATACACTGGCGATCAAAATTAGAGAACAATTTATAAACAATTGAACAATTCTGAAATAATGTCATCTTCACTGCTTAGCAGTTGAAGGAGTTTTTGTCCTGTCTATACCATGCTACAAGAATACCTTTTCCACAAAATAACCAAGGCATTTAAAAAAAAAAAAATTATTTTGCAGAAAACACGCTGATCAAAATTAGCAGGTGGGCCGTTCTACAGTGACTGAAAGCCAGTTTGTCCAGATGAAGGCCAAAGGGATGACCCCATCAGCTATAGCAAGACAAGTTGGTCATTCCAAATCTGTGATTTCAAGAATATTGAATCTTTACAACATCACAAACTCATTCAAGTCCGGCAAGAAGGCTGGTTGTCTATGGAAGACAAATACAATCGTTTTCACACTGTAGCTGGAATTGCTCACTAGTTCAGCACTGAACAGAGTAAGGATCGGTCTCGTCATACAGTGTCTCGACGTTTAAGAGCTTTTGGACTGAAAGCCCACTCTGCAGTGACCAATCCTCTTATTAGCAGAAAGAATCAAAAGGCTATGTTGTGCGAGTTGTGTGGACAGAGGAGAACTGGTCCAAAGTTCACTTCAATGATGAACGCAAGTTTAATTTATTTGGGTCATAATTTGGGTAACATTATGGTCTGCGACAAACTGGAGAAAGACTGAACCCAAAGTGTGTAAAGAAGTCAGTGAAAAGTGGAGGAGGAAGTGTCATGGTTTGGGGCATGTTTTCTGCAGGAGGAGTTTATCAGAACCTTCTTTAACAACATATGGGTCCTTTCATGCGATCATCACTCAATCAGCCTGCAGTGTTCATGTAGGACAACGCTCCATGTTACACAGCAAAACGGGTTAAGCAGTTCCTTGAAACCAAAAACATTGAAATAATGACATGGCCTGCCCAGAGTCTTGATCTCAACCCAATAGAGAACCTCTGGAAAATCCTTGGCGACAAAGTTATGACCAAAAAAAACACTACAGTCACCGAACTGTGGAGAAGACTGGTAGAAGAGTGGACCAAATTTACACCAGAGCAGTGTTAGAGACTAGTGCTGTCCTGTGGCTACAGATGTGCTGAAGTCATTCAGAGCAGAGGCCTGTACACTTCCTACTATTTGCTGACTGTTGTAATCATCAGAAAATGTTCTTGTAATCTTTTTACATGCTACAGTCATTGTTGTTCTCTCATTTTGATCAGTGTGTTTTCTGCAAAATAATGTTTTTTTTTTAAATGCCTTAGTTAATTTGTGGAAAAGGTGTTCTGGTAGCAAGGTATAGACAGAAAAAACAACTCCTTGAACTCTAGAGCAGTAAAGATGACATTATTTCAGAATTGTTCAATTGTCTATGAATTGTTCTCTAATTTTGATCGCCAGTGTATATGAATAATACATTATGAAATTCTTTAATGTAAAAGAAAGACGTAAAAAATATCTTGTTGCTTACAAATTATGTGCCTTTATTGCAAAATTGGATCATTCGCTTGCAACATGCAGAGTATGTTCTCTATGAATTTTGAAAAGTGGTTTTAGAAAGAATGAGTGACTATCTGTGCATCTATTCACAATAGCAAATAATGTCAAAGCATTTTGTGTCAGATCATTTATTTATGAATCTAATGACCTAATCCTGTTTAGAGCAGCAGTGTTAATAATACTTTTGTAAAATGGATCATATTGCCAAACTGTTTTCCAAACACAAATTTTTGGCTCAGTTTAATAATTAATGATTGTGTAAATATTTTCCTAGGACATAAGTCATTGTGGTTTACTCTAATGGTAGTCTCATGAAGCCAGATAAAATTACTAATGAGAATAGACCTGTCTGGAGATAGGCTTTTAAAAACAACAATTCCACATTCTTTCCCTTTCCCAATTTGCTGCAGTCAAAGCACATTAAATGTCTAGAGAAAATAATGTTTTTTTCATGTTTATCTGAGCCAGTATTGCTTTCCAAAAGATCAATAAATCCTAGCTGGTGCCTAAATTGTGTTTTGTATACTGTGACCATACCCCTGCCATTAACCATTGTGGTTAATTATACTCTTAGGAATGATGGTCTTTTTCCACTGTACATTAAATTTTGAAGGCCTAAGATTTTTGGGCATGTCACATAGGGGAAGGCTCCAGGGTGGATATAGCATTGTCACTTTAAAATTCTCTACCAAGTTTTTAACTTTTTAAAGACTGTCTCTAAACAAGCATTCTCATTAGAGATTAAATTGGCCCAATGTGACTACTCTGAGTAAACCACTGTGGCCAATTATGGTCTATGAAAATAACTATCATTAATTATTAAAATGTTTAATTAGTTTGGATCCTAATTAGTGATAACCAACAAGCTGTTTCAAGTGTGACTGTTATTTGACTGCATAAAAGGATAACATACAAATAATACTTTACCAATACTAATACAAATCTTGTTATATTAGTTTTTTAATTAATCATTAGACCTTTAGCTTAACCAGCAGTGCCTAAAAACAATTGCAAATTTTCAACTAAAATTGTCAACTTCCTCTAAAATATTATCTTTTTTGTTGTTGTTTGTTTTTTTGCAAGAGGAAGTACAGTATTTTAGTAGATTGTTTACACATTTTAAAGCCATTGAATAAGTGCTTAATAAAAATAAATCTTTTTGTAATTCTTCAGTTCAAGGATACCAACATAAGGCTTGTGTAGTATATTTATGAGCATTTAACAAATATTACATAAATACAGGCAGATTCATGCAAGTCAAAATCAGTGGGTATTTATGTACATCTGGAAAGTATTCACAGTGCTTCACATTTTTCAAATTGTGTTATATTAAAGTTTTATTCCAAAATGAATTATTTTGCTCAAAATTCTACAAACAATACCTGATAATTACATTGTTAAAGAAGTGCGTTTGAATGTATATAAGTATTCACAGTCTTTTTTTTAATACTTTTTTGAAGCACCTTCGGCACCAATTACAGCCTCAAGTGTTTTTGAGTTTAATGCTACAAGCTTCGCACACCTATTTTTGGGCAGTTTTTCCCATTTTTCTTAGCAAAACCTCTTAAGTTCCATCAGGTTGTATAGAGGGCATTAGTGCACAGCCATTTTCAGAACTCTCCAGAGATGTTTAATCAGGTTCACAGAGTCGCCTTATAGCCACTCCTTTGTTATTTTGGGTGTGCTTAGGGTCATTGTCCTGTTTAGAAAATTGTAGGGTGCCCACCGATTGGCCCAATGACTGAATCCACTGATATGAGCGAAGGTAGATTATTCTAAGCATTCCGTCTTTTCAATTACTTATTCATTATGGACCCGGAGTCGATTAGAGCCTTAACTTACGACTGCTCACGGAGGCACATTGTTTAGTCCGAATCTTAGTCAGAGGGTATGTATAACGGTAACCTAATATTTTTTAAGTAGGCCGCTCAAAGCTTGCTCATTCATAAAGAACAAATTATTTAGTTGCTGTATTTTTCGGACTATAAGCCGCTACTTTTTTTTCACGTTATGAACCCTACGGCTTAAACAACAAAGCGGCTAATTTATGAATCTTTTCTGGGTTTTTCCTGGTTTCACAAACTTCAAGCCAATAAACTGAACCCCATTACATTGGACCAATGAAATTTCCGAACGGAAACGGAAAAAAAAAAACGCACCTCACCTGTGTTCTGAGCTGCACGGCTTCGGGAGGAAAAAAGTTCCATTAGGTAATTTTTAAATGCACAACGATGCCAAAAGATAAACTCCCGAGAGAAATAGTTGTGAAAGGAAGGAGGAAGCCAGTGAACAATGACTTTCTTGGTCGGCTCTGTTTGGATACAAGCCGTTGTAACGCGCTGAGTCAGGGTAAAGGGATAGCTCGCTAACTCCAGTTACAACAGAAATCATATAAGCACATACAGGTTTCCAAAACTCGTGCTTTTTTATTTTTCTTGGCAACAGCGTTACGGGTTAGTCAAAGAAACTTAGAAATGACCATCAGAAAATAATAAGGACATAATCCTCGTCTTGAACACACGCAGTAATAGCGGAAAAATGCAGTGCTAGGCTATTCCCAAAATACCGCTATGCTCCTAAAGAAAGCGCAACATATTTCAACCGTGTCTTTCGTTAAAGCCTGTGTAAAGTACATTAGTGTAGACACCTGTGGCTTATAGACAGGTGCAGCTTATTTGTGTTAAAAATAAAGATACTTGTAAAATTCAGTGGGTGCGGCAAATATATGGGTGCGCTTTATAGTCCGGTACTTTGCCATAACTTGCGAAGTCAGTGATAGCCGCTACACATGCTCACCGACACAAACTCACCAGACTGTACCTCAGTCAGAGGATATAATAGTAAACTAATATTCTTTAAGTAGGCTGCTCAATGATTGCTCATGCATTAAGAATAATGTATATAGCCACTTAGTTATACCTTGCTAAGTCAGTAATAGTTAAAAATCAGAAGGTCCCAGACATTGTGCTCCATTCGTTCACATGAGCCCTTCAGTTCGTACTATCCTGGTCATGGATTTGTGGTAACACCAGACTACATAATCAACTAGATATAAATTATTTCAGGAACTAGGAGTTAATCAAGAATTTTACATTTATTTGCCAGGCAGTAATCAATAAACAAACGTTACATCTGAAACAAATAATAGAAGAAAGTTACATAACATGATAAGCATAAAACCAAATATTTTAGCAATGCAGTTTACTAAAGAATTGTTAAAGAATCACTATACCTGCCAATAGAGACACAAAGAGGCTGTGTGGGAAGTTCTGACTACAGAATGCTTCCCTGAGCGTTTCACCAAAATTCCTTAAATACCCAAACCATCATAAACACTTAAATTCAAAGTGATAAAAGCTTTGCAAACACTTTCTGGGGACAGTATGCAACCTAAAAAATGTCACCTAGGCCAGTGGTCCCCAACCTTTTTTTGCACCACAAACTATATTGATGTCGGACAATATTTTCACGGACCGGTTTAATGTGGGACAATATTTTTACGGACCGGTTTAATGTCGGATAATATTTTCACCTGAGATGGATGTGGGTGTGTCACAAACTCCACCATACGGTGGACCTGGCTCTCAGAGCCACTAAAGAGGAATAACCAGAAGAGAATCCTGTGAGAAGGAAGGATGAATACATGAAAGTATGCATCCTCTCAATCTACCGGATGCATACTTTCATGTATCCATCCTTCCTTCTCACAGGAAATTCCTATGGTTTGCTTTCGGAGTCAAAGCTCACGGGTAACTGGTTATTCCATTTGGCCATGCCCTCACAACCCGCACATTTACAAAATGTGTTGATGCGGCTCTGGTCTCCCCGAGACTTCAATATATCGACCATTGGTTAATATTGGTTTTATCAGAGCATTTAGCAGTCCGGCATCGAGATGTCTATCTCGCTCACATGAAGGTTTTGTGTTTTCGCCTGTGCTTGGTCCATTACAGAGAACCAGCTATCTCGGTGTCATATTGGATTTGACTACTTTGCGCATGCAGCTTTTCCCTGCCCACATTGTCTCCATCCTTCTGGCCATTAGGAAGGTCTGCTGCAACCTGATGCCCCTGATTCGACCTAGAGTGCCTGGATGGGACTTGGCTGTCGTGCTGGGGGTTCTGTCTGAGCCTCCTTTGAGCTCCTGGCCGAGGCATCTTGGAGGCACCTCTCCATCAAGACCAGATTCTTGTTGGCCATTTGCTTCCTCAAGAGACTTGGAGATCTGCAGGCCCTTGCTGTGGCCCCCTCCTTCTGAAGTCTCTCCAGGTATGGCCAGTGCCTATTTGTACCCTAGAACAGGTTACATCCCCAAGATGCCCTCGGTCGTCCCACGACCTGTGAGGTTACAGGGATTGTACCCTCCTCCATTTCAGGCTGCAGACAAGGAGAAACTGAACCGGCTGTGCCACAGGACGGCTCCCTGAAGAAAGTCATCTGCACTGCTGTGGGCTGGTCCACCCAGTTTTACAACCTCAGTGCCACTCTTTGCCCCTCTGTCCTCCGACCTAGCTGTGCTCATACACACTAGTCAGGGACTGGTCAGTTTGGCTTGATTGGACACTCGTTCCCAAAGCATTCTGATGCAGCTCAAGTTCCCGAAAGGGAACGTCTCTAGGTTATGTAGGTAACCCTATTTCCATGAGGAACCCTGCAGCACTTCCTTCTCTTTTACAGAAGCTTGCACTGGCTTCCATGTGTGTTTTTTACTTCCTGGTCACCCCGCCGTTTTTTTAATCAGTCCAATTTTGACCAAAAGCGTTTCATGTGGTTGTTTTTCAGGCTCCTCCTTTTTCTTAAGTTTCTGAGATTTACCTTGTTGAATACTAGTCCTAGGTCGAGGTAAACTGAGAGGAAAGAGTTGAGGTCCAAGGTCTCTGGGGAAACAGAGGCAGATGGCTGAGCTAAAAAGTGGGAATGGAGGAAGGGTTTACCCATGGACCAGTCTAGGCATGGGTTGTGTTTCTGCAGCCAGAGAAAGCTGAGCAGAGGTGTACAACAGGTGAAAAAAGTCTATATAAAGAACAAGAAAGTACAAAACACCCATATGCACAGTGTACTGCTTGAGTTGCTATAAACTACTGCATGCTGCATGCAGAAGCTGGTGCTGGCTTTACTCCATGTGCATTTTATACTTCCTAGCCCACGTCCAATTTTGACTGATTACACACATTATTTCAGAGCGTGGACAATGCGGTCATGTTCCAGAAGTGTTCCAATGCAGCTTGAGTTCCTAAAAGGGAACTGTGTACTCCCAACAATACAGATGTAAAAGCTAGCAGGAGGCTGAAAAGAGGCAATCAGTTTTCTGGAGAGTTTAACCTACCATGTCACCTTTTTTTGCCTCTACACCACTTATATTGGTCTCATCTGTAATGATTACACAGTTCCATTGTAGCTGTGTCTTGCTTGTGTGAGCTCAGACATAGAAGGTAACACATTTTTGACAAACTGAAAGTGAATTTAATTTTTTTTTAAATACAGCACGACCCTGTGTCTGCCATTCTTTAAATAACATTGTTTCTATGTTACATAAAGCATAGGCAGAGCTGCTGCTCAAAATCCTATGACATCAAACACTGGAATTATAGAGCTAATACTCCATATGATAATAAGTCCATACATTTGGGTCCTTTTGGTAGAGATGGCAGCATGTCTCAATGGTATGCATATTGCCACATAGCATTCCAGACACATAGCCACCAAAGTCAGTGGTGTACAACAGGTAAAAAAAAATGTCTGAATTAGAAAACAGCAAGTACAAAAACCCAGGCACTCTGTGGAAGGCATTGCAACCCATCCAGGGTGGGTGGAGGCGATCTGGAAGAGAGAAGTCTTGGACAGGCATGCAAAACCTGGGGCATGAGGAAGGTCGGGTGCCAGTGGCGGACACCACAGAACTTGTACAGGTGGAACACCTTTAAGGCCAAGAAAACTTTAGCGAAGGTCTGGGGCGGGACTCTGGAACGGACTCTGAGGTGTTGTGATGCCCTCGTCAGTGCCCAGTGGTGGTGCTACTCTCTCATCGGTGCCCAGGGGCAGATCGATGGGGCTCAAGGGTGGAGCAGCATCCCCAGAGAAAACCCAAGGTGAAGCAAAAGCCCCAGTGGAACTCCAGAACTAAATGGCACCCCCAGCAAGGAACAACAGCTGGAAATACTGCATTAATTAGAGACACTCACATTTATCACTGTCAGCCCGCTTGAGCACTTCCGGCATTGCTGCCTCCATCACCGAGTAACCGCCCCCTTCCACCTGCTGCCAGAATCCTCCAGTCAGATTGTCTTTAGGCTTGCCATAATTACTCTCCAGCATAATTCTCTGTTTAGATTTTCTTTCTGTTACTGACTTGTTTCTGTTTGACCATTCTGTCCTCCGGCTTTCCGATCGCGCCTGTTTTCCCGGCTTTGCTCTGCTCATGCTCAATGCACGCCGACTTCCGGCTCAGCTCTGCTCACGCTCAACGTGCTCCGGTTTCCGGCTCGGCTCAGCTCTGCTCATGCTTAACGCTCTCTGACTTCCGGCTCGGCATCCTCGCCCTCCGTGCACATCAGCTTCCTGAAATAGCCCCCGAATCGGCTCCTTGAATCGGCTCTGCACGCTCGCTTTTCTGGCCCTGCACTCTAAAACCTGAACTTTCTGACAATTACGGTATAATCCTAACCCTGCCCATATATTTTCTGTCTTATTCTCAAAAAAAATGGGAAAAAAATCGCCATATTGTCGATCATTATGTAATTGGGGTCTATAAGTGGTCCTTTCATATGGCTGTGTGCAATTGGACAATTACCTGCCGATTTGAAAAGCTGTTGCATTCAATTTAACCAAAAATAGTATTTATAATTTGTAAATAAGTATTTGTAACTGTTATGATTGTCATTGAGCACTGAAGAAAATAAAAGAACTTTAGAAATACACTTTTCACCTGGAGTCAAAACATAATAAGACACCAATGACTCTAAGAGCAAACATAGTTCTCCTAAATAATTTAGAAAGGGACTAATATGTTTACATTTTGTTGCCATGACATACTTAAATTAGTGTTTTGTGGATGTAAATCACTTTCTGAATTTATTTTTAATTTTGGCTATTTAGCTCCTTACCTTTTTGATGTTTCTAAAATATGCTCAGCTGGTATAACAAAAAAAGTATACAGTTATGTCTTACAAACCCTTACCCTGTTATGTCTAACCCTATTTTACAGTACATGTTAAAATGGATTCAAAATGACTGTAGTGCAGTATTCGTACACTACAAAATATTTTAATATTTAAGGTGAAAAGATATTGCCAAGCTAATGATCTCTCCACAATGGATATATATGCAATGTTTATCTACAGTAGTTAATATTTGTGCCATAAACCTAAGCGTTTGTTAATGTGTGTCTCACTCAGGTCAGACTGCCTGTAAGCACATATGTTTTTGTATTTCAATAAATCTAAAACAACATTTCTGATTAGATCTTATTATTTCGTAACTTAAAAAGGCAAGAAAAAGCCACACCTTTTTTTTACATAGAGAGGCATTAGAAAGAAGCAACCTAAATGTTTAATATCTAAAAGAGGTACATAAGTGCCTGATCATACAATAGAATTTCACACCCTGTCTACTTTAAATAGTTGGAATTCAGAAGTGCTTTTGATGTTGAAGCAGGGTCTTATTGAGAGAATCAGTCAGTCAGTCCTGGGATAAACATGTAGGCCGTGTCGAACATTTTCTTCAGTTGTTGTTGTTGGAGACTTGCTTGCAGCTCAGACTAAAGAATAACTGTGTTCCCTGTCTCTATGATGTTTTTTTGGTATTTAGCATTCTTGAGCAAGGCCTTTAATCCTTTGTGCTCCAGGGGCACTTTATTATGGCTGACCCTGCTCTCTGACCCCAGCTTCCTACTTCGCAGGTATATGTGAAGAAATAACAATTTCCCTGTGGGTAAAATATTCCCTGTCAATAAAATATTCTAATAAAAAACATAATAAATTACAGCAATCCATGACTAGTCCCACCCCAACTCCTTAAGTACAGTTATTACTGAGGTTTGCCAAGTTTTTCTAAAACTTGTTTTGGTGGTGTGGTTGTCATGTGCCTCCATCAAGTTAGCACTGGTAGCAGCACAGGACTACAACAACCATCATCCACTGCACATCATAGGTTGGGATCACACAACAATCCATGACAGCCTGCCTTAAAGCACAGAGAGTCTTGGAGCTATCAAATAAAAACATTTACTAATCACACTCATTAACTTATTATTCACCAATATAAACTATGTTTGCCCACTCACTCATTGGCAGTGTTTTTTTTTACTGCATGGTTGGATCTACACTTAACCATCCCATTACAGTTGTATTCACATTAAGGTTTAGCAAATTTCCACAATGCAAATAGTACAATAGCTTTGTGCAAACTGACAAGTGCAGTTAAAGATGTACAGCAGCTGAATATATAGTCTATGGGTAGTGAAAATTTGCAGAAGCTTTTGAGTAAAATGTACAGTAATACAGTACAGTAAAAGATTAAATAAGAAGTACAGTAACTATACATATTTTTAAAGTGAAAAATGAAAATATATAATGTGAAATGTGTGTGTAAGGCACAATATATGTAGAAACATAAAATATAAATAAGTGTACACTATATGAGATATTTAGAAAGAATGTAAAATGGTACCAAATTGAAAACACTGTATATATATATATATATATAAAATCTACATTTGGTTCAAATTAAATGCCACACTAATTTGAATGTACTACTACTTATAGGAGTATACAGCACTGAAAGGTAGATACTACAGTAGGAGTAAGAGCTTTCTTTTTCAAAAGTGCACATTCATGGAACAGCCTTCTGATTAGTTTTCAGGTCTCACATATAGTCTCATTGTTCTGTTCTAGGTTGAAAACATTTAATTAATCAATTTTTTTCAACCTACTGACTTTGGTAATTAGGTTTATTTCAGTTAAAGGAACGGATCTCGATTTAAACTGTTGTTACTCACTTCTCACCCGTTAACTCCGATTTGTTGATAGTGGTGTGGTAGGCCATCTTTAATCCCACAGATCCCTCATATCTGTCTTACCTTCTGGCTCTCCCTTTTAGTTATGACTATATAGATAATCTTGCCAGAGTCCCTACTTGCACCCTGATCACATTGGACAGTGTCTTTAACTTTTATGGAACAATAAAGAAAATTAATAATCCATGTCTCTCTCTCTTCACTTCTTTCCCTCTCTTCTTCTTCTTCTTCTTCTCTTTCTCTCTCTCTCTCTCTCTCTCTCTCTCTCTCTCTCTCTCTCTCTCTCTCTCTCTCTCTTTATCCCACTTTGTCAAGTTGCTTCTCAGGTACCAGTGACTAGTGATCCTGTCCCTTTGTTCTTTTGTAAAAGGGCATTGGCCTGATATGTCCCAATCCACTACCTCTAGATGAAGGCTTTAACTGTAGATTACTCTGTGCAGGTGAGGATGGTTCCACATTAACAGCCTGCAGATCCATTAAGTCAATCTCATAAACCATAAAATAACATAAAAAACATGTCAAATTTGTAATATATCTTTAATGCATTTTATTGAAAAAATAAGGTAACTAATAGTAGTAATAAGGTTGCTAGAATAAATTCTCTATTTACACCAATGTAAAATATTTGTTAAATCTACGATTAAAATTATTTGGTATTTAATTATTATTCTTGGCACGTTAATTAAGGTGTATATTTATATTAACCAATTTAAAATGTACAATACTTGCATACTTGTTTACGTTTGGTATTGTTTTTAAATCTGTCTTATTTGTTTGATTTTAAGCAATGATGAGAAAAGGCAGTCAGAACCACACAAAGCATAATGTCTTAAAACAATGAAAAACCTTTCATCTCTGAGACCATAAATCAATGGACTGAGGCACCGTGGTGAAATCAGAAAAACAATAAACAGTGAATATCTTACATTTCTAAAAATATTTTCCTCAACCTTCCAAAATGCCATTTCTATATATAAGTTTAAAAATTGTATCATGCACAGAAACAACTGAAATGCATGAAGCAGCACAGTTTTTAAACTCTTACTGGTTGACTTTCTTTTCTCATTTGAAGCGGTTCTGGCTGCAATCATTATCTTGATGTAGGTAAAGAATATAATAATGATCAATAAAAGGAAAACAATAATAAAAGTGATAGCACGTCCATGTACCTGCCATGCTTCCTCTAACATTAGCTCTGCAGTACACACCACATAGGAGAACTTGGAAGCAGGTGCAGCTACTCCCCAATATCCTATAAGATTGTACAATGGAATTATAGAGCTGATACTCCATATAATTAAAAGCCCATATAATCTGGTCCTTCTTGTGGAGATGTCAGCATGTCTCAAAGGCATGCATATAGCCACATAGCGTTCCAGACACATAGCTACCAAAGTCAGAGGTGTGCAACAGGTAAGCAAGGTTGAAATTGCACAAATGATACTACAAGGAATTATGTGAATGACATACTGGAAGTAATTTCCAATCGAAAGCAAATCACTTAACAGCATAAGAGCAGAGTCCACAAATAGGGTTTGTGCAAACAAAATGTATCGAGTTTCTTCTCTAAAAGCCCTCTTTTTCAAAAATGTGAATATCATTAAGCAGTTTACATAAAGGAAAACCCCAAACAAGACCTGCATCAACCAGAGTTTCTCATAGGTATTCTTTGAAAAATTAAGCAACAAATTATTGCTTGAGCTAACGTTCTCTCCTTCTCTTTGCATTTTTCTGTATGTATAGGAAAAAAAATTACAATGCCAAAAATACTCTTCGGTGGGGGAACGGGTTGCTAAACGACGTATATTGTTAAAAAGGGTCTGAAGCAGTACATGTTAATGCAATTATTTTGCAAGTATTTATACTGTTCTAATGTTGGGGGTGGGGGGGTTGTGTTTAACGGTAGTTACTAAGCAATCTTAAAATTATCACATGCTTATTTAATAAGAAGGGGCTATTTGAACGGAATATTTAATTCTTAATTGCATTTGTTCTTATATAAAAAAAAATTACAAACATACAATTACTCCCATTACATATTGAATTTTTTTTTCTAATTTCAACTTGTGCGTCTAGATCGGTATTTACATACAAATGCAAACAGTTTATTTTAGTGCGTACCCATAGGGTCTTTGAAAGTACTTGAGAAATGCAGACAGTTTCCTTAGGATATGGTAAATTTAAAGATGAGCTGTTCACCATACATAAAAATATCCATGCATAAAAAATGGTTTGACATAATTGCTAGACATGAAATGATATAGTTCCATAACTGTGGGAAGTTTAATAAAGACTCTGTCATGTTTGAAATGAGCAGCCTTTTCAGGGATAAAGTACCACGTTGCTTACATACAGTATGTGTAGCAGTTAAAAGTTTTCTACATAGTGTTAAATCCAAATTGCAAGTTATCTTGATTGCCTTTTTTTGTACTGTTTTATATAGTGGACATTTTTGAATTAAAAAATTCACTGACAAATAATGTTTCCATTCTTTTTCCAACTGTATGCAAAAAATATTACTTCACTAATACTAATACAAATCTTAGTATATTAGTTATTTAATTAATCATCAGACCTATTTTAGTTGATTGCTTGAACATTTTATAGCCATCAAATAAGAGTTTAATAAAAAAAGAAAACTTTTTGTAATGCTTTAGTTCAAGGAAACCAACATAAGGCTTGTGTAGTATATTTATGCGCATTTAACAAATATTACATAAATAAATTTTCCTTAAAATTGTACAAACAATACCCGATAATAACATTGTAAAAGAAGTGTGTTTAAATGTATATAAGTATTCACAGCCTTTGCTTAATACTTTTTGAAAGCACCTTTGGCACCAATTACAGCCTCAAGTCTTTTTAAGACGTGCACAGAAATTTTCAGAACTCTCCAGAAATGTTTAATCGGGTTTAAGTCTGGGCTCTAGATGGACCACTTAAGGACATTCACAGAGTTGTCTCATAGCCACTCCTTTGTTATCTTGGCTGTGTGCTTATCGTCATTGTCCTGTTAGAAAATTGTATAGTGCCCACCGATGTTTGCAGTGTTGGGCAGTAACTTTTTACAGTAACTAATACTGCAATGCGTTACTTTTAAAAATTAAGTAACTTCGTTACTGCTACCATATGGTAGCCCGTTACTTTTTTCAATGAATCAATTTCGGCTAAAATGTAGACTACATCGTAACTTGTGTACAGCAGCGTCGCATTGTAGGATTGGTGAATAAACCACTGTAAACAAGAAGAAGACGCACTGTAGTATTGGTGGATGAACCACTGTAAACATGAAGTAGAGGGGGGTTGGTTCTCCCACTCTGCGCTGGCCCACTGGAGAGTGGGACCTGATAGCATAGACATCACATAGGCTACCTTGTCCACTTTAGTGGGAAAGGAAGAGGGTTGAATTTGAAAGATCATGCCGCATTGAGTAAGGAAGAAACGTCCCCAGAGAAACTTGCTGGCGTCATCAGGTGAGGTTTACAGGGACTAACCATGACCAGAGCAGCTTCCATCATGGTCGGTGTACGGGTGAGATGACGGGTGTTGCTACAGCAGAGGTACTGAGGTTTTGACCAGCACGCTGCATGACGTCTTGAAGTGCTGAACCAATATCACGCAGCTGCTGGTTGTGGGTGAGGCAGATCTGCTTTATGCACTCTTCCTTAATTCCTGTGCATCCACGGGGTCCATATTTGGCCAGATTGTTTTGTAGGATACGGTTAGTGGAAGGACCCAAATGCAGGACGCAGGCTTAAGTACAGGCTTTATTTAGAAAAGAAATCCCAAATGTCCGAAAACGTATGAACCCGCCAAGAAGAGCACCAAGAGAAACGAGAGCTAAAAGCAAAAAATATAATAATAATTACAACTTGGAGACCCAGAGCAGAAGAAACAGGAAGCTGTCTGAAAACAAAATGTCTGAACACTGAAAAAAAAGCACAATAAACAACTGCCTGAATCTGGGGAAAAGGGAATCCGAAAAAAACGAGAGAAACAAAAACAAAATTAAAGTATTTCACAAAGAAAATGGCAGGAGGTCTCAGAAACCAACTTAAAGCCAAAGAGAGAATCTGGTGAGGGATAAAAGGAGCTTGCATCTATTTATACACTGGGAAGATGGCCGCCGCGCTGGTGGCGAGACGGCACAGCACTGGAAGCTGAAGTGGGATTGCCGGAAGTACGCGTGCCTTCGACTGACACAGTCAGGATCTCTTTTGGGATCTTCAGTGGAAATATTACAGAGAGGAAGAGTTTCCAGGTATTACATTGCATGATCCACAAAGAATTAATACACAGCAATATCAAACATGCATGTTTCCAACGAGGTCCATGCTAATTTTTTCAAAGGGGACCTTGGGTAAGGGATTCATCAGCACTTTTGGGAACATGACTTCAAATGCCTGCCCAATAAAAACAAGCTATTAGATTATTTTGTGTTTTATTCTTGCCCATATATTAAGCCATGGGATGATAATCACCCAGTGGAACAAAAGTACCCTATGCCTTTTTGTTACCAACAAATGGTCATCTCCTCCTAGTTTCCATGTCCTGATTCACTTGGTATATCCTATCCTTAATAATAAAAAAATAGGGCGGCAATGCCCAAAGATTAGAGGTGAATGTGCTGAGCACTTCCCATTCTCTTTTTCCCAATGATGCTAAGCTGATATATAAACAAACTTCTTGCATCTGACAGGTGCCTTTATCCAGTAAGACTCAGAAGGGCTTTGAAGTCTCTAGAAAAATGCATTCTAAATATTCTGTATATACTGTATGTTACAAAGACATATACCAAAATAAGACTATTTATTAATTATCCATGTCTTAGCATTTCAAAATACTCACATGGTCTTTTAAAATACATTATAACTTTGAGATTTGGCAAACATCTGCATCTAAAAAGCATCAAATTGATACCTTTTTTGTGTCTTTTTTTCTTCGACAGTTTATTAACGCATGTCCATTTCCCCATTCGGGAACTTCGAGCTGCATCACCATTAATGATGACCTGCGGCAGAAGCTACGCGACCTCGGCGTGCTCCGAGAACCAGGCCTCCAGACCTCGGCATCGCCTGTGGAGGACGGACGGAGGAGGGGGAATCGAAAGCAAATGACAATAAAAGCTTCTTGACTTGAAAAAAAAAAATCACAACGATTTGAGAACGCCCCCGCGCTCTGAACCATGTGTGAAATCTGACCAATAGGCGAGTCGTGACATCATCGGCGGGCGATGTCGCATAAACCAGGAAGCTACAAAATGGCTGCGCGGTGGTAGCGATGCTGGCTTTTGCTCAATCAGATAAGCTCTGTTTGTGTGATTCTGATCGAGTGATGGCTAGCTGACAAAAATATTGTGAGTGTTTACAGGTAAGGATACGTGCGATCGGTGCTTTGTTTGCTTGGGAGTGGAGCATGCTCAATTGGCTCTCGAGGAAGACGATTGACACATTGTAGCCGCATGGCTATGCACACGCTTCGCCGAGGCAAAGTGGCGCTGTCGTTCGGGGAGCTCGTAGGCGGATTTAGCAGAAGGTTTGGAGTCGGATGAGTCCTCTCCAGCCTCCCCTGCTGAATCTAGCACCTGCTTTCTCGGGGAAGCACCGATGGCCGCTTTTTCTCCTGGAGTGAGCAGCGCGATGTTACATGTATGTTTCTCTAAAAAGGATGACATGATGGATTCTAGCAAGCCTGTGGACTCCTCGAGGAGGTAACATGGGCCGTGTCCAAGCTGGATTAAGCTTGGCTGGTTTGAGAAGCAGAAGCAGTGCATCTGTGTCTCACCTTATCTGACCTCCCAGATAAGGATATATCTGTGCTGTTAAATGCCCCAATGCCTCCTCCTGGACTGTTTGGCGATACTGTAATGGTGGTCGTGAACAGATTTCAGAAGTCTAAAAAAAGTCTCGCCGATTTTGGCGGCAGCCCCAGCCAGGTCCTTCTGGGCACCGCAAAGCACAGAAACAGTGCGTTGCCACCCGATCCCCACAGGCAGGGCTTAAAGGCCCCCAGTAATGCTCAAAGCCCAAAAAGGAGCAGGCTGACCTGAAGGTCACCCTTGCCTCCAGCAAAAGGGCTTTGGTGCGTAGGTTCTGAGACGCATATTTCCACATTGCCATCCATTGCCACACACAGGAGGTTGCTGAGGTTTGCTTTTGGGGGCAAAGCTTATCTATATTGGCTTCTCCTGTTTGGCCTGGCACTCTTGCCCCATACCTTCATAAAGTGCGTGAACGCAGCACTGACCCCGCTGCGGCTCCAGGGCATCTGCATTTTGAATTATACCTTCAACCAGGTTACCTTCGTATCCCTACTTCGCCGTCATTCGCGATTAACTGTACTGAGTGACACAGGATGCGTGAAGCAGAAAGGTATCGACCCAGTTGCTGGTCCCAAAGAGACGTAGGGAGCTTCTGTTTCATGCGGCTCACCACAATCCGTTGGCAGGCCACCTAGGCTGTGCGAAAACACTAGATCGTCTAACGGAGCGGTTTTACTGGCCAGGCATTTACGGCGATGTGCGTCGATGGTGTGCGGCATGCCGCGAATGCCAGCTGGTAAACCCGCCGGCCATTCCTAAAGCGCCTTTACGACCCCTGCCCCTGATCGAGGTCCTGTTCGAGAGAATGGACCTTATCGGTCGGTTAGAGCAAACCGTGCGCCGGCACGGCGTTTATGTCACAGACTCTTCGCAAACTGTACAAGCTGTTCGCACCAGCATTTATCATCCATATGATCTGAAAGTTCATACAGGGGGATGCACGAAATTAGGATAAGTGGCTCGAGCCCTTGTTGTTCGCAGTACAAGAGGTCCCACAAGCCTCCATGGGGTTTTCCCCATTTTAATTGCTTTATGGCCGTAAACCGCACAGAGTACTAGACGTGCTCCGAGAAAATTGGGAGGAGGGACCTTCGATCGCAAAAAAGAATGAAATCCAATACGTCCTGGACCTGAGAGCAAAACTCCATTCACTGGGACAATTAACCTTGGAGAATTTGCTACAGTCACAGGAACGGCAAACCTGGCTGTACGACAAGGGCACAAGGCTTCGGCATTTCTCACCGGGGGACAAAGTCCTCGTTCTGCTACCCACGTCGAGCTCTAAACTATTCGCCAAATGGCAAGGGCCTTTCGTGGTTACACGGCGGATGGGGGATGTTGATTATGAGGTGCGGCGCACAGACAGAGGCAGGGCGCTCCAGGTATACCACCTCAATCTCCTGAAACCGTGGAACGAGGCGGTGCTTGTGTCACCAGCGACAGTGATCCCTGAGAGGGAGGAGCTGGGACCGGAGGCAAGTCAAAACCCGCCTCGGTTCCCTGTGGAGACCACCTTTCACCGTTGCAAAAAGCACAGGTTGCAGAATTACAGCAAGAGTTTGCGGATGTATTCTCTCCCCTGCCTGGGCGTATGAATCTCATAGAACACCATATCGAGACATCTCCCGGGGTCGTGGTGTGCAGTCGCCCGTACCGCCTGCCCGAACACAGAAAAAATGTGGTACAGGAGGAACTTCAAGGAGGTTAAGGAGTCCCACAGCGACTGGAGCAGCCCGTGGTCTTGGTTCCCAAGCCCGATGGGTCGGTCCGGTTCTGTGTGGACTATCATAAGGTTAACGCAGTGTCTAAATTCGACACGTATCCAATGCCTCGCATCGACGAGCTGCCTGATCGGTTAGGTGCGGTTAGCTTTTATTCGACACTGGATTTAACCAAGGGATATTGGCAGATCCCCTTGATGCTAATATCCTGGGAAAAAACTGCTTTCTCTGTTTTGCAGATTAATGCATTGGTCAGAGGGCTGGGGGCCGTGTTGTCCCAGATGTTGAAGGGGGAGAAACGGCCGGTGCTGTTCATAAGCCGTAAGCTGTCGGTACGGGAAAGACGGTACAGCACTATCCAGAGGAAGTGCCTGGCCATCAAATGGGCGGTCCTCACCCTCCGTTACTATTTGCTGGGACGAGCCTTTACTCTCTGTTCGGACCATGCCCCGCACCAGTGGCTCCATCGCATGAAGGATACCAACGCGCGGATCACTCGGTGGTATCTGGCGCTTCAGCCATCGGGCGCAGATGGTTGTGGCCGACTTCCTCTTGCGACAGAGGGGGGAGTCGGTGGCGGGCCGGACGGCTCCCCGGCCTGAGGCAGGGGTGGGGGTGTGTGGCAGCGGGGGCGTGGCCGAGCTTCGGTTTGTGCATGGGGGGTGAGGCAGGACGCAGATAAGCGGGGATTTGCCTCACCTGCAACTAATAAAACCTGATGTCTGTGCTCTCGTTTCAGTGATCAGGAGGCGCATAAAAGCCGAGGGAGCGGAGGCGTGTGTGTGTGTGTGTGTGTGTGTGTGTGTGTGTGTGTGTGTGTGTGTGTGTGTGTGTGTGTGTGTGTGTGTGCCTGTGCCAGTAGTACCGTGTGAGCACTGAGCGACCAGACACCAGTGTGACATAGATAAAATATTAAATAAAGAACGGCGGTGACGCCTGTGAACCGACCTGTTGTGGCTATCCTTCTTCCTCCCTCCAAATCGGTCACCCACGAATGTGACAGGTGATTTTTCAAAAATAGGCAGCCTTTCTGAATCACTTCTATATTGCCTAAGCTCTACAGTTAGTGCCCTATTGTCATGTTGTGACCCCATCTTGTATAGATACATTTTAAATTCATTATAAACAAAAGGTACACAACACCGACTGTATCAGGATGAAAAGATAAGTGTGGCTGTGTTTATTAAATTAAAAAAAGTATAATGTACAACAGTATTTGAAGGGTAAAGTCTATAATTACAAAATAATAAGGTGAAATTGAGTCAAAACCTGAATTAGAAATCAAAAAGTCTGGACTTTGTAAGATAGTAAACAGAGCAGAATGAAAAATACCATTAAAAAAAAATAACTACATTGATATTTAGAAATGTGCTAAGTGTGTGGTGATAAATGAGTCCTGGTGTGTGCAGTCAGTGGAAGTTCATGATGGCCATGTTTTGTAGGCAGAGATGCATCAATGGGCTCTCTGTTAAATGAAAAACGAAATGAAAGCTTGCTTTATAACATGCAATAATGCAAATGAATATACAATTAAATGAAGGTTAGATTTTTATGGGTGCACTCTATATATGAGAATTAGATTTTATTACACAACGCGTGAGTATTTGATTTGAAAAGAGCAAAATTAACATTTTTGATTTTCGTACATTTCTATTAATCCATTAGAAAATATCTTAAAGGCATTCCTCAATACATTACATACAAACACCAACAACATACAGGACACATATTGTTAAATGACTATGATATTCAATAAATAAATAAATAAATTGTCACTGAGCAATAACATTTGACATCAAACATTCATACTATTATAAACATAAATATAAAAATGCCATTATCAAAATGTCTAAGAAAAAAAATATTTTTTTTTTTTTTTTAGTGTTTGCATGGAAAGTTAGTCAGAAAATTATTGTACAAGTAAGGATTTGAGACCTGTAATTATTAAGTCATATCGTTACAGCACACCATATAAAAATTACACAATACTTGCTTATTTATTAATGTCTAATACATTTTTAATGATTTAAACTCGGTCTTATTTGCAATTGTTTGATTTCAAGCAAGGTTGAGAAAAGGCCATTGATACCACACATAGCATAATGTCTTAAAACATGAAAGAAATTTTCATCTCTGAGACCATAAATTAATGGACTAAGACAACGAGGGGCAATCATAAAAACAATGAACACAGAATATTTCACATTCCGAAAAATATTTTCTTCAACTTTCCAATATGCCATTTCTATATATGGGTTTAAAAATTGAATCATGCACAGTAGCAACTGAAATGCATGCAGCAGCACGGTTTTTAAACTCTTACTGGTTGACTTCCTTTTCTCATTGGAAGCAGCTCTGGCTGCAATCATTATCTTGATGTAGGTGAAGACAATAATAATGATCAACAATAGGAAAAGAATAATAAAAATGATAGCACGTCCATGTGCCTGCCATGCTTCCCCTAACATTAGCTCTGCATAACACACCACATTGGAGAACCTAGAAGCAGGTGGCGCTACTGCCCAGTATCCTATTAAGCTGAACAATGGAATTATAGAGCTGATACTCCATATAATTAAAATCCCATATAATCTGGTCCTGCTTGTGGAGATGTCAGCATGTCTCAAAGGCATGCATATAGCCACATAGCGTTCCAGACACATAGCCACCAGAGTCAGAGGTGTGCAACAGGTAAGCAAGGTCAAAATTGTACAAATGATA
Source organism: Silurus asotus (assembly GCA_024362625.1). Taxonomy (NCBI): domain Eukaryota; kingdom Metazoa; phylum Chordata; class Actinopteri; order Siluriformes; family Siluridae; genus Silurus; species Silurus asotus. The sequence goes on from MU551642.1 coordinate 1,630,068, forward strand.
CTACAAGGAATTATGTGAATGACATACTGGAAGTAATTTCCAACCGAAAGCAAATCAGTTAACAGCATAAGAGCAGAGTCCACAAATAGGGTTTGTGCAAATAAAATGTATCGAGTTTCCTCTCTAAAAGCCCTCTTTTTCAAAAATGTGAATATCATTAAGCAGTTTAAATAAAGGAAAACCCCAACCAAGACCTGCAACAACCAGAGCTTGTCATTCAAAGACTTTGGTAAACTAAGTAACAAATTGCTTGAGTTTCTGTTCTCTCCTGCATTTTGCATTTTTCTGTAAAATAAAGAACTACGAGTAAATGATGCACCTTACAATGCCAAAAATACTATACTGCGAGGGAACACAACACTAACTAAAGATCATAAACTGTTCCTATTTGTCAAAAGCAACATGTTAACGCTATCATTTTGCATGTATTTATACTGTTCTAGTGGTGAGGGGAAAAATGATGAACAGTAGTTACTAAGTAGTGCTAAGAAAACTACAACATTGGTGCTGTTAGTATTAATATTTAATGAGAGTGTCCCTTTGATGATGAACATTTTATTCTTTTAAATGTTCTTATTTTAAATAAATGTATTTCTTATTAAAATATATACGTTCTATTACATTTGAAATCTTCCAATATGTAATGGTAATTATTATATTTTATATTTTCAGATTAAATCATAGCTGTCAAGCCATCAGAGACTAAACAATCTAATATTTTTTAGGAACTATTCTGTTACAATGCAAACAGTCCACTTAGGATATGGTTAACATAATACTAAGCTGTTGCCAAAAGGCTCTCAATTAATAAAAATAAACAGGTATGCCATAATGCCTAGGAACTAAACTAAATAGTTCCATAGCTGTGGGATGTTTAACTAAACGTAGGTTTGGTATTGTTGGGAAGTCATGCAAGCCAGTGTTCAAATATCTAGGGGTGCAGAACTGTTTATAGATATGACAATATTTTTAATAATTAGTTTTGTCTTGAGCAAGGGAAGGCCATACTGACCACATCGTCTATAAATGTCTTGGATCAAACTAAATTCATCAGAGTAAAAGAGAGTTTAAGAAATCTTGCTGCTTGCAAATTCTGTGAATTTATTGGCAAATTAGACCAACACTTGCACCATATACTGTACAGGCATGTTCTCTTTAAATGTAAAAAAAATGGTTTTAGTTAAAGCATGCTGTGTCACTATAGCTACTTTAAATAAATAAATTCTAAATATCAGGCGGATCACTTAAGACCAGTGAAGTGAATAACACTCTCTTCATCATGGCATCTGTTAGTGGGTGGGATATATTAGGCAGCAAGTAAACAATTTGTCTACAAAGTTGATGTGTTAGGAAACAGAAAAAATAAGCAAGTGTAAGGATTCAAGTGAGTTTGACAAGGGCCAAATTGTAATGGCTAGACGACTGGATCAAAGCATCTCCAAAACTGCAACTCTTGTGGTTTTTTTTTTTGGTCTGCAGTGGTCAGTAAATGTCACAAGTGGTGGATGCCAGGAACAGTGGTGAATCAGCAACAGGGTTATGGGCAGCCATGGCTCATTGATAAAATTGGGGACCGAAGACTGGCTCGTGTGGTCCGATCCAACAGACAAGCTCCTGTAGCTAATGTTAATACTGTTAATGCTCAAAGGGGTCAGGAATGCTCTGGCAGCAAAAGGGGGACAATAAGGGAGGTGGCCTGATCAGTTTATTTATATACATAGATAATATACTGTCTATATATAATAATCTTCTATACTATTTAATGTAGTAGTGTGCGGTTTAAGTCCTATACCATGGGTTTAAAAAAAACATTTGCAGAGAAATTAAAATAAAATTAAGATAAATGTATTTATTTACTTTAGCATTTAAGTTTGGATTTTATTCGGGGGGAAAAGTAGCGAAAAAAAGTAGGGCATTGGGTGTAATGGAAAAATGTACAATTGTACAATATTGTTAATATTGTTATTGTTACATGACTAACTTTCTTATGAATTAATCAATCAAATCTATCCTCATTTAACTATTAATACATTTTAATTTTAGCAGATCATTTATTTATCTATCTAACAACTTTGCCTGCTCAGAGCAGCTGTGTTATTAATACTCTTAAGCCTCATATTGTAAAACTGTTTTTTAAACAAGTTGAGTTGCCATTAATTAGGAGACAAATGCATGGTTCATTTTAATAATTAATGATCATGTAAATATTTTTCTGGAACATAATTAGTCACAGTGGTTTACTCTAATTGGCATGTCTGGAGATAGGCTTTCGAAAACAATGCTTCATTCATTAGCTATCACAGTCCCAAATTGCTGTCAGTACACATTAAATGTCTAGAGGAATAACACTTTTCATGTTTACTTGAACCAGTGTTGCTTTCCAAAAGTTGAATGCTTGCATGGTACCAATAGAATTATGCTGTCTGAAAATTTTTATGGCAATTAAAAATATAAACAAATTTTTAATAAATGTGTCCACCGTTATTAGAGATATCTGCCCCATGTGAGTAAACCACTGTGGCAGTAATCTAGCTTGTTTAAAAAACAAACTGTTTTGATATGTATCTGTTTAGTTTTTGATTGTATAAGTGGATAACATACAAATATACTTTACCAATGCAAATATTAGTATTTTAATGATCTTTAGATTGACCAGCAGTAAGAGAAAGTGCACATTGTTTTGCCTTGACATTGTCAAAACAATTACAAGTGTAATACTTGGAAGTACAGTATTTTTTGTTGATTGTTTAAAAATGTTTTATTTAATAATAAAGAACTTAATAAAACACTGGCAAAATCATGTTAGGCTTAAAACCTAAAAAATACAAATAATTTATGTAGTATGTTAACATTCAATTTTAGTATCATTAGCTTTTTTATGTGCTTGGTGAGCCCGGCTTTTGTTATGGTTTTTGGTTGTATTTTTGTGGTAATGGCCTGCTTTTTAAGTTGTGCTGAATTTGTACTTCATGCTGAAAACATAGAACTTAAAAAAGTGTAGTGTGTGAGTTGTGGAAGATGAACTTTGTGGTGGCCATGTTTGGGGGCCACTGTGCTGGAAAATTAGTGAGTTAGAGAGCCCCTACCCCCTATTTACCCAAGAGCTATAAGAAACCTTCTTCTCTGGGTCATGATTTTAGACATTCAGGATAATTGGCATAACATTGATGTTGGGGTCAAAAATATCGTGAGCATGAACCATTTAAATTCAACATACCTGGATAGCACCTGGCACATACCTGGCACATCCAGTCTGAGAGAGCTGGGCACAACTGTTTTTAATTGGAATACATGTAATAAGGAAGCAGTGCTACAGTGGCATACTAATTCCAACTTACATATATTTCATTACTGATTTGTGTGAGAATTTTAAAAGGGTCTGCATACCTGATTTTATGGCATGAATGCAAATCTCTGAGGTCTCAGATAGCAAGCCATAGCAAATTGCCAGGTTTTGTGTAGTACCACTGGTCAGCATGGGCTTTAAAGATGATTTCTCCACAACTACTCACTGTGTCTGAACCATTAATCAGTTGCAAGAGTCAGAAAGACTTCTGGTACTTCTGGAGTTTATTCACAGGGCAAGACGAGAATTTGTGCTTGCAGTTGTCATAAATTCCAGTCCAATTCCCACTCATTAATTCATGAGGACAACATGAGGGTGGCAAAATGAGCTTGACAGCACTGTCCTTGAGGACAGTCAAAAGTGAATTTGGATGTGTGTTAATGATCTCTGGACAGCTCTCAGTTGATGTAATTGCTACTGTCAATCATTACTGTAATGATCATGTCATTAAAATAAGCATCAGCATATGCAATGTGTAAACAGAGAATTCCATCCATGGGATGCTCGGACATTGCTTGGGCTCTAATTCACCCAAATGCAAAGGTGAAAAAATGGAGTCAATGTTTGCAATGTCGGGATTTCAATAAATTCAAATGGTCAAGGGTGAGTTGGAGTGTTTCATGTGTCTGCTCCAGTGGGAAATCCCCAAGAGGAATAGGGGGAGCACCACTCTTCCTTCATATCATACTGATGTAGAGCTGATGTCAATGGCTAGAATAAGTGGATGGGTGAAGCAGGCACTAACTGCCACTTTAGCACTATGACTTTTTTCCACTATGCCTTTTTTTTTTAGCTGGCTTGCAGATTTACTAACTGCCATTTTCAACATCATTCACACCACCTGTGAATATCACTGCAAATGCTTGTCAAATAAAAACTATTAAATGGTGTTTTATCCTGGTAAAGGTGGTCAACCTTTTCATTATGATAAGCCAAGTGCAACAAAGTTTCCCTATGCCTTTTTGGCACCAACAACTGAGTTATCTTTTCCTTAGTACGAGTGTCCTGCATCAATTGATATACCTGTGCTTAAATTAATAAAAAAAAATTGGGGTGGAAGTGCGCATTAGGCATTTGGCTGAATTGGATGACTATTAATTACTGTCTTAGATGTGCACATACAGGTGCCAACTTGACGTGGGATCCTAAGCAGAAGTGGGATGCTAAACAGATTATGGATGTTTGGAACAGAAGATGACAATGGTTAAAGAAACCACCTTGCTTATTATGATGTTTTATTATAACTATTGAGTGACCATAGTGGATAGATAGGATGGCAAACAAAAGTGGGTCACTAAAGTCTGCTGCCCTGCTGTGGTAAAAGAATATAATAAGAATACAGGTGGTGTAAAACTGAATGACTTGCGGATTGAACTGTACACAAAAAGCTAAGTGCCAGGAATGTGTTGTCCACCTCGAATTCACACCCATCAATAACTGTTTTTGATGTTCCACACAGATTATGAACAGAGTATGCTTCATTGACAAGGGAAGCATTGAAACAAAATTATGGGTTACTTAACATAATCCCAGGTTCTTTGATAACAGAGTGAGATGTTTCACAATGGGAATGGCTTTGGACGTGACCAGGTTCTGCCCCACTTTACCACTCAGGTTGACCCCTTACAACATCATTGTAGCAAGATTTCTTCCCGTCCCTGTGGAGGGACATGTTGGTGAAACACTTGACTCTGTTATCAAAGAACATGGGATTACATTAAGTAACCCACCTTTCCTTTTCTAACTTTGCTCAGTGTTACGCAATGGGAGACCACTCCCGGAAAGTACAAAAACACAGACTAGTAAAATTTGTGAGCAAAGCGGCTGTGGAAAAACAGACACAGACGGGTGAACAAGGTCTAAGTGATGTTTATTTTGGAGTAAAACCCAAGACTGGTGAGACTACACAGAGTAGGAGTTCTGAAAATGCTCCAAAACCAAGTGTACAGAGTAGAAGTACAAATAGTGATAGTCTAAGTGAAGCAACCAGATCTAGTGACCGCAATCATTCACAAAATGTGACAAATGGTGAGCCCGGGAGTAGAAGATATCCAGCCAGAGAAAGAAAGCCAATCGGTTAGAATTAGTGACAATCTGAGTAGAGTGGGGAAAATTAAGCTTAGGGCCAAATTTTATTCACATCTTCCCATTAGAGTCGCTCCCTCGCCCATTGTCATAGTAACTATGATTATATCGCAGGGCTTTTTCAATCTCAGAGTGCTTTAACGCTGAAAATGCCTCATCATGAGAAGTCCCAGATGCACTACAGAAGATTTGTGTTTTTAGGAGATTCAAGATGGCGGTGAGGTCGGCTTCCGTAGTGACTGCTCCGGCTACACTTTGTCTTTTTTTGTTTATTTTATAGATTGATTTTCATAGATAACATTCTCTATATATTAGATGGTCGTCATCATCACATATGAAAGAGCCACTCTTATATCTTTTGGTGTATAATCTACTAACTTTTTGCCGTTTTTAAACCCGGACCCATGCTGGCTGAGCGAGATCCTGAGGAAGCACAAAGGACACAACCTGTACAGGCATACACAAGGCAAACGAGCCGACATCAGGAACAGGCTAAGGGCATGTGCACAAAGCGCTTTCTTACCTAGTATCCTGTTAGCCAACATCCAATCTCTGGAAAACAAGCTTGATGACCTCGGAGCAAGGGGTTAAGTTTAAGAGGGACAATAACGCTAAACTAAACACAGCATCAGAACCCTGCATTTATTGTGGTGGGAGACTTTAACAGTGCCAACCTCAAGCGCGCATTGCCAGAACTCCTGCAGCACATCATTTGCCCCACCAGGGGCGAAAGGACACTGGACGAATACTACACACCATTTAAGTACAGCTACAAGGACCATGTTCATGCCTGTATACAAACAAAGGCTAAAACAGGAAGATTCGGTTTAGATGAAGGTCGCTTGCTGGACTGACCAATCGATGGCCGTTTGGCTGGACGTTTTAGATGACACAGGCTGGGACATGTTCAGGCGCAGGTCTGATGACATCAACATGTTTACGGGAGCGGTTGTGGGATTCATTGCGGGAAACTAGGGGATGATACAGTACAGAAAACGACCTCAACAACTACCGCCCTGTAGCCCTGACTTCAGTAGTGATGAAGTGATTTAACTATGGCCACTTTGGCAGAGAGTTGAACAGCATTTTAAAGACTGATCAGAGTCTTCATCACTGTATCAATATCAGACACATCGGATCTTTTACAGTTCACGTACCACCAGCCCCGCTCTACCAAAGATGCCATTGTTCATCTTTGTCATCTTTTGTTCATCTTTGTTCATCTTTGTCTGTTCCCAGAAAAGGGAATTATGCAAAAATGCTGTTTGCGGACTATAGTTCAGTGTTTAACACTATAATTCCCTTCATGCTCACCTTTAATTTGGAGGTCCCCAGGGTTGTGTTCTGACCTCTCTCTCTGTCTTCACTCTGTCCTGCACTATTATAAAACACCTTAATCCTGGACTGTCACTTTAACTCTGTACTTGCACAGCACAGTGTGACTTTATACCACACCATACTGCAAATGGACACTTTAAGGACAATCACACACTAAATCACTTACATTTTTATTGTCAGTATCTGCCATCCCCGTCTAGATTCATGTAAATACGTATATTTTCTATATTTTCTATAGTTTCTACTTTTATATTTATATACTTAATTTTTGACCCTTAGATTCCATTCCTTTTTTCATGCTTAAATGTCGGACGGTCGTTTAAAGCATTTCATTGCGTGTCGTATTCTGTATGTATGTGTATTGACAAATAAAATTTTAACTTGTGAAATTACCAAAGCCATTAAACCCAGGATTTGTAAGCACACCCTGAGCAGGACCAATCTCCCTGTCTGAAACCAGGAGAGACACTGTGTGAAAGACGCGATTCTCGTCTTTGTTACTGTGACTCGATAGGAAAGGGGAATCTTTACTGAGCCCCAGAAATTCTGTGCATTGCAAGAATATCTGAATGCTTTTGAATGCTAATTCTGAACCCCAAGTTGTAGAGATGCATTACCACACCCTTTGCATCTCTGATTGCTTGCTCTCTTGATAAAGAGCGTATCGGATAATCGTCAATCTAAGAAAATATTTGTATTACATTGACACAACGGGAATAGAGCCGCTTGTACACATTTGCTGAAAGTCCTTGGAACTAGAGACATTCCGAATGGAATGGTTTTTAAACTCTTAAGCAGTGCTTCGGTATTCAATTAAATTCAATTAATTTTTATTTGTATAGCTCTTTTAACAATGAACATTGTCTCAAAGCAGCTTATGCAAATCTCAGATATTTTCTGTGAGACGGGTAAATGTCTATGTGAAAATACACATCAGACAAATCGTTCATTACAAACAAATCGTTTAAACGGATTGATCAATAAAGCACTTTGTGTTAACGTTTTGAATGAGTATTTTCTTAGATGCTTGTTTAACACACTCAGGTCTAAGATTGGACAAAGAGATGTGCTCCCTCTCTTCAGGATCACAAAGTAATGGTAATAAAAACCCTGACAGCTTTCCAGCACAACTCTGATTGCCCGTTTGCCCGAAGAGTCGATCTCGGCAATTAGGACACTAGCCACCTCCCCCTCAGCCATCAAAACTCACACCCAGTTGAATCTGGGTGGTTTCATGGCAAATTGAAGTCTGTACATCCGTAAAATGGTGTTTATTACCCACAGTATTAAAACACATGCACACCAGTTGAGAATATGTGCATAAAGAGGCCCCCTGTTCCTCTGCGGTCATGCGTTGGCAGCACTGGGTTCCGCTGTAAGCGGTGAGACTAGGGGGGGTGCTTGATTTTTTTTGGAATTTATCCAAACTATTGCCCTTAACTGTCCGCCTAGATGCAACAGTGCCAAATTTATTCTGTTTTTCCAACCTGGGGTGCATATCGCCCTCAACCCGTGGTTCGGATGCGATACTGTACTTTTTATTGCATACACTTCTGAACTGAAATGCATCTGAACACATTGTGTGAGTAATTGGTGACACTGAACAGTTTCCTTTATTCCACCGAACTCAAGGAGAACATAATGCGAAGTCCCTTACGGAATCTTTACAGATTCCCCTCTCCTTCTTGTTGTGGATGGAGAGCCGAGTATAGGAAAACATTTGCATGTCAAGCCGCACACTTTTTCTTTGATTCCTCGGGGTGTGGCGATGGTTTCTAGCCACAGCGACCAAAAATGAATGATTTCTCAAAAGCCAGCTGTTGCTGGGATCAGGTCTTACACTCCTTGCCCCCATTGGTCTCCCTCTTGCTGCCGTGGCTGCAGCAAAGCCCTGTGGAGCTGGCTAAAAGAGTGGTCGCGGTGTTTGCTTGCATGCTAAACAAAGGCTAAAAGCTTTATCCTCTTGTTTTCTGAGGATGCTGGTTTCTCTCATCTTCTTGAGAGCTGGACCAAACATTAGCGAGGTCGTAAATTTAATCCATCAACTCCGCTTGCTGTGCGTGACCCAAGGCCGACAGGTGAACTGCACCTCGGAAGAGTGCAGAATTAAGTAATTTACCACACATATCTTGTTCCAGAGTGCCGGATTGTGGATAGGAAAGTCATAGTGTTCAGTGAGCATACTGACTGTGCTGCGCATTTGTACATCCTCTGATATATGGACGATGGGCAGAAGTTGTCTTGCTGTACGTTGAGCAGGCAGTAGCATTTTTCTCATGGCTTGCTTGCATACCTTGTGCAGGTTACTGTCTGCCTGCGAGGCCTAGTCGCCCATGCTGGGGAGTCTCATTTGTTGGTCCAGGAAGGAACAATTGTTTTCCTCATCCTCATCCTCCATGTGCAAATCCAAGAGGTCAGAGTTTGCACTGCCCTCTGCATCCTTGTCAGACAGTCCTTCCTGCTCCTTTATGAGAAGGTTCTCGAACAGAGGTGGCATGACCGGGCAGGATACAGGATACTCCCTGCTTTTTGATTCATTCCCTTTGGTGGGGGGATGACAGTTGACAACACTTTAGTCTATTGATTTCAATAGGGTAGTTAGCTCTTTGAAGGCTCTCCTTGACGCGTGAAGCCCTTAGTTGGTTTAGTGCCACTAAATCTTTCCTGTAGTAATTTAATACTCAATAACCTATACTCGTTTTCTACTTATTAAATTCCTTATGGTACTATTGAAAACCTTGGTGTTTTAGTACTCTTGAAGGACATCAACTAGTTATGCCAAAAATTAGGGTGAAAAAATATTTCCTCTAAAAAACGAAAAACAATAAAGTTATTAGTGCAGTATACAGTACACCCGCTAGAGGGAGATATTTAACCACAAATTACCACTTTCTGTGTGGTTGTTTAATGTAAGGAAAATGAGACGATGTAATTTTTATGTAAAAACATTTCAATGCGTAATTAAGCACGTTTATGTACATTTTAAATTGCAGCAGACATACTGTTTTAAGAGCACTTTGTGCCTATATTTATGCATCATTTGGTTGTAACCAAATGTTCCAATGTGCTGATATAATTACATTTGTAACAAATTAATCTGTTTAATAATAATACAGCCAGAGCACTAATATGGTTCAAGGTGATCAATACATTCTTGCATTTGTATGTAATCTTTATTTTTGTATTAACAGATTAACGATCTATTTGTATATAAGCAAATTAAAAAAAATATTTTTTTTTGTATTTGTTAAATTATTATTAAAGGGAATTTATCATCTGTATATTTTCCTTTTGTGGGTCCAAAAATCTTAGTCAGATTTTAACCCAGTGCAATATCTCATTACCTACACCTGAAATGTTTTCAATACTTTGAACTGTAGTAGCACTTTTTATTTTAATCTATAACCATGTCCAGAAAATACTACTTTACTGGAAAAATAACCTTTAACCCTTCCATCAACTACTTTACAGCAGCATATAAAAGCAATATTATATCAATTGAAGATGCCTGGTCTTTACAATATCTTGGGGAATAAATGTATACACTAATTTCATTATGAAACTTGTAAAGGGCCATTTCAGCCTACAGAGTTATTACAAAACAACTGCCAGATATACATTCATATATAAAATAAATACTGATTTATACCACAAGAGGGCATAGAATATCCTAGAAACAGTTGAGTTAATAATAATATCAGAATAGCGTTAATACATTTCAAAAGCAACCCACTGTAAAGAAACACATGCTGCACACAGTCTCTTTTAGATCTTTATTATTTTTCCACACCCCAGACAACATTAAGAATAACACAGAGCTGTGCTTGAGCCCACACACAGAGAGGAGAAAAAGGAATACACCTCAATCTGCATCACTGCCATCACACAGTTCAAAAAGACAATCAACTTTATGCTGAAAATACTGAGAAGAAACAATCCAAAATAGAAATAACCTCCAAATGCTAAAATAATAAAAAAAAAAAAAATACAAATATGCACAATTGTGAAAACGAGATCAAAACAGATCAGCTGTAATTGGGCACCTTTTACGGTTATATAAAGAACTGGTGCTGAGGTAGACAATACAACGAACTAACAGACAATCAATGTAAATCATTTGAACATAAAATTACAATGCTACTACAAGAAAATAATGTATATTTGGAAAAAAAAATTAATTTGGTCCAATGTGGATTCTCAGTGCTTTATTATATTTTATGATTATGTATCAAATTTGATGTGAATGGCACAGATATGGGAGCACTGAAGGAAATGGCTGCTTCAAGGTTGAGGCAAAATAAAACACAGTGACACAAGGATGCCACTTTGTCAATTCTGTGCTGTGAATACGGGATTTATTGCAAACCCTACAACAAAGTTTGTTCATTACAGAAAAGCCACACACATTTCTTGTTAATATACGCTTTACATATCACACATTTTACACCACATGTATTTTTTCACATCATTCTTTTTCATATTAGATTATTCCTACAATCATTTAACTTTGCTGTTAATCTTGTATGTGATCACATTACTTTAATTATGTCATATTTTTCACATACTATTTAACAGGGTCAAGGTACCTTCACATGTGATCACATATTACTCACATTTGTTGCATAAGACCATGTGTAAAATGAAAGTTTTCTGTAAATTCTAGGCCGACAAATATTTTTCACAGTGTATTTTATTACCCTTTGCCTAGAAGCCTAGGAGAAAAGGCTCATTACAGACAAAAGTAACTCAATGTACACATTGTTCAGTAGCAATTGATATTGACTGCTTTGCCACAATTTGTTTTATGCTTACGATTTGGATGTGTAAAATAAGAGATGAATAGCGTTCCTGTTTCCAACGCCACATATAAGTCGTGCGTTTCCTTCAGAATTTCTGGACACTTGCATCATCAGCTTTCTATGTAGCAACAAAATGAGTTTGTTTTGAATTTGTTCAAAAACGAAATTTATGAGGATTTATGAGAGATTGTTTTCTTTCCTCATAAGTAAGCATTTACACAATGAACAAGTTGACCACAGTAATTTTGTTGACTCACATTGACCACACACACACACACACACACTCGCGCGCACACGCACGCAAACCTGCATATAACTGCATATAATGTGTTTTGGATCTCACAGTGAATATGCTGTGACCACAATGCAAGCAAACAGGGAAAAAACACCTTTCTGCCTTTTCTGTGATGTATTTTGTGCTTTGTGATACTAGTAGGCCTGCGGATCTTGGCAGATAATCGTTAATGAAAAACCGACACCCAGCAGCAGTGACCACAGCACAAGCTTTACAAACACCTACTACTGAACATCGTCAACAGTGTAAAAGAGGCACGAGAAGTATCACCAAAAAACGAACACGATGCAAAAGTTACTGTAAAAGTACTCGACTTACTCAACTATAAACAAGTGGACAGATTTTGCACATTACAGAATACAAAAATACAACATTTTTTTTAATTTCTTATCAAAGTGCCGCATTTGGCTCTTGTTTCTGTTTTGTTGAGGGTTTTTTTTTTTTGCTTTCTCATGTAAACCCCCCCCACACACCCCCCATGAGTAGCATTACACCCACTTTATGTATGTTGCAGCACTGCATGTACAATCACTTTCACAGAAAAAGACAACACTTCTATTCTTAAGCTTTACCCTTAAACCATAGCTCTCAAACATTTTAGAAAATCCTTTGAAAACAAAAGATCAGGATTCGGTTCTGTTTCATTTTTACAAATGGTAAATCAGATACGGAGTGTAAAATACAATGTCAGTCAAGTAAATGAAAATCTCTGAGAATTAAGAAAAACTAAAATTATTTTTAAAATGATGCAAATTTATAAAACACAAATCATATGTGCTTTTGTGCAAAACAAAGAGCTATGAGGAGGTAGCACACGGAGGGCTGAAAGCATACATTTGCGCAATGCTAAACCTGATATTAATGCAAAGAGTATCTTTGTGCAGCTCTCACTGAGTGCAGGTGATTATGATTTTGTTATGGCTCACTGAACCATTGTCTGGTTATAGGAAAATAAATGTTAATTATTTTCCAAAAAAAACTTGTCCTGAATTTTTTATATTTAAAAAAAAAATTATATTTACCCATATATCACAGCAATTTATATTTAAATTTACTAAATACTTTTTATTCCTCGGTTCTCACAGTTAATGCTGTAGAACCTCTGTGATGACGTTTTTCTTTCCCTGTTATCAAATTATAGCCATTCTGAAAAGTTTTTCCCTAATTCTTTTCTCTCACTGGATAGTTACTTTGACAAGAACTGCAGCATTTCAGAAAGCTTAGCTCTGACTGTTACAAAGCTGTGACACTGGAGTCTCCTTCCACAGAACATGATTTGTCGGTATATATTAGAGAATCTGCCACACGAGTCGCTGTATTCATAGTTACTATAGAAACAATAGTGCATTAGCGCAAACTAATTAGTAAAAACCTGTGATTTGCCTTGCAGCTGACACATCTCTCAAAGCTACTGTTCTAGAAAATTCATCAACATCTTCCGAACGATCACCAGTGCATGCGCCAGTGCTGTGGTACAATATAAAAATAAATCGAGCACTCAAGATCAACTCAAGACAATCAAGTAATTCAAGTGAAAAGAAAAAAAAAAAGGAAAAAGGAAATGAACCATGAGAAGGTAACATCTGTAGAGCTGAATACTGCATATTCTTTATTCGTCTCTAGTTAGGTTACTTTGATCTTTTACATTTTATATGTGTTTTAATTATCCCATTTTTTAAAATCAGCCTTCTCTATAATTAATATCAAATTGACACGTCATTGCAGAAGTCAAAATATTTATGTACGGTCCAAAAAAAAACTTAACCTGTGCAGTCCTAAATGAGTCTTTATCCACTGATACTGAACCACTTTATCACATAACAACATATGCACTTTAAAAATGTTAGAATCAACCCTGCTACACTAATTCTAATAGTAGGAGAATGTTGGACAGCTAATAAAAAGCAAACCCTGTCTGAAGTCATGACTATGCTGTACATTTTAGTTATGACATCACCACAGTGGTGAAAGTGCACAGTGTAGTCATTTTTTGAACACATCCCTGAACATCCTCGATATTTTGTGACCATAATGTAGAATTTGAGTTTGTCTATGATCAAATGGTCACTAATAAGTGCTTCTGACTCTTAACATGAGCAGTGTGACAGGCCTGTACTGCTAAATACAGCCAAGCTCAGTGGTAGCACAGTGGATAAGATGTTGGACTTCTACTTGAAAGGTCATGGGTTCAAATCCCAGCACCCCAAAGATGCCACTGCTATGCTCTTGAAAAAGGTCATTCGCTAATCTGTATAACTGTAAATCACTCTGCATGAGGGCATCTGACAAATTGTTTTTTATTCAATTTAGATTATTTAGAGTTTGATTTAATTTAGCTGGTTTCCACATTAGTTTTTTTCAAAAACATAAAAATGTATTTTAAGGTTTGTATAAATATTTAGTATTTATATTTCGCTGTAAATACAAAAAGTATGTGATTTACTTTAAGTATAACAGGTAGAATCTTGAATTTTGTTTTGAGAAGTGTTCTAGGCTATAATATCATATTTGTTTGATTGGGTTCTTCCACTTTTATGTCATTTCATTCCATTTAGCAAAGCAAGAACAGTGTACTGTTCCTAGAGATGAATTTGAACATGTGCATATGAAATGGCAATAAAAAGAAAATACAAATGTATTTTTTGATCACTTTCCTTTTCCATCTTTGGCCCAGGCTGGGAGCAAAATGAGTGAATGAGCCAGCAGTTTTCTTCTTTCCTTTTTTTCTTTCTTCGGCTGTCTTACACATAGCATAGGTACAGATAGGTCTTCTCAATCCTCCAGTCTGGAGGAACATCCTCAGGCTTGTGGCTTTTCATGTGCTTCTGCATGGCCGAAAGGCTGGGGCAATACTCTTGGCAGATGGTACACTGGTAGGGTGAAGCTCCATTGTGGGTGCGTAGGTGTTTGATCATGGCTGAGTAGTCTCGTGAGCGCTGGTGGCACATCTTGCACTCAAATGGCTTCTCACCTGAGGATCATATGGAAAAGCGTAAGGCTATCACAGTAATACATATTGTAAATCAGTCACAACGGGGCATATCAACACTACATCAAGTAATGTGTGTGGGTGGGTGCGTACGTGTGTGTGTGTGTGTGTGTGTGCGTGTATGTGGAGGCTATTGACATTTTTTTATATATGAATAATTCAAAATCAGAAATGTGTACTTGTGTGTGTGGCTGTAAAAAACAAAAAAGTAAGTAGAGAATAATGTGCAAAAATGCTTTTTTTAATTAATGTATATATTAACAGGGTGTGTATTACATTTTGTGCAGTGAAAATCTATTGGGTAACAATGTTAACAGCCTGTCATTGTCAGCAACAAACTTTTGATTTGTGATCTGTCATTGACAATGATTGTAAATGCCACTGATTTCATTGTTGGCTATCAACTGGACTACTGGCCTTTGGCTGGGAGCTCCTCTCTGCTCTCATTATCTACATGCACCTAGTCCAGAGCCGTGGCCTTGTTTGACAAAAAAGAAGTCAATTATTTGACTGGCAACCTGATAGGGTGGCTTAGTGTTTGCCTTATTGAAGAGCGAATTGAAGCAGCAATCAGCCTGTAATTCCACCTCAACCACAGTTTAATATGCCACCCAAGATCACACAGCCATCACAGAGCCATGAAATTTAAGCTGTAGCATCCCAAACCATTCTAAAAGGGTTTTAATCACTAAATCAGTTTTCCCCACAGCTTTTCTTACAAATACACTTGCTATGCTACCAAAAATCTTAAATATATTTCAATCAATTTTCAGTCTTTTCATTACTTAAATATTATTTATATTTTTTTTATCTATATATTTTTATATAATGTTCCTGACTTCCCAACCCAGTTTCTCACAGTGGTGGACATTAAGAAAGTAAATGTAATTCGTTACTGTACTTTAAGTAGCTTTTTCGGTACTGCACTTTACTGAAGTATTTCCATTCAGGGAGACTTTTACTTTACATTCACTACACTTCAAAGTCAAAAAACTTAAGTAGTCAAGCACACAGCAATCCACCAATCAGGGTAGAGCACACGCTCTGTTTTAAACTTGTTTTGGTTCCCGCTTGGTGGTATCTAGCATGAACAAAAGTAGTTAAAAATAAGGTTTTGGGCTTATGATCATTTTGAAAGATATCAGTGTTTTACTATATAATTATTTTATCAAAAGCTTGATGTGCTTTGAGTAACACAAGTAACTAAGTAACTAAGTCTTTTCACATAGTTGATTAAGCAAGCGTCTTGTAACAAAAATGTAAGTTCATTTTGTGTCTAAGTATATTTGAAGGAAAATACTTTTCTACGTTCAAATCTAGAGAGAGCACTTTTACTTTTACTGGAGTAATATTTTACCTAGTCTATCTCTACTTTAACTTAAGTGCAACTCAAGTATTTTGCCCACCACTGGTTACTATACATTTTCTTCAATAAGAGTTATTTATAAGGAATTGAAGTGTTTCACTTGTGCACAGAGTTTGTGTGAGGACTTGGAGCTCTGACCTGTGTGTACGCGGTAGTGTGTCTCCAGCTGGTGTTTGAGGCTGAACTTCTTGCCACAGCTGTTGCATTCATACGGTTTCTCTCCAGTGTGGATGCGTTTGTGGCCCTTCAGAGTGCTCTCATCTCGAAAACAGCTGCCACAAAACTCGCACTCATATGGGTGGTCACCTGTTCCACAAAGACATCATACTCACTCATATGCATGCTACACAATAAAGCAGTTAAAATAGTTCCATTGAACCACAACCTCCCTTTGAGCTTCAATATCATATGTGGCTTGTTGAGCCGTTGCTTTTTTACTGACAATAATCGATGTGATAGTTGACTACAATAAGTGATGACTAGCTTTGGCTGGCTGCTAATTGCCTTTATGTGTCGGCTAACAGCTTATAATTTTCTTCGACAGCAGCATGGGATGCGGTCGAGCTTATAAAGCACCCAATATTTAATGCATCTCAGCACAGCCGGCCACGCTTTAAGCCATCAGCAGTGACCCATGCTTTTCATTATCTCCCTGTCCAAGTGGCAGCCATGCCTCGAAATAAATTGCATTTCTTGTTATGTACTGTCATGCTTCAGTGTAATCCCCCATCTTAAGAGACAATGCGGAAAAAAAAATTCCCAAAGCACATCAAGGCATACTATTCACATTCAATTCCACTCTTAGTAATCGTGGCAGTCTGAAATGAATGGGTTTTTTATCAGAGTGAAGAGGAAGGGCATGCTGAAGCCCTAAGAGACCAGATATATGATGATATATAGAGCAGCAGTCTTTAGGTACCTGCATCAACTGATCAGATGCACCTTGCAAAAAGCCCCGCAGCCTGTCTGTCATTAAAGTTAATGGAGCTGAGGCGGGCAGCCGGTCGGCCAGACTCGCATTGCCGCAGGCATGCTAATGTGCTAACGCTCAGCCCTGGGAAGATTCAACATACACTAGTAATGTCAATTACCCAGCACATACCCAGAACTCTTTTCTAGTTTATTAGACTTTACATTTACTGTATTGATATTTTCTAGGGTAGGTAGCCAATCATGGCTGCTGTGGCATAAACTGCAAACTGTCAGTGTCTTTGTTTAAATCGGTAATACATAACCATATAACTGTTTGTAGAATTCAAAGTAAAATAGACATCCATTAAAAAAAAAACTCCAAATGGTCTGACAAAATGACATTAAAAGGCATGAAAGACGAGCTAAAAGGAGCTTCAGAGAGCTTTCTGTGCCATAAACAATCCAGCTCGCTTGTCTCTGTCTGCCCTATCAAACACAGCTGTGAACATTAGACAGCCGCCACTGTCTGCAAATGGCCTGCCAGTGAAACGGAGAGGGAACAGGAATGGCATATTAATGAGAAGACACTACATGTGCAGAATGTAGAGAGGAGAGAGGCTTCTGAATCAGACACACACACACACATGGCTTATCAGTGACATGGCCAGATGTGCACTTTGAACCTTATGTATTGCCACCAGCACGCTATCAACCACAACAAATTATCTGCATTCTACAATTGTATAATTTAAGATGAGGCATGCAAATGCATTTAATACAACTAACTCTTTGCATTTTGCTTTCTCCAGTTCAGGCATGCAGTCAATCCCAAGTCTCAGAATAATTTGGCAGAGGCAGGTGAGTGAGTAATTCAGCACTCATTACCAATTTTTAGATTGTGTGGGGTGGGACTCATAATCTTGAGTAAAAAAAAATGAGCAAATCTTGAGCAAGTGAAATTGTGGTGCAATGCTATATGTCACTTTTGTGCAGTCGGGTTTACTGAATGGCAGCCATATTTTTTTATTATTTTCCTGTGGTACCATCACTGAAGCCGTAAAGATGTCTAGTTCAGCCATGAAACTCTATCCACATGTTGATTGGATCTCTTGATGCTAGTGCGAAGGCCTATCAAGTTTGTTTCTATATCTATGTACTCTGCATATCGTGAATAAAGTAATCAGGTGCCAAGTGCAGCAGATTTTTCTGCCAAGACTAAACCAATCTACACTCTATTTCCATTAATAAATTCCCAAGAGTTGTCATAGCTAAACAGGACCTTTTGGACATATGTGGAATGAGATTGACAATTTTCAGGCAGGCCAGCACAAGATAGGCTGCTTTCACACTAATGTAGATTGTGGTGCTGTTTGGTTAAATCAAACAAAGACCACCCATTTCAGAAGGACCAGGAAAGAGTTCTCTGAACCCTTTGAGTTACTTGATATATGGCTACAACAGCCCATAGAAAAGTAATAAAAATAACTGTGAAAATAAATGATCTTTCTGTGGATCGACCCCCGGATTTTGAAAATAGGGTTTCTAAAATGAAAAATCAAAATGAAAAAGCTAAATTAAATCCAATTAGCCCAAACTCTCTTAACCAGGTAGATAAAGACTTACCTGTGTGGGAGCGGAGGTGACGTTTGAGAGCCGTGTGGCTGGGAAAAGTTCGATCACAGTCACTGCAAATGTAACTACGTACACCAGCATGGACCTCCATGTGGCCCTGCAGAGCCTTCTGAGTCTGGAAGCGTTTTCCACACAGCAAACAAAACACAGCCATGTCTGAGCCTAGTTCAGCAAGAGAGAGAGAAAGAAAATGGAAATGCAATGGAAAGAGAGACACACAGAAGTAAAGCGAGGAATTAAGAAAAGATCAACATTTTTTTGGTGTTTAATTGTCATAAATACATTGAATGTTATTCTTATAAATGTTATAAATAGTGTGACAAAATACGACCCAGTGTTACGAACCCAAAAATTAATTAAATGTAAAAAAAAATTTGGACGGCTTTACAATTTTCATGTTTGAATTTACCATCCAGTCATTCATTCATTCATTCATTCATTCATTCATTTATTTATGTTAAGACAGTTTTATCCTGGTATATGTTGTGCTGGAGCCTATCTTGGGAATACTGGGCTTGAGTAAGTATAAGTACATTTCTGTACTTATTTATAAGGAAATAAAATTAAGAGCAAACAACCTTGCATGTATATTTTAGGTGGAAAGAAATCAGAAAACCCAGAGTAAACCCAGTCACATAGAAGAAAAGCATGCAAAGAAATTCTAGTTTAAGATCAAATCAAGGTCTGCGGAACAATAAGGCAGAAACGCTAGCAATTCACGATAGCATAATCCTAAGCATTATACACCCTATTAATTTTGTTGAAATTACAGATAAATGAATACTTGTATCACAGGTGTTTCATGCATTTTTACAATAAAAAAATCCCTGCAATGTTTACATGTTTATTAGCTTTCATTAAAAAAATCACCATGTGACTGTCATATGGCATAATAAAACCTGACAATCAACATTTTCAACAGATCCAAGAACTGGCACTTTCACGGTGGAAAAACATAGAATGGTCTCACCTTAGGCATCAGCATCAGGTCTGGTATTTGCCAATGGAAAAGCACTATGTGTCTCCCTTTCCTTTGTATAAACTGTGCAATCTGGCATCTCTTGCTTAAAGTAAAGCTGTCTCTAATTTAAAATCTATGTCAATTCCCAGAGGTGGCTTATAAACAGTAGGCCAGGATTGACTTTCCAGTCAATCAATCAGCATTTGCCTCAGAGCTCAGAGAAACAAGGGAGGAGAAAAAGCCACAATGGAACCCGAGACACATAAAAATCAGCTTCTGTTCTCTATCAACATACGACCTGGCAGTAATGGGAGTTTTGTGCAAATATTGGCTAGAAAGCACTCTCTCAGCCTATGCATTCGTTCTCTTGAATTTCGATTTTTTTCCCTGTTTAAGACTTCAGATAGTTAAGACTGAAGAATAGGGTAGAAGATTTGATAAAGAAAAAAAAACATCAAATAGGAAAGAATGAATACTTGCATAACAATTTTTTATATTCATTAAAACTTTATTTATTATCAGAGTATTACTTACTATGTCTAAAATATACAGTTTCCCCCGTTTACGAGAATAATTCGTTCCTAATATTTGTTCGCTCGTGTTTCCATATGCTTGTACTCGCATGTTAATTTTCCCATAAGAATTACTGTAAAAGCAAATAATCCGTTCCCAGACCTCAGGCAATCGCTTATTTTAGCCCTTAAAAAATATAATATGCCTAATTTAACACACAAATATACTTTGTGTAAACAACAAAATATAAACATAAAAGCTAATAAATTATAAACATAAAGAAATAACTTTTTCTTCTTTATGATTGTACTCACTGTTGAACTAGACATGCCACATTACTGAGAAAGATCTCGTGTGCATACACCACGTTCATGCATTTCTACAATTTCTTTATTAATTTCAATGGTTATTAATTTTACAACCATCTTTTCACTACACTTCTTGGGGCCCATGATGCTAAATTTATAGTAAAATAAAAAGAAACAAAAACCCCACTTCTGTTAAACGCTATTGTAACCAGAAAAAGAAGGGAAAAACAGGACAAGTACAAAGCTATTTCTACTTGCTTGTGTCTTTAGGAATAATTTACCTCTACAACTCTATCTATTTATACCATCTCTCTGGCTCCTGAGAGGGCACAATGTGTTTCTCAGACTCTTTATATATCTCTGTTGCTCTCCACTCAGCACACTCCCAGCAGAGGTTTAATGGTTCTGAAGTAGCTGACACAGTTGCTTAAGGTGAGGTGAATGGGCCTGTTAATGGAGCTAGCCACTCACACGAGATAAGTGTCAACACTCCACACTTGCAGGAGATACAGTAGCTCTTCCCTCTGCTTTACACTGCTTCCTGTTTTCCTCTACACTTCAACACTTTTGTTCAGTTTACTCCCCAACATTGGGGAGGTCCCAGTGACACATAATATTTATTTTGCCAATATAAATATACACAACATGCACTTTATTTACTATTATTTGTCTAGTTTGTGCATACAGTATGTTGTTCACAATAAAGGGGGGAATAAAATAATGGGTTTATTATATAATGCTTTAAAAGCCTCCGTGTGCTGCACAGTCCCATGTAATGCTTGCCCAGATATCCAGTTCACTAAATTCCATCTAGGCTAACATAAATTATGCTGAAAGTGAATTAACAAACTGGATAATAATAAGCAAGTACTTCAATTCATGGGAGAAATGACTTTAAGTACTTAGAGTCTTTATCATCTCTCTCTCTCTCTCTCTCTCTCTCTCTCTCTCTTTCTCTCTCTCTATCTCTCTCTTCCTCTCTCTCTCTTTATCCGGTAATGAAACCTCACACATTTAAAAAAAAAAGCTCAAAGTCTTTGGATAGCGTTTTATCTTTGTATTGAGCACGAAATATATATGCTTTTTTACCCAGCTAAGTCCTTTTTTTGTGTTAAGTGCCTTATTGTGCTGGCAATAACATTGTGACTGTTTGTACTAGATTTACAGTTATATGACAGTTTGTGTTCCACAATATGCTGTATTTTACCGCTATTTCTACATCCCTTCACATTCCTATTTCTGGAATTTCATGTCTAGCAGCTGTTCTAGGTAATTACTATGCTCATGTTACCATGCTCATTCAAATGTTATCATTAATATTATAGCATTGTTAATTTTGCAGATGGCACCACGGTGGTGCTGTTGAGCATGTACCCAGCTTTAAGTTCCTTGGAGTTCACATATCTGAGGATCTCACCTGGTCTCTGAACTCTTCTATCCTGTTCAGCACCTGTTTTTTTTCTGAGGAGACTTAAAAAGTCCTGTCTGTGCTACAGGATACTGGAAAACTTTTACAGCTGTACCATTGGGAGCATCCTCACTAACTGCATCTCAGTTTGGTAGAATTGGAACAGCTGCACTGCTTTCGGACCGTAAATCCCTTCAGAGGGTGGTAAAAACTGCCCAACGAATTATCGGCACTCAGATATCCACTTTGGAGAACATTTACAATAACCGCTGTCTGCAAAAGGCAAAGGGCATAATCAAAGATCCCTCTCACCCCAATGGACTATTCACCCTTCTCCCATCGAGCAGACGCTACAGGTGCCTCAGAGCCGCACAAATAGGCTGAAGAATAGCATTTTTCTTGTGGCTGTTACTGCACTGAACAGCTGATTCAATACTGCATTGTCACTTTCTGTGTATTTTACACTGCTTATCCACTACACATTTCTTTTTTTGCAACAGCCATAACTCATTTGCACTACTGTACATTTCACCCATATTTATACTGTATATACTGTATCATACATACATTCATACTTGTACATAACTATCATGTTATTTGATTATACAGTGGTCCCCCAGTTATCGAACATAATTCGTCCCTTAAAACCGTTCGAAATCCGAAATGTTCGAAAACCGGACCTAATTATCCCATAAAAAAATAATGGAAAAACAATTGTGGAGATCGGGAACGGATTAATTGTTTTTCCATTATTTCTTATGGGATAATTGGATATTATTTATGGACTGCCTTTTGCCGGATTATCCCGATCTCTGCGGGTATTTTGTGTTGGCTCGGTAAAAGTATAAATTAAAAACTTTACAAGAGTAGGAAACAAAATGATTACTGTACTTACTGCTAAATATCACTAATATTGTTCACAAAAAGAAGTTGCGATAGATGCTTACCCAGCGATGGTTGAAGCGGAAGCAGTTTCTTCCCCTCGCGCTGGGTTGGGCAGCATGGGTAGCATTCAAGAATGCTGGAACTTTGTTCGTTCACCGGACCCAAATTTCATTCGGAAAACTGTTCGCTAACTGGAATGTTCGATATCCGAGCCGTTCGATAACCAGGGGACCACTGTATTATCTTCTGATGTCTATTGTAATTGTATATTACAATATATACCATATATTATTACTTACTGCACCTTTTGTACAATAATCACCCTCATCCCTGTACATATGGCCCTCATACCCTATTTAACTTTCTTTTATTTATTGTAAATAGGCCACTTATGTACTTCTGGTTAGATGCTAATTGCATTTCATTGGCTCTGCACATGTACCTTGCCCAATTACAATACAGTTAAATCTAATCTAATCTAATAACAGCTAACACAACAATAAAGAGATTTTTAAAAGAACAAACAAAAACCTTAATATTTTTTTCATACAATATAAAAATGCTTTACAGCAAAGTCATGGCAGTATAGGAGTGAGAGTCCAGTAATAGAGAGTCCACCATTATACCATAGGAGAAAAAAAGTCATTTGGGACATTTAATTTATAAGGCCTTACATATGCTCTAAATAAGAAAAAAAGCTAGTCCACAAAAATAAGTAATTTTTCCTTTTTTGTAGAATTTGTCATAGCCCAGTTAAAAAGTGGTTGAGCTAGAGAACTCTGGATAGCTGCAAGTGCAAAAAGACACATGGTGAGTTTCTCTGTAGTTTCGTATTTCAAGCGTGGAAATATCAGATGAAAGTTATTTAAGCCCTGTGTTTTGTTTCTTTTGCCTGTGTTTAAACATGAGGGATATGGGGTATATCAGTAGGAGAATGCTAAGGATGGAGCTGCCAGGAAGTAGGAAAAAAAGGACGGCCAAAGATGAGGTTTATGGACAGGCAGTTGTAGAGGTCAGAGTAATGTGGAGACGGATGATCCTCTGTATATGTTGGTATATATATATGTAAATACACACACACACACACACACACACACACACACAAAGACAAGGGACATTCAGGCCAGGCTGTTTGCTTGAGAACTTACTAGGTGATTAAAACAAAAAGACAATCTCAGTTCAAAAGTACAGTATTTGCTCTTTCGCACAATGATGTGAACAATAAAGTAATTTTACAAGTTGCAAAAAGTACAATGGCTGTGATACAAACTGCCTACTACTTGCTACTCATTACACCACTGATATTTCCATTCTAGTTTACAACTTTTCAAATTCACTTTATATGGTTTGGGATTCAGTCATAAATTCTTTCTGAATGTGTTTTACTGGGCATAATTACCCATTCAGATACTCTTGCATTATAAAATGTTTCATGGCAGGTAGCTTGCAATAGTGTTTTACATTTGAAGACCTTTCATTCAGAAAAAAAAAAACAGATTGGATTGTTGCCAGTGAGGATGTGACTGTTTCTAACCATTTTATATGGATTTAAACTGATCCAAAAAAAAGTGTAATTGCTGGCAAGTTATATAAATGCATGCCCAGTTACACTTCTGCTCCTTATTTGTTTGACAAAATAATTGTTTCTGCTGGCTGTTCTGTTAACTGCCTATATTACTTTAGTGACACCCTGTACACCAGTTAAAGACTAACAAACATCTACATCTGGTGTAAACTGTCATACAAATGATGTTGAATGCATAGTGTCATAATATATTTAACTATTATTTGTTCATGATAAAAAAGGGATGGAAAGAATGTGTGCTGCTAGAAGGTATGAGATTTTATGTCATGAGCTACGGTGGGGTAAGAGGTCAGGGGAAGCAGGAGACAGATTAAAGGAATGTGTATGTGGGTGACCTGGATGACCCTTGCTGAGCATAGACAATAAGGAGTGGGGTGTCACTGAATTGAAGAGCGCACACTGGAGTCCTGCTACTGGCTTTACTCAAATACCACTGCACACAGTAAATTGAGACAGGCTAGCATTGGCTGAGTGTGATTAGACAGGTAACGGCACACGAGACAAGACAACGACTCAGGACCTCAAATTATACCCCCAGATATAAATCAGGAACGTGTTATTGTTTTCATTCTTCTTCTCGGCTACATTTCTTTTCAATCTCATTTAATCTTTCAATAATGCCTAATTATCATTATACTAAGCTTTTTCAGTGGTGAAATGCAGTATCAGCATCACATTATTATTACATTTAAGAGAAAGAGAGAGAGAGAGAGAGAGAGAGAGAGAGAGAGAGAGAGAAAGAGAGAGAGAAAATGATCAAATACAAATATGGAAACAAACTGCTTCTTTCTTCGGTTGATGATTAGTTACAACAGTGGAGACAGCCTGCCTGCTCCTTCCCAGTTCTACAAATCCATTTTAATCAGATATGAGGAAAGGAGAAAGGCTGAGTATAAGAGAGGGAGTGATTAGTATACAGGAGCTTGTGCCACAGCTTCATTGTGCATTCAAGTGGGGTTAGCATGTTGCATTTAAAATGCCGTCTGATGAGGACTCCAAAATCAAACCATTTGTTACTGCCATTGAAGTGCCTGTGGGCAATAGGCAATTAAATTGGAATTAGTGTGGGGAATGAGATACAGATGATTCATATGGAGAGCAAGAGCTGTCAGAGAGATGTTCTGGAATTCTATTAACGTAACCAGGATGGATACACCGAGAGTAAACACACAGCGAGCTGCTTAACTTCACCACACGCCATTCAATCACTGTGGCGCCTTATCTAAACTGACTGATTTATTCCCTCTAAAGTTCAAAAAAACAATATGTGTCAAGAAATAGCTCGATTTAGCAAAGATGTGTGAATTCTGCATTTGAAACATGTTCAGAAACTGAGCCACTGCAGACTTTTACTTCATAATACATTGAGTTTATTTAATTTTGATTTAAAGGCTGTGGAAGCTTTCAACACTATTTTTTTTGCATGCTCCCTCAACCTCTTTAGAGCCCATTCATATCAGGCCAAATGTTGACCAATTTACCCTATTAATAATTTAAAGAGTTAAGAGTCATTCCTGAGCCCAAATGGTCACGCCTAAAGCCCTATTGCAAGAATGCATTGTTCCTCTATCTATGATTTATTCGAGAGGCCATCTGGACAGTGGAGGAACCATCAGCCTGAATGTCCCAATGACCCATTCTATTATTCCCTGTGTCATAGGTCCAGCTCTTTCACACTCTCTGGATAC
This sequence comes from Silurus asotus, assembly GCA_024362625.1. Lineage (NCBI taxonomy): Eukaryota > Metazoa > Chordata > Actinopteri > Siluriformes > Siluridae > Silurus > Silurus asotus. The sequence goes on from MU551642.1 coordinate 1,656,178, forward strand.
TTCTTTTAAAACATGGATCTGCTGAGAAAGCTTTTCTGTCCCACAAAAGAACTCTCAGCAGCATCTCATCAAACAAGACAATAAGACTTTTTTTTTCACAGGGTGTTTTTCTTTCTTTCTTTCTTTCTTTTCTCTAAGACAGTCACAGGAACATGTAGAATTGTGTACAATTACAGCTAATCAGGAAAAAATGTGATTGCCATTTTGATGAGAATGCCAATACATGATAGAAAAATAACGATGCCGAAAACAGAATTGGTTTTATCATCAATAATCAAAAAAAGAAATGATCAGTGCAATGGAAATGGAAAACATATAACCTGTTCCACCCGATGCCTTGTTACGAGAACAGTAACAATATCTCTGAACAGTTATAGAAAAAGGGAGATGCAGAGAAAGAGCAGAAGAAGAGAACAAATGGAAAATAAAAGGAGAGAAAATTCTCTGCAGGACATCAGTATTCCAGCATAACAAGCTGCCTTTCACAGCTCGTAATGAGCCCCAGGTCACAGGAAACAGGTGCTTGGTAGATTATCAAAAACACACAAGCACGTCAGAGAGAGCCTTTGCCTTTTATGCATTCATTATATTCATTACATTCTGTGTGAATAATTACTTCTTGGAATCAAAACCTGGGTGCAAAAAAAAGAATAAAGAGCTCTTTCACTTAAAAAAAAAAAAGTACATCAAAAAATGAACTCAGACATGAAAAAGGTACTAAGACGGTTTATGACAATTAAATGCCACCTGTGCTATATATTCAGTGAGGCCTCTAAAGACATGCATGCTAATATGAACTGTTCATAACTATTTGGATAAGGAACTAGTTTGATCATGCACTGGCTCTAGTGAATGCACTGATTCTTTATGCAGGCCAGCAGGGGGAGTGTTGTGTGAAATCTCTGGCAGACCGCAGACCTCACATGACCCTATCACACAGCATCAGTAACAAACACCTCTCCTCTCTCCTTCTCTCTCTCTCTCTCTCACACACACACTCACACACACACACACACACACACACACACACACACACTGAGTCATTCTGTGATTATTTAAAGTAACCATGGGATTATTTCAGTGTCATGTTTGTTTCTGCACAATTTCTGAAATATGTTTTTTTTTCCCAGGAATATAAAATCTGGGCAGTAACTCCAGTTTCTATTTATTCCTGGCCTTTATGTTTTATTTTTTGTTGTTGTTGTTTCAGAAAAATAGTGCTTATTCAAAAATTCATATGACCAGCTAGTCACTGTTTTTTTTTTCTCTATAGCCTCTTAATTAGATACGGATACTATGTGGTCTCGGGGAGTCTTTCTTTGGCATCATCACCTGGCTCCATCATTAAGGATTCAATCAGCTGAAGAGCTGCTCTGTGGCAATAAATACTCTTAAAAGTGCTAGACAAATTATATTGAATTGAAATGTAAATCAATTGAATTAAGTTTTATTGAATACAATATAAAAGACAGGATAAACAGAGGAACAGAAAAAAAAAAACCAATCTTGGTTGAATCTACATTTAAATATGCAAGAAACATTATAATAAAAATCCATCCAGTACCCTAAGCACCAGTACTATTAGGTGATTGTATAAGCATCATTAGATGTTAGTTTGTTTGGGAATTGATTTAAAGTGTGATCAATCCTAAGGGGCCAAAGCTAATCCTTAATACAGCTTTCTTTTCTATTTTCTCCAGGCTAAATTGAAAACGCAGCTGTAGCAAGTCGTTCTCATTGCTTGCCTTGCTGTACAAAAGGGAGAGAATTTGCTTTTCACACTGGTCAGATGATCCCATGACCCCTGGAGTGAAGGGACACAATAGGCCTGAACTGGTGCAGAAGTTACAGACCTAATCCTGTTCCCACACTTTAGGTGGACAGGGAATGATATATAATGTATAATGTGTCACATTCTATACAAAATGGAACACTGATGAATAAATGCCATTTATTAATCAGGCCAGAATAATTAATATTTTGAGAAAATCGAGAAGCTTCCATTGTGGAAACGCATTTGGAACGGAAAGGAAATAGTAAAATGTAGAACAGTTGGTTGATCAGGGCTACCAGTTTAAAGAAGCACAAAAGTCTTGACATGATTCTGCCATATACTTGGTTGAAGAGAAAGCAGACATAAAGGTTGCATAAATAAACATGACACACAGGCCACAAATCTCCATCTGTGAATGTCACCAGACACACAACCGAGACATAGCTGGAGGTGCTTCACCTGCTTGTGGGTGTATCATCTGGGGCATAAGAGGTCCTACTCATCTGCAGTACATAGGCAAAACTGTGAAACTGCAAGCAGCTCCTTTTTTCAGACAAATTCACCGAATTAAGGTTCCATTTTATTGGTTAGAGAGGAAAGGCTTGTCTTTACGATCTTCCTAGAAGCAGAGCGAAAGCAACAGACACCAAAAATATCCTGGTGCTTTTTTTTCTTTCAGAAATGTTTCTTCAAAATTCTCAAGCTGTTCTGCTAAGCAGCTGGGTGTATTCATGTCTCTCTTTTCAGTTTAAGTGTGATAATTAATCCCTGCAATCACCAGCAAGTTAGTTGTGTCTTTCTCCAAGTATAAACAAAATTATTCGCACCCTGCCAATTGGATCCTTATTTACACTGTGAAATAAACAAAGGCAATCAATATTTATTCAATAAAGACCTTATAACTGTCTGTTTCCACCAACTCGGGAATCTAATTACATGCTGCTTTGCTCATCTAAAGATGGAGAGACAGGTCTCAAGTGTCATGAATATCATGGTGGTGGGAAAAGTAAACAGATAAGAGAGAATTTGCAATGAAATGCACAGCATATAAATGATTTTAAACCTCTAACCCAAGAAAATCAACTCAGGAATTTGGTCACTTAGTACATGGCCGCTATAGATGATTAACAAATTAAAGGAAAAACCAACATAGATCGACAGTATCTATGCAATTTGGCACAAAATCTCTGAAGAGATATTCTACTGAAATATGTTCCATCAAGTGGTGTTTTAATGATGGTTATGGAGAGCTGTGATGTCTACACATCAATGTTCAATTGGATTGAGATTTTTAAAAACTTTACATAGTCCCTGGCTTATGATTTACTTCATTGCTGGAAAAGACTACAAAGACCCTGGCATATGATCATTTGCATCCTCTTCAAATCATTCAGTAGCCATTGTGTCCTCTGAGTGGAGGAGGAGTCATCCAGACAGAGACCTCTCTCTGCAGGAGATACATGATTCATCATAGCATGAAAAAAAACTTTAAAACCTAAACCATGCCAGCTAAATGCCTCTCACAACTAAGCAGAGCCACCAGCCATTTCTTGAAATTGTCACCTATCTGTATATTAAACTCTATATGCCACTGTATAAAACTAATAAAACATGTTCTTCAAGTTTTAAAACACATTTTAAAAACATGCTGGCATTATAGTTGGACAGTCTACAATAAATTGACCTTAGTGTATCCATGAGTGTAGGACTGTGTGTGTATGGGACCCTGTGATGGTCTAATGTCTGATCCAGGGAATATTGCCCCAGGCACTTGGAATAGACTCCAGATCCACAATCCTGACAAGGATAACGTGGTTAATGAAGACGAATGAATGAACAAATCACTAATGTTGATAAATGTGTATTGACATTGTAAAGGATTGAAATGAAAGAATTGAATTAAAAGAAAGAAAGAAAGAAAAAAAGAAAGAAAGAAAATATTTATTTACTTTCATTAACAATGAATACACATTCATCAACATTAGTAATAAAGTAATATTTGCTTTTTCCTTCTTTCTTTCTTTCTTTCTTTCTTTCTTTTTTTCTGTTTTTCTGTCTTTCCTTCTTTCTTTCTTTCTTTCTTTCTTTCAATTACCAATTTACTCATTCATTACCCACATTATCCCTTATAGGGCTGCAGATCTAGAGTCTATTCTGTGAACCCAGGGCAATATGTATTTTTTTATATATATATGTACATAAATGGCTTATGTGTAATTTCATAATTATATTATGTAAATATATTTTCCTTCAGTTGTTTCTTCTTTATTATTTTTTTATTTCCAGCAATACTGAATGCATTGGACGAACATTTATGCAAATATGTACCGGTAATAAACAAAAACATGCAAAATAACTGCAGAATATGTTTTATATGTTAAATTCTTCATTTTTTTTTATTTCAATTTTGCTTTGATGATAGCTTTGCACACCTTTGGCATTCTCTCAGTCAGTTTCACAAGATAGTCACCTGGAATAATTTTTTAACAACCTTGAGGAGTTCCCAGAGGTGTTGAGTGCTTGTTGGCTGCTTTTTCTTTACTCTCTGGTCCAACTCATACCAAACTATCTCACCTAGATTTAGAATGGTGGATTTTGATGGCCAGGTCATCTAAAGCAGCAATCCCTCACTTTTCTTCTTGAACAAATAGCTCTTACATAACCTAGAAGTGTGTTTGGGGTCATTGTCCTGTTGGAAAACAAATTAGGTTCCCACTACCTGCAAGCCACATGGGATGGCATGTGTCTGCAAAATACTGTGGTAGCTATGCTGGTTAATTTTGCCCTCAATTTTGAAAAAAAAATCACAGTGTCACCAGCAAAGCATCCTCACACCATCACACCTCCTTCTCCATGCTTCACAGTGGGGACCACACATTCAGGAATCATCTGTTCACCCTTTGTATGTCTAAAAAACATGTTCCCATCCGATCAAAGGACAGTTTTTTCACTGATCTAGTGTCCACTCTTTAAATTTTTGTCCCAAGCATGTCTCTTCAGTTTGCTGTTCTTCCGAGGTAATGTTTTTTTTGCCACAATTTAACCATTAAGGCCTGACTCACGTAGTCTCTTCTTAACAGTGGATGTTGAAATATGTCTGCGCTTTGAACTCTGAGAAGCTTTTATTCTAATCAGCAGGTCCTGAGGCTGTTAATACTAATAAACTTTATAAATCCTCTGCAGCAAAGGTAGCTTTTTTCCTTCTCTTCTGGGACGTTCCTCATAAGAGCCTGTTTTATCATACCATTTGATGGTTTTTGGGATACATTTAATGTTACAATACTGTATGACATAAGATTTGACTGACCTTTATTTCCTAATGTATTGATGGACTGTCATTTCTTTTTACTTAACTGAGTGTTTCATACCATAATATGGATTTGTACAGTAGCACTAATAGGGCTATCGACTCTGCGCTCACCCTTTCCTCTGCACAAGACAACTGATGGTCCAAAACACAGTAAAAAGACATGACATATCACAAGCTAAGTTTTGACAAGGTTCTTGAGTTTGCCAAGCTGTCGTCAAAGATAAATATAGCTACTTTGGACAATCTGAAATATCAAAAATGTTCTGGGTTGCTTTACATTTTTTGGTTTACTACATATTTCTATATGTGTATTTTCATAGTTGGGTTGTCTTCAGTATTAATGGACAAATGTTGAAAATAATAAAAATAAAGAAAAACCACTGAAGGAGGTTAAACTTAACATAAACGTAAGTTAAAACAATTATACATAGAAAAATAAACAGAACTTAATGCGCAAATATACACTTTCAGAATCTGGTATCCAGTGGGACTATACTTTAATAATGGCATTGACGGATACCTCATTTGACCCCTCATCTCTGTGAGTGAGAGAAGCTGTTGGGCTAATCTACCCGAGTGAGGAACAGCCTGTTTAATAATTAACATGACAAGATACATTGCTCATGTTTAACCACTGTTTATTCAGTGGCCCAATTCAATGAAGTCAAGTCATGCTGCCCTAAATGTTTTTCTCCGTGGGTGATGTGATACAGCACACGTTGTGATGTAGATAAGTAAAACGAGAGACAGTGATGCCCTGGCCTGCTTTCAAGAGTGCCCGGTCCTGAGACGTTAGCTGTAGTTTTATTTTAAGACAGCCCGTAAGTAGGTCAGCTCTGAGTTTGTGACAGTGCTCTGGCAGAGTGTAAACATCGGCACATGATGTTGTTTTTCTCTGTCTGTGCTAGCACCAAAATCAGCTCTCCTGCCACCATTTTCACTCGCTCGCTCTGTTTTATAGACTAAACTTTCAAAACTTTAGTGCGATGTTCACCTCCGGCTTTCTTGCATCATTCCTGATGGAGGTGGATAGACGAGTGTTTTATTTAGAGCTCTTCAGAAAAGAAAAAAAAATATGTGGATCCTTAGATTGTCTCCAATTATAATAGCATTTCTAGCAGCATGTTGAAGCGGAGAAATCTCACTCAAGAACTGCAGCAGACTAAACCCTTTCCGTTAATGGCAACATATGTGTGTACCAACACAATATAGAAGTCTTTTTTAATGTGGCCTGGTGTGCTGGATCTGAAGCCAAGGTGAAACAGAGCACTTGAGGTTTCCATGTTTGGGACAGCAGATAGAAACTTCTGAGCACCACCCAATGTCCACAGGCATTAACTATTGATAAAGTGTGTGTCACAAGAGTTACAGTTACATGCCAAAGTTTTTAAAAGGGTTATCGTATTTCTCCCCATGGAGCACAGGTGATAGGTATTGCACCCTGATCTCACTGTACACATACAAACAGTCAAGGGCAAAAAAATAAATAAAAGTGTTTGGGTATAAATGTCCAACTTAAAAAGTGAGCTTGTTACAAATGAAATCTCCTCTAATGCATTAATAGTAGGGATGATTAGCTTTTCAACTTCATGCTCATGAAAAATGATGGCAGCTTGTTTTAATTAGGACTCACCCTTTATATAGCTTGAACATGTGGATCATTAGCCCGATTGAGCACTTTTATACCCAGAGAGCATATTAATTAGTGCAGTCTGGAACACCTGTAATGGCACATAGTCTACTGTCTGTCTCTCGGTACCAGCAGACTGGCTGAGCGATGCTTCTCATATAACACAGATAACTAGAGGTCAGCCCTTTAGGTTCAAGGACTATTGTAGTGCTTTGAGCATTTCACATTGTGTGTGTGTGTGTGTGTGTGTGTGTGTGTGTGTGTGTGTGTGTGTGATGTGCTTGTCTGCAAAGCTGACAAGGCTGATAACCTATTTACATAAGAAGGACAGCGTGTCACTGTACCACACACAAGCATGACCCAGAATGACCTAGGATTGATTCACTTCAAAATAAACAAACTTGAAAACACTAAAAAACAAAGAAAAAATAGATAAAGAAAAGAAAAAGGTGTCTGCATAAAAAAAATAAATGCTAAAATGAATAACTAATATTTACATTTACACAAATAAAAAGAAGCATGCTGATGAGCAGTGATGGAGGGCTTGGTGAGACTTAGACCTTAAAGTTTATGAAAGTATTTTCTTTCTATCTATGTATCAATCCATCCATCTTATGTGATGAAGTGTAAAAATTGTCTAAAGCTGTTCAAGACAACCTAATCAGCTGTGATGATTGGTTCTCATCTGACCTCAGACCAGTTGAAGATTTGAAGAATTCCAGCTCTTCCTTATCATTCAGCTCTTACTATGTGACACCAGACATGAACTTTTTGCAGAGAAGTATGTGATGTACTTAATAAAGACCATTACTTATTAATGTGCCATTACAATGAAGTGTACATTTTAAGTTAGAACAAATTTTTTTATGCAAAAGTACTCATGATGTTGCTAGCCAATCAAATTGCTAGTTACAATAGTGTTGGCTAATATACCCCACAAAGTATTTTCAGTGAGAGAAGTGAAGTAAAGGATGATGATCTCATGCACAAAGTGAGGAAAATAGTTCAAGAAAGTTTGAAAGTTTAAGTTTTAAACTTAAAACTAAACGACCTAATTTGAATGGGAGCAGATAAAAGAAGAATGGAAATGTAACATAACAGACATTGGAAATTAGCAGCCGATGTAGCACACACTGGGCATTGTGGGATAATGAATAAGAAGTGGGTCACATTTTAAAAATGTGGCCCACACTAGCGTTTTGATTTTGCTTATGCCCCCTGATGGATAGATAAAATGAAAATGTCCAAAGCCTCAATTTATTTCCCACAGCTTTCCTTCGGACACTCTTATTTAGCATGCTTTCCTATTGCTTATCTCCTTAATGTGGGTAAATAGCATAGGTAGGCTGGTAAATCTTGAAATGTGGTGGCAGAAGGGAAATTATTACCTGTGTGTGTCTTCCGATGAGTTTCCAAGGCATCCTCTTTAGAGAACTGAGCTCCACACTGATCACACACCAGCGCTTTTGGTCCATCTACAACACAGACCATGTACCATAAATATGCCTCATATTGACAAACGTATTGGGACATCTGACTTTTTTAGCCACATGAGGTTCTTACCCAAAAAGTTAGACATTTAAAGGCACACAATTTAATATGATGTGGTAACATTATATGTTCTCTTCACTTGAACTAGGAAACCCGAACCTGCGCCATCATGAAAATGCCCCTTTGCTTAAATCAAGTTGTGGTTCAATCAAGATATGGTTTAAATTGGTTAAAGTGGAAGATCTTGGGTGGCCTGCTATAAAGTTTTGACCTCAACCCTAAAAAACACTATTAGATTAAATTGGAACACTGATTGGACCCCAGGCCTCTGCACCCTACATCACTTTTTGAATTGACTAACCAAATACTTGCGGAAAATCTTCCCAGAAGAGTGGAGGTTATTATAACAGCAAATGGAGACTAAAGGTGGAATGGGATATTAAAAAGATCAGGTGTTTTAATACATGAAGTGTTTTTGTGAAATATTTTCCCTGAAAGACAGCTTTACCACATTTCACACATCTAGCTATCTATCTGTGCTAAGTAATTAGCACATCAGTAACACAGTCAACCTGGAATTTGTGAATTCTAGACACATATTCAAATCTAAAACATTAATTAAACTTTTTCATCTTTTAATAAGAAACAAAAAAATCTTTTACAGAGCAACACTGCTGCTAATGTGCCGTCTGGCATAGTAATAAAAAATCATAGGAATAGATATAATTTTCATTTTAGAATACATTAAGAAAATACATTATAATTTAGGGTCTTTCCATACTTGCAAAAAAATATATTACCTACTGTTTATTTCCTGACTAAAATGTCCTATTCAAGGCTATACAGTAGCCTATATAGTGTAGACTACATTTCTTTTGTAATGCATGTGCAGCCTTATATGGTTATAATTTTCAAGACTGTAAAGATGTAGATGTGTTCCCTAAACATTTTACTTTTTTTATGAAAACATCATCTACGGTGTGTTCCTGCATCAATGCCAGTGTTACCATCTTCAGTGTGGCTGTGAACCTAACCAAGACAAAGCATGTTTATACATATGTACACCAAATAACACATATACTCACTCTCTAAAGCTATCTGCTTGTGAAACATCAAAGAGGTGAAACATGAGATTGTTCACCAAGATGTCGGTATTCTTTATTCAACACACACACACACACACACACATTCAAAGAGAGAGAGAGAGAGAGAGAGAGAGAGAGAGTGAGAGAGAGAGAGAAATCAGTAACACAAAGGCTTTTCAGCGAACCAGAGAAGTTGTCAGCTCTCTTTTACTTTATGTTGAATAAAGCCTACAAACTAGCTGAAAACGATCAGACAGATGCACATCCTCAGGAATATGAAGCTACATCTGTGTGCATCTGCTTGCTCTGATTTATGACAGCTGCAGGTTCCCATCCTATTTTAGTGCAAAGGGTTCTTAAGAAAGTCAGAACTAAACTGCATTTGCAATAAAACATTTCATTCACCAAAAGAAATCTCAAAAGTTATTGCTTTTGCTCTACTAGTTCAGTTTATTAACTACTCTCAATCTGTAGGGTTTGGATACATAGTACTTTTAGACCTCTATCTATTAGTATGAGTGTGTTTTGCTGGAGACTACAAACCACTTGAGTTAGTTGCACTGTGACAGCCTGAGAAAACCATTCACTTTTTCTGCTGTAGGTTAAAACGTTTGTTTGTTCTGAGCTAAGATAGGATTTTTATCTCAACCTGAAATATTCTAGCAAAAAAGTGCCCCAAACAATGTATGTAAGATTCTGTGCCTACATCTATATTTATACCCAAAACTTGAAAAAAAATAAACTGTTCGTAATTTTTTTTACAGTATATATTAGGTTATTTCAACTTTTCTGTGATATGATAGAGCAGGGGCATTACGGACATTTGATTACAAGCTGAATTTATTCCATAGCATTATAGCATGTGACTGTCCAAAAACCTAATAAAATCTTATATAACTTAGATAAAGATTTTTCAAGAACTGTTAGCATTAGACTGAATACATTTTTAACTGGGTTTGCAGAAAGGTCAAGCTTAGTTCAGTGAAACAAAACTATTAAACAGGAAATTCTACAATAAGTTAAATATCTTTGCTTTCTTACATGAAGATGTGAAAGTAAATGACGAAAAACTATATCTTGGTCACGAAAAATGTATGCATAATTCGGGTTTGATGTCTTCCAGCAGCTTTGTGTCAACCTCTCTACACATTAAAGCATCTGCAAAAAGCCGTAAATGTAAAAGCACTTCATATCTTATTGTCATCACTGTAGGCTCATAATATAATGTGCAGCTCCACACCCTTGTGCCATGTACAATGCAACTCATTTGACTCAAAGCTATGTAAGGATTGGGTTTAAAATGTAGTGAAAGAAATCTGGTGCAATCTAATAATGATGTGTCTCATTCTCTCAAACCTGCATGTGCTGTAGAGGGGTCTATTAAAAGATGTCCCAGACACCTGTAGGATTGGCCTAGTCTACCACACAAACAGTGAAGTAGGCCATGAAATATCCCTAATTTTAAGAATGTGGTGTGTTCCGCTGAATCAAGCACACCGCAAGTGTGTTCTTTATTGGGCTGTGGGAGTCTGTGAAAACCCGTGTGAATGCAAAAAGACCATATTTTGCCTCACAAATGAATGCTTATTCAACCATGGTTTTGGTTGTAGTGTGAGACTTTGGTATGAGATGAACAGCAAGGCTCACATGACCAAATGCACAATTCAGATCACAGAATTGCAGAAGCGGATTTAGTTCTGTTTCGTCGTTTGAATCAATACTAATGGCTCCTCATCATTATAGATTAGTGTGGCATTTTTACGGGTTTAGACAATATTTTAATTACAGAAGGAAAAAAAAATTGAAGTGAATCTTCATGAAGAGATTCTGTCTAATACCCATAGTCAACTCCTTCAGTAGTGAGAAACAGCACAAAGGGAATTCAAATAGGGACTTCCACCATCTCCAATCCTGCCCAGCAGCATCCCACTAACTTTCATCAAAAACAAAGTCAATAGAATCTGAATCTATAATGACCCGAAGCTTGTCAAGTATCTAATTTCACTGAGCTGCTTCTAAATAGCTTTATTATGAGTCATTAAAACACCCACAAGCTTGAGGAAGCCAGCCAGCTAGTGCCTAAATTTAGCCTCCTATCCACATTCCCTTTTACATTTCATTCTTGTGCTTCTGCCTCCAGGAAAAAAAAAAAAAAAGGCGCAAACCACAGCTGCATGTGTGCTTTTCAACTCCTCACAAACAACAAGCAAAACATACTCAGCTTGAACTGTGGATGTTCCCTTTTCACCAGCGTATTAATAACTTAAACGGCCCTGGCACAAACGGAGCTGTGTGCGACTGAACCTGCTGTAATTTCGCAAACAAAAGAAGGACGCGTATATCTGCATACACGTGGCACGCAATACTCCTGTTTGGACTCATACACATTCTCACATGTTTTTGCCCCACCCTGTTCCCTGAAGTGATTAAGCAATTCCAAAATAAAATAGGCTTCTGTAAACAACGCACAGTGCACTACTGTCCATAAAAAAGACAAAAATCCCCCAAAGCACCTTCCAGACTTGGGTGCAATCACCTTCCATCAAAACACTTTGTCTGGTGTGAAAAAATAGCAGCTTGGCATGTGCTGAATACCAAATCAGGCCACAGGAGAAAGCTGCTACTTGAAAATCATCAGGATTTAGAGACGGTAAATCTGAATTGTGCACCAAGAATGGAAAAGTTTTCAGGGATAAGATTTTACAAACATAATTAACATGTGACATTTTAGCCACTTTGAGAAAATAATAAGGATTCTGAAGCATTAAAATCTTATTATAGTATACCTTTTAGATTTATATAGCTATTGCACAATAATTGCATTGGCTAAAACAGCATGAGTAACTTTTGGCTCTGAAATACTCATAACCACACTGCCTCATTATCCACAAACTTCTATCCTGTTTTTATCTTGACACACACAAAACATAGAGTTGCCAGGGTGCAAATAAGTGAAAGTTTGACTCTATTTTGAATGTGAAACAAACAAATTAGTTTAAAAGAACCATCTGTCTTTAAGTAAGGCCACACATTTAAAGGGGTCATTTGAAATAACAGCAGCCTCCTATTCTCTCTCAAGGAATATTATTTTGGGGAGAAAATACCTCGCCACCTAATACCATAATACGGAGCAATTAATTTAATAATGAAATTCTGAGAAGCCAGCAGCAGCATTGCAAAAAAAAAAAAGATTTCTCAAAGAAATATAGATATATATGTATGCCAGTGGCAGGCGGGTCAGGGCGAGCAAAGCCTCCTCTTCTGGCCTAAACACTATCAGAAGCACTGACTTATATTTACAACCTAAATTGCAATATTTGTTCCAAAAAAATTGTATTAATTTATTCCCAACAGTTTATTCTCTTCAAATCGTAGCGTTTCTATTGGCTGCACTGCTTTGGTGCATGTATGTGGCTGTTAGATTTTTTTGGTCCAATCAGATTTTAGCCTCTATGTGCTGCCATGTCAATCTAATCTGCCCAGGGCCTTCAAAGTCTGTACTGCTGGCTCTTTTACCATAGTCTCCTTAAGAATTAGCTCTGTTACTTTAACCAATCAGATTTTATATACGCCTCACAGGGCAGCTAGCTGGCCCAGAATAGCGTCAGCATTTTTCCATCCTCTGATTAGTTGGTCAGAGGGAAACTGTTACAGCCAGATTCGACATCGTGAAGAGAGATCACCCAACCCTGAAGCTAGCTAGCTAGCCCGGGAAAGGGTTTGTTCACCACTTCCAGACCAGTGAATATGAGCGGTACCACTGGTTTACAGCCTCTAGGGGGGGGTGCAAATTATGAGTCTGTATCTCTGGTGAGTAGGTTGCATTTTATTTACATTTTTATGTTTTTGTCATGTTATTAGGCACATATTGATTCTGAACTGCTCCAGATGATGTAGGTGGCACAGTTGCGATTGTAGTGTAGGTTTGTAGTCTTAAGTGGTTTTCTTGCTTTAGTAAAATGGTATTCACCCTTCATATGTGAAATGCTTCTCTCTTTGTAATGCCACGCGTTGTTATATTGCGTTTTTGTACAGTATTGATAATTTCTAGAAATTGCAGCGTGATAGTGGTGGTATTAAAAGGTGAATTAAGTGGGGAAAGTCCTCACTGAAGGCCCAGGTACCAAATGCACTGCCCACCGCTGATGTACTCATAAAACTATTAAAGCCAAATTTTTGTTTCTCATATAAACATATTTAAACTAAATTCTAGAATAAATGTTTTATATTAGAGATTCAATACTTGAGCATACTTTTCCACCTTCTATTTCAGCTGTTAGTTATAGTGACTGAGATTTTTTTTCTTGACTTTTTAGGCCATTTGTTTATTGTATAATCCATAGATCTTTATTTGATACATGTTTCAGACCTGCACATCACTGCAGTCCTTGTTTTGTGATAAAGGACCAATGGCCAGTTAATTAAAAACAGATGGAGACCGGCATGGGAACACAAAGTGACACATCTTTTAACATATCCATTTAATATTCTTGGCGTGTACACATACGCTGATCCATTGCATCATGCTGTAGCAGCACTCAGCCAAACCCACTGTTATCAAGTGAAGCAATTCTCAGAAGGCCTGCTGTCCCCTTTTCTGTCTTTTTGTTTTTCCCCTCCCGCTTTCTGGTTTTGTTTTTGTATACTTAAGCCTCCTCCTCCTCCTCCACTCTCCACCTTCCTCCTGCTTCAGTTCTTATGCCGTTTCGGAGAGCAGTGGCTTGGAGAGCACTCAAGTTTGATTAATTTAGGGATTTGGGTACAGTATGTTCCTGGACACACATCTGCGAGCAATCATAAACGCGGCGGAATGCTGGCAGAACATCCAGACCTGCAGGCAGCTGATGATGTCATCAGAGCGAGGGAAGAACTGGCATACCGCCAACGATCTCAAAGCAACAGTGCTCCCTCAGACAGCCAGACAGATAGAGAGAGAAAAAGCAAGAAATGGGAGGGGACGTGGAAACTCACAGAGAGATCTTAGACTGGAATTCTGACAGCAAATTCCTCACATATTTCTAATTCTTTGCAGTAATGCACTCATGGTGTACATAGGCAGGTGCAAGAGGTAAATAAACTGTCATATTTAAGGAAAACAGAACAAATCTAATTAGAAAATATCACAAATGGATAAAAACAAAAGTGTTGGGTCTGACAAGAATATAAAAAAAGTAGGCTTACAAGTGAACAGGAAGAATGTGCATTGAATCCAGTCTTTGAAGCTGTCCTATAAGATCCTTCAACAAAAAAATATTAAGCACAATAAACTTCTTCTTCTTCCTCTTATTTCTGTAGCTCCCATTAGGGGTCGTCACAGCAGATCATCTGTCTCCATACTACTCTGTCCTCTAAATCTGCCTCTTCTAAACCAATTACCTGCATGTCCTGCTTTACCACATCGATGAATCTCATTTTTGGCCTTCCTCTTTTCCTCCTTCCTGGTGGGCTCCATCCTCAGCATTCTCCTACCATACCAATATGTCCCTCCACTGCACATGTCCAAACCATCTCATTTGGGCCTCTCTAACTTTGTCCCCAAATTGTCCTATATGCGCTGTCCCTCTAATAAACTTGTTTCTAATTCGGTCCATCCTCGTCACTCCCCCCCCAGGTACCTAAACTCCTCCACCTTTTCCGCCTCTTCCCCCTGCAACCACACCACTCCTCTGCCCTCCCTCTCATTCACAAACATGTACTCTGTCTTACTCCTACTGACTTTCGTTCCCCTTCTCTCCAGCGTGTACCTCCACCTCTCCAGGCACTTCTCAACCTGCTCCCTACTCTCACCACAAATCTCAATATCATCTGCCAACATCATAGTCCACAGAGACTCCTGTCTAAACTCATCCATCAACCTGTCCATCACCAGTGGAAACAGGAAAGGGCTCAGAGCCGATCCTTGATGCAATTCAACCTCCACCCTAAACCAGTCTGTCGTTCCTACTGCACACTTCACTGCTGACTTTCCTTATACCTGTCCTGCACCACCCTCAAATACTTCTGACACACCTGACTTCCTCATAAAATACCAATAAAATACAAATAATTTATAATAATATTAAATAAGCACAATAAACAATTTCAATAAATGTAATTTCACACAGTCTGATGCAATTCACTTAAAGAATGAATTATGAATTTATATGAATTATGATTTCAGCTAGTCCTATCAAAAATATAATATACATTTTTTTAAATTTAGATGTCATATTACATACAGCTTTATACTTAAAACTGTTTTTTTTTTCCATATGAAAATCAACAAAATTACTCATGCCTTTATTTAAACACACACACACACACACACACACACACACACACACACACACACACACACACATATATATATATACATTAACATGTACATTTTTTTCGATTTATTTTGATCAAATAAAAAAATCCAACATTTCTTTTGTTTGAATCTGTGCCAGTTGCGTTACTTGGGCTTCTGCCAATTTCTCAATGAACAAACCAGTGGAGGTTTACCAGAAATGAAGGTGGATGGAACTGACCAGTGACTAATACAGTACATGCCACCAGTGTGACCAAAGTGCAAGGTTCTGAATTTGTGCCAGTTGCGTTACTTGGGCTTCTGCCAATTTCTCAATGAACAAACCAGTGGAGGTTTACCAGAAATGAAGGTGGATGGAACTGACCAGTGACTAATACAGTACATGCCACCAGTGTGACCAAAGTGCAAAGTTCTATCTTGCGTAAATACTTTACAGTATTGGGAACTACAGAAAACTAAAGCACACATCTAACAGCTCGTCATTTGATGATAGAGATTGGGAATGTTAATATTAGTCTCATTATAATTTATTATACATAATTATGATCTAAAATGAAAGTAATACCAATCAGCTAGAGAAAGGTGGTTTTGTGATGTACCTGAGTGTGACAGCATGTGCATCCTCAGCCGTAAGCTATCCAAAAAGTGTTTTCCGCAGAACTCACAGCCAAAGGTTTTCATGTCACTATGCAGTTTCCTGTGGAAAGAAGAAAAAAAACAAGACATTTTGCCTTACAGTCACTGTAGTAATATTATTGGGAAAGCATTCAGAGGCAAACATGCTCAGAAGGACACACATTCCTTAAATGTATGTATATGAGCACACTAGAAATGTAACAGATGATTTGAATGAAAATAAATTATTTGTAGCTAATGAGTTCATGCTGCAGCTTGTTGTTTACAAACGACTTGTCTGTGAAACATGTTTGGAATAGTACTTGAGCTTTTTAAACTATAGCAAACGGAGCGTCAAGGTTTGCATTAATCACTGGAACGCCAAATTGAGACTGAAATGTCTATGCAATTTAGCATGTTTACAGTAGATCTTTTGGTATTTGTCTTCTTGCAGAAAGAACCTTAAAGCAAATGTATGTCTCAAAGAAGTAAATGCCTAGGAGGCAAAATAAAATAAACATTCTATCACATAGATTTTCACATTTTTCTAAGAAAGTTGCTCTATTGTGAACACTGTGAGAATTACCAGCAAGTCAATGCAATGTTTCAAATATGCCTGTAACTGCATGTATGATTTTCACAATTAAAATATTAGTAAGACATTTTCTCAAATATAGGCAATTTTCATTTATATTACTAATTTACTATAGTTTTCTGAGTTGGGGGGGTGGGTGGCTGATTGTGTAACACTCTTCCCTGTCAATCTCAGAAACAATAGCCAATTGTGTCTGTAAACTCATGCATGCAAAAGATAGCAGTTAGGGGTTTCCTCTGAGTGTCGCATTGTTGAACTGTGACATAGCATCAGCGGTAACTGATGCCTGGAAAAATGCATTGGGTGGCTTTACATTTCTTAAAAAAAGGACATGCTAGTCTTCACACTTCCTGCTTTGAAGCTTTCTTTTGATAGGTTAGAACTGTTTATATGTATTTATATATAAATACCAGGGAAATCCCTGTGAACTAGCTTGCAATAAAAAGGATTGCATATTTCAATAAAAATTTATTTATATAAGCATGCATGTATCAATATTATTAAAGTAATATATAAAATATTTTATTTGCCTTGCAGCCAGCACGAATAATTTGATAATTTGCAATCATAATCATAATGGGTTTTTTTTGGCTTCTGTTTTGTTCCTAAAAATTTGTTTCAATTACATATGCCTGTTTACCTGCACCACATCTACATTTTAAATGTGACTTGATAAAGCTACAATTTAACCCATGGAGACTCGGATTCCTCCACGGCCATCTTTGCAGCCTAATAAAGTATTAACCATCCAAACAGAGTGACTTGATGGTTTGAGAGGAATAGCGAGATTTATGAAAAATTAAACACATGCTTTAGAGTGAGCCTGAACAAATATGTACATTCCATTTTAATAGAGTGGCTACAGCTTCGGAAGCCTGTAAAGAAAAACAACACCAGGTCCATGTTCATGTCCAGACAATTTCAAATCTGCCTCATTTGTTCAAATATTTGTTTCCAATTGAATGTGTTTAATGCTGCTGAAATCCTCGGTAGCATGGTCTGTTTATCTGAGTCATGCTATACATATCAATGACTTGCCACCCCCCTACTGCAGCCCTTTCATATGAATTCCAGCCACACACCCAGACACACTGCAGGCGCGTGCGCCACATATCCGAGCAGCAGGCTGTGGCCGTAACCTTTATTCTTGCTAGATTATTAGTGCCATATAATCAGTAGCCCCAGACCACTGACAGACATGCACAGCATGCAGTAATGTGACAAAACTCCCTTTGTTTCTAAAAAAAAAAAAAAAAAAGGGCTGGGCTATTACTCAGCCCAGGTAGACAATGACTTGAAGCAATTAGTAGAACCTAAGCATATGTAATTAACAAATTCATATTTAGGTTTTAAAATGTCACCTTTTTACACACTCTGGCTACCGATTCCATGTACTACTTCTTATGTACATTGCTAGTCAAAAGGGGTTTTGAACACCTTGATGTTTTTGTGGTTTATTACACTTTAATCCCTGTTATTGGCACAGCCCAAACTTAATATTACAATATAACAAAATGTAACTCTGATTAACTGGTTGTTCTCAGATCCAAATAAGACCCAGAATGAGTGCTTTATTAAATTCAGACCGATTTAAAGGGCAACCCTGTGAAGCCTACAGACGAAATACTTATAGACAGTGCTAGTATTAACTTTAAAGCAAAATATGTAGTGTGACTAAAAAACACCTATTAGACAAAATAGCCTTTTGCCTGATGGCCTGATTTTGGCCTTTTTATATTTATAATGTTATTAATAATTTTTTCTACATTTACTAAACAATATAAATCAAACCATTAAAGGAACAACTCTTGAATATTGTCAAAAGATTTGATTACCATTGACTGTGTTACAAAGTAGTTTGTCTGACACTTCCACTTATAAACAATTTCTACACAGCCACCCAGAGCACAGCAGTTTAAAGGCTTAGAAAAACTCTGCAAGGGTCAGCTTAAGCAAAATACATCTAATGCCAGTTAATCAATGTTCAAAAACACAGACAGATACCACTGGTGCACAGCATCCTGGGCAGAAACCAATTCTACTTCTGTATATTTTTCACTCAGCACTAGTCATTAAAAAAACTACAATGAAGGGTCAGTTACCTGAAATGGAGATCCACAAATGCTGCTAAAATATTATTTAAATAAAAAAAAAACCTAATCCAAGTGTAAATGTAAGAAGGAGAGAGTACAAAGCTTATGAATACACATGGTGCTGACTGTTCGTTCAATCACTCGGGGGGAAAAACAATTCCAGCTGGACTGAAAAAAACAAATGTGAAAAGATAATGGTCCATTAGTCTCTACAGGCAGTTGTTACACATTCCCATTAAAATTCAGACATTAAAATGTCTACTTTTTCTAAGGAGACAAATCGTTGAACTGTCTGTTTGAGACAGGGCCGAGAGCTTGTGTTTCTGGAGTGGGCCACTAGAAAGTGGCTTTGATTAATGGCAGGCCGGGCCCTGTTGGAGCACCTTTCCCACTGAGAGAGCAATTCCAGAAGTGATGTGTGCTGAGGGATACTACAGCTCTACTGAATTACCAATGAGAGTGCTGTAAGAAAGGCATTTCCGAAAACTGTAGCAGAAATCTCAAAATAAAGCGACCAAGGACCATGCTAATGCAATTTTCATCAAGCAAATATACTATTAAACACAACCCCTCACTACTGTAAACATAGAAAGACTTGCAAAAACCAGCAAAAGGTCAGATCTTTAGATTTGTGGTCAATTATGTTGATTTACAGCTTGTATGTTTATTACATTAATTGATTCTGTCACTGTAATACAGATTAATACCACCTGCCTATTACTGTGAACATCCAATATATATAGATATATGTGTGTAGGCCTCTGCAAGACCTTTAAAGGTGTGCTTCGGCATCTGCTACAAACAGATTAGACACAGATTTTACTAAACAATTGTATTATATAATTTGTGAGGTGAAGCCTCCTTGGATCAGACATGTTTGTACAACACATCCCACAAGTGCTCAGGTCAACATGTTCCTTAAACTATTCCTGAAACTTTTTTCTGTTTGGCGTGGAGCATTATTCTGCTGAAAAACTGCCATTAGGGAATATTATTACCATGAAAGAGAGTAATTGGTCTACAACAATGGTTGGGTAGGTGGTGTGCATCAATATAATATCCACATGAATGCCTAAACCCATGGTTTGCCAACAAAACATTGCCCAGAGGATCACACTGCTTCTGCCAGTTTTCCTTCTTTCCTTCTTGCTGGTGCCATCTCTTACCTAGGTAGGTAATATACAAAAAAATAACATGTTGGTGCACATGATATTAAAGACAACATGAGTAGACCAGGCTACATTCTTCCATTGCTCCATGTTTCAGTCATGGGCTCCTTGTAGGTGTTTTTGGCAGTGGTCAGAACACAGTATGGGTCCTCTCACTGATCTGAGGTTACACAGCTTTAAACGCAGCAAGCTATAATTCTTTGTGTGTTCTGACTTTTTAGTCATACTCTTTATCATGGCCAGCATGAACCTTTGTAGCAATCTGTGCTACTGTGGCTCTTCTGTGAGATTGGACAGGGCAGGATAGCGATCACTCCCCATGTGAATCATTGAGCCTTGGTTGCCAATGACCATGTAGTCGGTCCACCGGTTGTCCTTTCATGAACTGTCCTTCTAGAGGCCTTGAATGTAAGTTTTAGTGTGAAAACTCACTTTAACATTATGTTCCAAAACAGTGGCATTGTGTTATCCATAAACCTCGTAAAGATTTATGCTGAAACAAAACACTTACACAATGCTGGGTTAATAAAGATGGAAGAACAGGTACTTTGAATAGAAGAACTGGAGACTTATGTCTTTTGCCTAGAATAGCCTTCGTCTGTAGACACTGTTGGACAGGGGTGGACAAATAACTAACATAGACACCCGAGGCAAGTGTGCAAATTATTACTTTTTACCCTTAGTTGCTAATCAGTGAAGTGGGATCAGTATGTTTGCAGCCACCAATGATTTTTCTTTTCTAATTTAACAGTCAAAAACTGAAAAAATCACTAAGTTAATTTGCAAGCATCGATAACATACAAAAATATATTCACTATTAGGCTAATTAATAAAAGTTTTTTTTTCAACAATCAGGACTACACAGCTATCAGGAAACATCATACTGTACACCTCCAAAACTACATGGAGTCACACTGTGGTTAAACAAAAATTAAGACTTTAACCAAATTAAAATAATGTCTCCTTTGTGCAAAATGAAGTGAAAGCACAACAGCTCATAGCAAAAAACAGGCCACAGACTTGCTAATAATGTTTTTTTTAAATAAAATGAGTCATCTCTATAGGCAACTTTTCATGCCATGTAAATTGTATTTTCTCATTCGAGAGAATATACTTCATATTTATCAGAAACTAGAGAAATAAATATTCTGTACGCATCAAATCCCAACAATGTAGCAGTCCATTGTAGCAGTGTAAGACCAATCACATTTGATAAGTAATTAAGTCCCATAGACAGGGTGTTAAAGCCCATGAGAATGTCTATTTTAAAGGAAATTATCCCAAGAACCATTTCAATGGTTGACTTGCTAATAAACTTAATATCTCTGTGATTTTGGTTTGTTTATGCTCTGCTACCTGATAAATGAGTATTCAGTATAAAAAACTGCCACATTCGACTGTGGTCTATGTGAAACAATCGATGGCCTTATTTATTTTCTTTACTGTAAATGCTTTTCTTAAAGACGCACATTAACTTCTAATGAAGATCATAAACCCCTTGAATAGCGTTCAGCATAAAAGTCAATAAAATCGAATTTGGATTGAAAAAAATCTGATGGGTTTTAAAAGCCGGATCATTACTTTAAATGATATGAGCTGCTGCATTAATTCACAAATTAGACTGTGAAATAACAGAAAAACAACTAAACAACAATAACAAATAAAAAAAATGATGTCAATCCTAACCATAACCCTGGCCTAAATCATAATCTTAATATTAAACCTGGACTCTTTGACACTTCCAGCAAATCGACATGAAGCATCAAGATTGTTTTATAATCCTTTAGAATTCTATCATTTTAGAACAACATAAAAATAGTGAATTCTCTGATTGGTCAGAAGGTGTGTCGTGGACAGCTCTGACCCTCGTGCCCTCCATAATTCCAGTAATGTTTCC
The DNA here is from genome assembly GCA_024362625.1 of Silurus asotus. Classification (NCBI taxonomy): domain Eukaryota; kingdom Metazoa; phylum Chordata; class Actinopteri; order Siluriformes; family Siluridae; genus Silurus; species Silurus asotus. Next base: position 1,678,129 of record MU551642.1, read on the forward strand.
AACTGCTCAATTCAATTTAATTAAATTAATTTTTATTTGTACAGGACTTTTAACAGTGGACATTGTGTCAAAACAGCTTTACAGAGATAAGAGATAAAAAAAGACAAAAGTTTGTTCCTTATAATTGTAAGTTTGTTCCTGATGGGCAAGACAGTGGCAACTGCGGCAAGGAAAGAAACCTTGAGAGGAAACAGACAAGGTTTTTCCAAACAGCTTATTTATTTAAATCTAAAAGTTTTGCTGTTCGGTTTCTGTATCGATTTACATGACATGTAACATAACATCCTGCTTTTAATTTGGTTTGTTATTTGAATCCTTCTAACTGTATGCATGGACACATGTACCTATAAAATAGTAGTACTACAGGGTGTCTATAAGAGGCATTTAATTTGAAATACATTAAAACAATTTAAATTCTGTTTCTATTTACCATCTAAGACCTGGATTTTTCCCCCACAGCTACCTCCAAACACACACACGCACACACACACACACACACAGAATCCCACAAAAGAGGGTTTGAACATAAGAAACAATTCTAGAAAAGGGACAAAAACCCACTGTAGGAGGGCCAGAGGTCAGTGGTTTGACCTGACCCCAAAGGAGTTGACCTGTAATGCTTTTCAGTTGAGATAAGGCTTGAAAGCATCCTGTGTGTGACTGATAATATGCTCTGGGGTGAAACAATGTGATACAGGAGGACTTAAAGCCTTGACCAACAGGATTCCGGAGGTTCTTATAGATGACAGAGATTTAAAGATCATTCAATACCCATAGTCTCTGGACAGGCAGGGATTGGGCTACTAATGAAGCATGACAAAGCAAAGCCTCCCCCACTACAGGATTTTTTTAAGGTACATCTTTTACAGGTTTGTAAGGCCAAACCACTAATGACTTGAAGGGTATTGTAGAGCTCTCAGTGCGCATCCCTATTAAGACAGTCTACTTATACTAATACCTGTGCCATTATGTTCTTAGTATGAGTTAAGCAATGTGTCCTCACCTACAGTCTGTGAAAAACAAAATTCTATCCACAGATTTTGAGATAGCACCTTAGATTTTGGTTTAGAGCTGTTATTCTAGTGCACAGATGCATAGATCGAATAAACAAAAGACTGAAAACAAAAGATGCAGTTAAAAAGACAAGGGACCATCTCTCAGGCCCCCGAGGGGGTCCGAGAACACGGGTATGTTTCAGCATGAACAAAAGCCAGCAACCAGAATAGAAAAGAGCTTCAGTAATGCGGTTGCTTACTTTGTGATTACTGATTAATCAAACTGGCCGCACTAAATCTAAATCCAATCAACTCAACACAAATATCAATTTATACTATTTGACTATTTATAACCAGTAAATATTTGCTTCGATCGATAGCTGTTCTCTCGCTTTCTTATTTCACAAATCAGCTGCAAAACAAGAGATTCCATAACTCTTGAGTTCCTAGAATCCCTATACGTACACACGCGCACACACGCACACACAAACACACACACACACACACACACACACACACACCCCACTTATCTGTTTGGCTGCTTAGAGTGTATTGTGAGTACACAGCTTAGTTACATTAAACCCACTCAGTGGAAAGGCAGATCTAGTACAAGGGAGAAATCACATAATCATCAAGAAAAAAAGCATTAACTGCAACTTTATGTTTTCCAATAAGGTTATTTTTTCCATATTGTATTCTCTGACTTTTTTAATGAATCATATAACACACAGTAGCAAGATTAGGTCTGATTTCTTAGTACCACAGGCTGTTGATTCCACATACCACATCATAAGCAGAACCTGTGCATGTCAAATACAGACATGCAAATAAAATGTATTATCTCCTTTATTTTTTGCTAAAAAGCACCGGGGGTAAAACAGAAAGACTAAACACTAATGCACTGTACAATTAAAACACAAACATCACAAAAGGACAGATTACAGAACCTTGTTTTAATTGGAAAAAACTTTTTTCCCACTATCCTACTATTGTCATCCGACAATGACCTAATGTCGGAAAATGCGACATTGAGGAACACCATGAAGATGAATTCAAATGTAAAATCATCTTTAGTTGTGTAACACACTTTAGTGTGTAATAGGGCAACCTCATCATTGCTATTATTAGATAAGCATTTACTTTTACTGTTGGTGGAAAGACCTACCTCCAGCCGGAAGGCCGAGTCCTTCACAATCTTCAAGAAACAACTGAAAACTCTTCTCTTTTCTGTGAGCATCTAACTGTACTTATTATCCTTTATCCCTTCCAGTCCTGAATATTTAGCGTTTTCGAAAGATAACTGAAACCTTATACAATGAGCGCTGCTCGTGTTTATTGCCACCTTATGATAAATCGCTTGTCGCATTCCTCCGGACAAAAGTCTTCCGAATGAATGAATGTCAATGTAAATGCATTGCTCAAACCTGACAGTTGTATTGCTTACTTATTAATGCGTTATTAATAATCTACTATCACATCCAGCCATTACTGATGATGTGAAGCATGAGGTGCTCAGAGTGCATAACTCTTTTGCAGTGGTCTTTCTTCACCTCACCTCTTTTACAACTGTATGCACATCAGATGGCATTTCAAGGTTACTATAAGTCATAATATCAGAAGTCAGAAGATTTTTTTAATAGGTTCCCCGAGATAGAAGAAGATTTTGAGAAATACATGAAGCAGATATATCAGAGCAGATATTTCTTACAAATACTTTTGCTTTTGTTTTTTGATGGCAGGAGTCCAGAAACCTGGCCAGGTGTCACTGGGTTCAGGTTGTTTGTAGTGATAAATAAAGGGAGTATCAGGTGTAGTACAATACACACACACCAAACACACAAACACTTACTCTCTGTCTCTCTCTGTGTCTCTCTGTCTATTTCTCTCTCTCTCTCTCTTCCCCGGAGGGTTACTCCCAGTCGGGTTGTCAGGCTTGCTGATGAATAGTGATATCACACTGTCTTCTGTTTGAATGGCAGGGGTTAAACCAGATTACTATCACCTAAATCCAAAATTATGCAAACATTAGAGGTTAGCGCTAGCACTAAAACCTTTGAATTTAATCAATTTTGGCATAATGAGTACCTAACAGACAAGACAATATATTAGTAATTGCCAAAAGTACTATGAACGATAAAATATAAATTTTTTCCATTCAAAAAATTAATGAATGTGCTCATTTAATAATGAATTGTTTTTTAATTTCCCCAAATAGAACTCTGAAGTCTACGGCAGCTATGCAGCAATGCTTCTTAAAACAAGTTACAGCAAATTCGCCACAGCTTGCTCATCAGGGATAAATCCACACCGTTCACCTTGACTGTTGATTTCTGTAAAGCTGCTTTGAGACAATGTCTGTTGTGAAAAGCGCCATAGAAATAAACTTGACTTGACTTAAAAAAAATGGTGTTTGTTCAGGAAATATGATCTGTTTAAAAACTGTTTTTGACCATTTTCAATTAAGTGTTTAATTGACATTAATATTAGCAGTTATTTTTTAATAATAATTAGAAATGCTCTGATTTTGTAATGTTACAGCTGAGCTCATATGGCACCTGCAGTACTAGGTGATATTATTTATTTATTTTAGGACAAATGTAATTAAAATTCGCAAATTGTTGATTATTGTTAGTTAATTTATACTTAACCTCACACGTTTACTGATTATGCAACAGAGATTCTGACAAACATTTCTGCAAAAAGTCTTTCTCTTAAAAGTGTCTTCACAACCAGATCAATATTTGAATTAATACGACATCAAAACACTGGATTTTTTTTGAATAATTGAGTATGTAAATAGATTATTTTTTAGTTAGAAGAAACCTTATTTGCATAAGTAAATAGCTGTTGTTTTGTTTTTCAATACAAACATACTTGAAGAGTGCAACAAACCACTGGCAATGGGTGAATGTAATATGTGTTGTTTTTATTTAGTTATATCTGTAGTGTCTTGTAGTGTCTGAAACAACAAGACATAATAAGAGTCACTCTGCCTTTCTGTGCTGTTGCGTCTGCATACGATTTGCAACCTGTATGCAAAGGCCACTTTTTTATTCCCCAATATCTAAGCTGTTTCTCGTTGCGAGTCAAATTGAGTTGCCAAATTTAGCGTTGTCTCATAATCTTAGCATATTTAATGGCCGCCATAGGCTTAGTCACAAACAAATCGCATTGGCTTATTTCAGCTAAAATCAAACACAGTCTCTGTCACTGGGCTCTCTGAAAAAAAGAGAGCGGTGGTTAGGGTTAGCTGCACCAAACAACTTGTGTTTCCTTGTGTTGCTTTAAGATGGGAATAAAGGCTTCTATGTGCTCCCACCACATGCTGTTGATCACTTGATCAAGATCCCAGACCTCAAATCAAAGTGAATCATCACTAACTCAGATTTAGTAGGTAAGCAGTGGGTTTGGACAAAAGCATTTCTGGAAGCCATTTATCAGTGTAGATATAAAAATTGATAGATGGATGGATGGATGAATGGATGGATGAATGGACTGACAGAGGGATAAATAGTAAAGTGGATGTTAGATGGGATTCAGGAAGTTACTACAGTGAAATTCTGCAAATATGCTGGATGTAATTAACTTAAATTTAAGTATATTATACAAAGTTCCAGAGAAACAGGAAGTTGCACACAGTGGCTCATTCTCTATTGGCCTCAGACACACTTTGATAGATAGATAGATAGATAGATAGATAGATAGATAGATAGATAGATAGATAGATAGACAGATAGACAGACAGACAGACAGACAGACAGACAGACAGACAGATTTTGCCCCACCTGTGTTGCTCTGCCGTCTCGTTGTCCAGCAGCTCTATGTCACACACACTGCAGCGTTCCCGCTGGCCTTCGTGCTTTGCCCCTGCTGTGCAATTGCTCAGTTTGCTGAAGAACTCCCGCTGAATGAAGCTCTGGTGGAAGAGCCCGCCGTAAGCGCCAAAGTCTGCAGACATTGCAATGGTGGGTGGCATGTGCAGAGATGAAGCCATGGATACAGATATGGGCAGCATGCTTTCATTCTTATGGTTGTACAATGCTGCAAGATGTCTCTCAGCTAGACTGGCAACGCTTGCTGGTCCCACTTGGCTGGCATCTCCATGTGATTCAGGAACACCATCGGTGGAATGGAGTTCCCGAGCACTAGTGATGACGGTGCCTCTAGTGGGGGTTCCCGGCGTGCCTCTGTGCTGTTTGGACTCACTTATACCATCTCCATTTCTGGAAGAGCTTCCCTCGTGGCTATCCTCCTCATCCACTTGCATCATTTCAGTCTTAATCTTTTCCAGCAATGGAGAAGAATTTTCTTGGGGGAAACCGATGCCATGTTGCACAGTCCCGGCAAAGAGAGACTGGCCGATGCTCATCAGACTTTCAACAGCAGCTCTTGTGGGGCTGATAGTATTAAGGCCCAGTGGCTCTGAACTTAATGGCTTTTTGTCAACCATATTGCCCAGGGCCAGTCGATGGCGGCCAGCAGAACTGTAGCTGCCCTCTTGTATGGAATGCTTTTTGGAGATCAAAGTGCTCTTTAAATACTTCATCCGACGCTCATCATCATCTTCTGTGCCATTCTCGTTCGTGTTTATGTCCATGTCATTCTCTTCAGAAGACTGGATGGTCTCCAAGATCTTCAGACACTGCTCCTCTAAATACTCAATCTCCAGAATCTCTGCAGCATATAGCAGGTCGTCTAAATCTTCAAGTTTAGCCTGGAGTGTGGCAGTGTAGGCATATTCCAGGATCTGCTGGAAGGTCTTTGGTGAGAGGAAATCCAGAGTGTAGTGTTGGCTATTTCGGTGGAAAAGGATCTCAAACATTTTGCTGACACACGCAAGGACAGTTCTGTGGGCATGGAACTCCTGGCTGTCGACCATAATGACCACATCGCACAATGTCCCAGAAAGACGCATCTGGTTAGCTTTCTGCAACAGAGTCGTGGGGTGCCCCGGGTTTTGGAGATGGATCACGCCCATTTTAGTCAAATCCATCATAGCAGCATTAAACAAACCATGTCACAGCTTTCTCCGCTTGCTTCTTAGGTTTTCTAATCTGAGAGCAGAAAGGATAAGCAATGTTAACCACTCTCTCCAAAATCCTCACACAAATGACTAAACAAAAAATAAATCAATGTTTTTTTGTTGTTAAATCGCAGTTACATTCAGTGTTTAGGTAAACATTCGAATGCCATGAGTGATATATCGGAAAAAGGAATTAAAAGAGCTCTTGTTTTCAAAACCGGTTTATGAACAGTTACACAAGTTAATGAACAATTACACACGTAACTGGAAGAACAACATGTACTCTAAAGGTATGCATGTGTTAGCAGACCTTTGAATAATTGCATTATGTTACAAATAAAAACACTGAGGTTAAATGAGGACAATGTTTTAGGAAAGAGTAAACCAGTGACTCTGCAAATCAACAGATGTCTGAAACACTGGCTTGCTTCATTACGTGCATGTGAAGTGACATAACTGCCTTAAAACACGTCTCATAATTGATATGCATAACAGAAGCACAGACGACTTTGTGATGGCAGATGATCATTACAGCTTTAATACCCTGAATGCAATCTTTTTAGCACGTGCAAACTGGAATCAGTGGCATGTTTTTATTTCTTTATTTTGTAACCTTCTCTCTAGGTCGATCAGAACGCTGTAAAAGTATCCGATCTCATCTCGGAAATAACATCTCGCATCCAGAATGCATGCCTGGAGAAGCAACACTTTGCATGCCATGCCACGGACGGAAACGTGCCATTCATGTTGTAGGCTTCACACACCGCACGGGTACTCATTACTAATCAAAACCGAGATCCGAGATCGTAATGAAGGTCGTAATCTGATCAATGACACCCGATTAGACACCAGATTAGATCAGCAACACTGAATCAACAAGCTCACCTGGCACACGCGAGCACGCACGAGCCCAGTGATGGCACCTGAGTGACAAGTTGCAAGAAAAAAATAGAAATAAATAAATGCACGCGCTTTTCTTTTAGATACTACCGACTTTTTTTATTTATTGCAATGCTTGTTTGCTGTTGACAGTTTTGAAAAAAAAAAAAAAAAAAGTAAAAAATTGCACTTGCTGGATATGTTTTTTTGGAATGCCGAGCGGAAAACGTGTCCAATCACTGAAATGTCTTATGGCAGTTTGTTGATCTAATCTCTATCTTCTGGACAATCAACGCGTAAAAGTATTAAGTAAAGAAGGAGTGTAACTCTGGCTTACCCGGTTGTCCGCGCGTGATTCAACAGCTGTTCATAAAGAGCGTCCTGAGCGCAGCGCGCGAGCGAGCTGGATTCAACAGAACCCGCTTCACGCGCACAGAGTCGCGTCCTCGGCCGGCCAACCAGCGGCTCCGAGTGACGTCACAACTTCGAGACGTCGGAGTCGGAGACGTCTCGCGGGACTGATGGCTCTTTAAACGTAGACGCTTGGGTTTGTGTGGAAGCAACTACACTGAATATAATTCCCAACCTTTACCTGAGGTCAAAAATCACTCAATATACATTTCCATTATATGTTATTCCTTCTCAATTATAACAATAACAAAAAAACATGGAGACTCACAACAACTAGAGATGCACCAACTACTGTATACCTCCAAACACTTCCGTGTTAGGATACATTTCTATTATCTGATATTCTTTTTTGTTTAAAAAAAAATGGATACTCACAACAGTTAGAGTTTCTTATAAAAACAAAAAAAAACAAAGCAATGGACAAAATCAACAACTAAAGATGCATCACTATTCATAATCTTCACTCACTGTGTGTTAGGACACATTTCTATCATATGATATTACTTTTTTGGCTAAAAAAAAGAACATGGACCCTTATATCATGTAGAGATGAACCAAATATAGATAACTTCCAATCACTTTGAGTTACGAATATGGCATTTGACAGACATCCTTCATCCAGAGAGACTTCCCAGTAATACATCTGAGCAATTGAAGGTTAAGAGCCTTGCTCAAGGACCCAGAAATGGCATCTTGTTGGTGATGGAATTTGAATCCATAACTTTCTGATCAGACGTTGAACATTTTATCCGCTGAGCTACCACTTCCCTACACATTTCTAGGACACATTTCTATGATATGCTTTTTATTTTGATTAAAAAACAGCCATAGACACTCACAACTTTAGAGATGCACCAAATATACATCACTTCTACATTCAAAACTCATTGTTTTTAGAAGTTTGTCTACAGTGTATGTCTAAGTTTAGCACCTTATGGCCTTTGGTCTGTGGCGCCCTCCTCCCAATTCCATAAAAGTTCCCATAGGAAGGACAAAATCCTGGCTTTGCCAACCAGGTTCCTATTATCACATACACTTGTTCTTACACTGGTAAGAACCAACATGTGTAGAAGCTTCACAGAATATGACATCCAGTTAAGGAAACATAGTGAGTATCAACGCTCGATGGTTTTTGTGGTGCAATGTGGGTTTTTTATTTACTAAACAATTAATTGAAACGGCCCTAAAATGGTTGACCACTTGATCAGTGCACTTTGATCCTGAGGGAACGTCGTATCGTTTTACTGTGTACTGTACTGTATATGGTTGGAATGACAATAAAAGTCTAGTTAACTTCTTAACAAGTCAGCTGATTGAGACACACCCTGTCTACTTTCTAGACGGCACAGTGATGCAGCAGATATAGAGTTCAGAAATCCCAGTTTAATCATGGGCTCTGGTTACACACAGTGTGGAAGTTCACATATTTGTCCCTGTGTTCACGTTTTTTTTCTACTGTTTTTATCTGTTCTGATCTGATGATCTGTTTTTATCATGGTTCAGCAGTTCTCTGAAGGGTTTTATCTGGGCTACTAACTAAGACGAGACTGGATTTAAATCTGGATGTACATTTAGATCCCAAAAGCTCAAGCCAAAGTTAACAATGAAAAGAAACCCTGAGAAAAACCAGGCTCATTAGGGAACCAAGGCTCTTGTTAATGACAGTGAGTGGTGTGAAAATAAATCCTAACCTGTCCAGGATTATATACTCTGAAGTCAACTAGTTGTTTGGATGCTTTAGATGAGTATCAGTTCTCACCAGTTTATTCTTTCCAGTTGAAATTATTACCTGAGGAATGTTTGAGATTGAGACTTGGATATAAACTGTGTTCAGGAAGGGCAATTTTTAGATTATCCATGTAGGAGCATCACCAGAAGCAGAAACTGAGTCACAAGTCTAGAAGCTTCAAGCAGGAAAACGGCAGGAGAACTGTGTCAAGATCGGGTACTGGCATCGCATCAGGCAGCAGGAGTACACATATAGCGTGACATACAGATATATTTTCAGACTCTTTCACTTGTTACTTTGAAGATTTGCTTACAAGAACAAAGAAGCACAACCCCTTCCTGCCGGGTGCATGAGTGCATATTGATGAAACTCGTATAAAATGCTGTCTAACATTTGGAAATATCCTACATTCTATAGCAGATATGGTGCTTCTTTAAGGCCAGAGATGCAGTGTGTGAGTGGTCACAGTAGACAGCAGTGGCCTCCTTCAACCCTCTCAGCCCGAAATCTCTGATGCAGAAGAAAACACCCAGTAGACCTATTTTCTTTTTTGCTCGTTTCGGAGAAGACAATCCCACGCCTCACTTCACTGATCTCAAACAGCAATTATGCTACACAGCTCATGAGAAATAGAACTGTATAAGAAATCCTATGACTTATGCAAAGACACTGTATTTCCAAAGCTTTAAAGTCTTTTCTGTCAGAACGACGCAAGGTTAAATGATCTGTTTTTATCAGTGTAGGTACAATCCATTTCAAATTGAGTCAGAGTATAAATTTTGGGAAAAATGCAATAATAAGGAAGCAAGTACCAGGGTGTGTAATTTTATGTACATATATAAATATTTACAATTCATTTTAAAGTAAGTCAAAGTAGGAATTTGGAGAAAAATGTAAAAATAAGGAAGCTTGTACGGGGGGTTTGTGATTTTATGTACATATATAAATATGTCTGTGTGTGCATATATAATATGTATTATAATATATAAATATATATATAGAGAGATCACAAGTATATCTATTATAATATTCAGTTCCTATAGCTTTTAATCTGTTAACTAGTTGCATTAAATTTGTTAAAATCTAGAACCCATGTAGACCTACAAGTTTGCAACAATAGACCTATAAATTAAGTACAATTTGTGTCCTGATGGTTCTGCTCTAATAGATTAAACATTTTTATTATTCATATTTAAATAATTGCCTAATACACAATGCTGTATTTTTACTAAAATATTTCATAGTATAAATAGGTGCCTGGACCTTACAGTATATTACATACTGTAAGTAAAAAATGTTTGAGAAGTTTATCAAGAGGTCTCAGAAGAAGGGTCTTCCAACTGTTGAAAGCAGTTGTACCAATTATGGTTTCACAAAGCATACCAGTGACATCTGCTGGCCATAAAGGGAACAATCCACACATTTTTTTTGTTGAAGAAATTTGTGCTTTAAAGCAGCATACCATGGAAAACTCGGTATTAAAACTATAGTCTGGGATGATATACAAAGCATTTAACATGCTTTCCTTTATAGTTCTAGATTATTTTGTTGTTATCAGGAGCCTCGTGTCTCATGCATCACATCATATAGACTGACCACAAGAAAATACAATCAGAGAAAATAGCCTTGCATTTTAGTTTAATCAAAATGTGTTAGAACAACACAACTTATGACATGTTTTTATGCATAACAGATTAAAGCACAGTTTTACTCACTGTCCTACAGTACATTACTTCCTCATAAGAATCCATCTCAGAAATACACGGCACACTGTTTGGTTAGACTGGCTGAGTATATTGAAAGTGGGTAAAATAATAAAAGAAAATATATATATATATAATTAAAGTATGTATATATATATATTTCTTGAGCACAGATAATTACACTTTTGTTATTTGTACCCCAGAGACTGAATATCTGCTGCTGGATGGAAATATATAGCACGCTGAACACCAAAAAGTCAACCTACACACGGCTCTGGGCATGCACGTATAGATCAAATCTGCCATCTGTGCCCTACACTTTTCCTGGAACATCAGTGATGGGCAAAGCAGACTTTCATGCAATTGGTAGTGGAGAATCAAGAACACTTGAAATGATAGGAGTGTCATAGCGATCCTCTTTTACACAGATGGATGTCGGCTATCGAATTTACATCATTATATATCCAAATAAAAATTGCCTACCTTTTACCATTAAGCTATGCGGACATTCTCAAAAACAAATAAATTATAAAAAAAATACACATACAGAATACACAAACACAGTGCACAAGCTTACAGTCAGCTGAGTAATACAAACGTTTCACCCGAAGGGACACGGTACAAAAATGGTCATATTTCTGTTCAAAGTTTTCACAAAGCAATGTTTTGAAGAAAAAACAAACAAAAAAAAATTCATTTCAGTTCTCAGAGAATAATAAAAAATAACAATTATATTCCTTTAGAGAAGTGAAATAACAATATGAATGAACCTGGTGATTAGAATACTACTTGTTCACTGTGTTTAACTGCATTTATGAAGTCAAGTGGGTTTTTCCAATATATATCTTCAAACATCAGTTTACAAACGAATACAAACCAGAAAGAAGAAAAAAGCAACAGAGCGTAAACAAGATTTTCGATCGAACTATTAAACGAGACTAGCCCTCGGAAAACTGGGATTAAAAAATAGTCATAATTTCCATTTCGACAAAGAAATGTGTAAATAAAATAAAGATACGATATAAACTAGCAGCGAATATGTGCTGTGATTCACCTGAATGCGAGATGCCTGGTTTTCATAAACACTCGAAATGTGCAGCCAACTCACGTAAAAAGAGCAACAGAAACGCTGTGAGGTTTTGCTTCATTTAACCGGAACGAATGTGAAAATGGAAAGAAAAAAAAAAAAGCATACGTACATCATGTACACCAAATCTCAGTCTTAGAAATGTACAAGCTTCTGATACACTTTGCTGTTTCAGAAACAAAAGATCATTAAGGGCACTGTAAGAGAGAACGGTTTGCGTGTTCATCGTGACGTTGCCGCGCTTCGTCTTTGGGCTTGTCGGATCATGCCTTACTCTCAACGGTGTGCGTTTGCAGCACCGCGTTTGGTTCTGCCTGGGCTTCTGGCTGGATCTTCTTCAGCTCTCCGTCCTCGGCTTTAATTTCCTCATTCTCCAGGATTTTCCTGTGAGATTGATTCATTAGAAATAAGTATGAAAACTTACAGGAAATGACAACACACAACACCGAATGAAATATTAACGTCTATGTACTTGGCGATTAATTAGAGAGATTCGTACTCGTTTTGTGGAGCTGGTGGGTCTGCGGAGGCAACTGTAGCAAGAGAGTGTAAGCCGCCCTGTGGGAAATGTGTTGGTGAGGCACCTCCATCTATTTGGAGCTCAAGATCCTCTGAGGAGAAAGGGCCACCACTGGCTTGCGGATTAGGGACAATCGTGCTGGTCTCACACGGGCTTCCTAAAAGCATTGGCTCTGCCTCCAGATCTCCAGCTTCCTTCTCGGTGCTAAGAGTAAGAGAAGCTGGAGGCTGCGTGTCGAGTTCTACAGATTTAATCTGACCATCTGAATGAATACTGCCCTGAGAATCAGCCAGATCGACCAAGGGAGGGTCTGATGAGGGGAGGGAACTGTCTAAGGGTCTGGAGGTTTTCGGAGTGGATTTGGGCTCAGAGGGAGGAGCTGTGAGGCTGGAGGTGAGTGTGGTGCTCTCACTAACAGGGCTGCTCTGACTCAGGTCAAATGTGTCAGTGACCGTGTCTGAGTTGGTGGCCAAGGACAGGGGCAAGTCCACCACTGTAGACCTGACTTCTGTCTGTCGCCTGTTAGGAGGCAGAGAGAGAAAGTGAAGTTATATTAAACTAAATACTTTGCACACATAGACAAACGCTTTTGTTTTGTTCTAAAACTGGCTATTGTTAGTATGTGTATTCATACACTTTAAAACAAAAGTATTGGCACACCTGACCTTTCCTGTCATATGTACTTCTTTCCAAAACTGTTACCAAAAAGTTGAAGGCACACACTTGTGAAGGATGTTTTTTCTTTCAGTTAGTCAAGTCAAGTCAAGTTTATTTCTATAGCGCTTTTCACAACAGACATTGTCTTAAAGCAGCTTTACAGAAATCAACAGTCAAGGTGAATGGTGTGTATTTATCCCTGATGTGCAAGTCATGGGGACTGTGGCAAGGAAAAACTCGACTTAGATGTCATGAGGAAGAAACCTTGAAAGGAACCAGACTCAAAAGGGAAACCCATCCTCATTTAGGTGACATCAAGAGTGTGATTATAATCTTTAAACAATACAGAACACTGGAGAGTGAGAACTAACATGAGCACTGGAGTGTAAGATTATGGGTAATGTTCTTTCTACAGTCTTCCAAGTCTTTTGTGGTTATAAAACTAGGAGCTACTCAGCTAGCTCAACATTTGTGACCATCACAGATCCAACACCAGCTTCTCCATGCCAGAGCCTTTGAACACTCCAGGAGGTCCAATATCAAAACTTTCAGTTCATTTAAATGTGGCTCAAACCTGTTCCAGCAAGACATAACACCTGCGCACAAAGTCAGCTTCATATAGATCTGGTTTCCATGGGGTGAAGTAGAAGATCTTGGGTGGCCTGCTATAAAGATCTGACCTCAACCTTATTGATTGACATTCCATAATCTAGTGAAACATTTACCCTGAAAAGTGAAAGTTGTCTCATTACAACAGCAAATGGGGACTAAATGTGGAATGGGATGTTCAAATTGTGTATATGAATCCTGTAATCCAGTGTCCACAAACTTTTGTCTATATAGAGTTTTTGTTCAGGACACATCACCATATTCAGTTATAGCCCTAAATCCCTGTGGTGTGCATCCCCTCATACATAACACACTTACTCTGGCTCAGTTAGGGGCGTGGTCTCGTTTGGCTCTGTGTGCCCTCCTACGTCGTGATTGGCTGTGAGCCCATCCTCATTCGTCATTTCTACAATGGGCTCTTTGGAGTCGTCGTTCCTGTGATAAAAGATACATGAGATTTACAGCAGCTTATCTATTTGAATGGAATATAGATTCCTTTTTTTTTTTTTTGTTGCAATTTTACAACTTTATCAGCACAAGATAAGCAACTGGAACGAGAAAAAAAGTCATTCGCCTTAAAAAATTGTACATTCCATTTACTATATTGTCACTTTTTAATTATACTCTACATATTTTGCTTGTGCAATTTTTCCATTTGTAATTATTCTATTTATTTTCTCTGGTGACATATTCCAGACTCTTTGCTGGCTCTTAGAACAAGGTTTACGCTGTGATTGAATTAACTGGGATTTGGAGTGATACAATCTTCTAACCTGAAGCAACACATGTGCAACAGAATGATCGTGTTTCAATTGATATAGCTAGACAGTCTGTCCCAAGAATTACTTTACAATGCTAACAGATCTCCCAAATGGCATCAGAATTTACTGGATAAATGTTTTCTTTTAAAACTAACATAAACTAATACAAACCTGAGCATATATTTATAGCAGCCACTGCTTTTAGAGCAGTTGTTAAAGGAAATTAATTAACACTTTCTGACCAATCAGAAACGAGAAATGAACAACGCTGTGGTAATAAAGGTAACTCGTTTGAACATGTTGAGGCAGGCAATCTGACGTGGCCAGGCTCAGACCTGTCAGACAGTGTGCACTCTGGAGATGGCAATTACTGATGGATGTATAACACAATTTAGAGTAGATTGAGATATTTCCATCTTTCCAGTGACACAGTAGCAAAGAAATGTCAAAACCATGATGTGGTACTACAAACTGTCATGACCAGTAACAACAATTTTAAATTAATTCAGCACAACAAAATGTTTGTATAGCACTTTTACAGTTAGCTGATTAACTTGATTACAGCCACCCCCAAACTGACATGTAATTCCGATAAGGTAATCAGTGGCAGACTGGAAACTAACATTAGCCTGCAGATTTGCATTTTTTTCTGAAGTGCATCTGTCAATATTAAACCATAGGGTTAAATATTGTCCAGCATATAAAATCCCTTATGAAAAATATAGTACTGAGAAACAAAGTATTGAGTGATGATGGAAATCACCACGGAAATGAAAATGTGAAAAAAGAAAAAACACAAATAAAAAACCCAACAAAAAATGTCAAGCTCTTTAGACTGGAGACATAAAATAGTTTAAATTGAATGCATGCTCTGTCTCCTCTTCACAGCCTGTCAATGTCTTATATCTCCTCTCTCCTCTTTTTCCCCCAGCTGTCTGTACGTCAGACTCAGTATCTGACTCGTCTCTTTTTCTTTGCTCTTAATCTGCTTCAAAATTAAACATTGACAAGCCTTTTCATTCCCCCCACCTAAATTGTAATACATAAGAGTAAACAGTGCTTGAATGATTTTTAAAGACCGTCGTGCGGCATATTTAATAATGTCTTTAATACAGTGTTGAATTGATTGAAAGGTAATTTTCTGCAGTTAAATGGTTTTAAAGCTGAAGGTTTAGTCAGACTGCATTAGGTATCTCTGGGGCTGCCATTTAAAAAGAAAACAAGAAGTTGGGGGTGTTTTGTGGAATAAATATTTAGTGTCCATGTGCTGTTTCCAATAAGTGTGCCAAAGATGAAGTAAAGATGCACAAAATAAAAATTATATTACTGTTTTTTTCTTTTTATTGTACACTGTAGCATTGCCAGAACTAGTGTCATCTGCTCATACCTTACCAGGGGCACTTTCAGTAGAATAAACAATATCCTGAGAGACAAAACAACCAAAGTTGTCAGATGCTAAAGCACAAACAAATAGCAGGGTCTCTGAGTGGTCCTAATGGCAGCCTGTTACATGGTGTAGTGTGTGTGAGACATCAGAAAGTCAATCCATCTACAATTAAATATTAGCCACGTCCTTACCAAGTAAATATTAGAAATTATAGTTTGTATAAGCAACCATTCCCTACCCTATGAGTCAAATCTTTCAAATGTTCAAATGCTAAACTCTTGAATGGATCTTTAACTTCCTTTCTCTGTTACTAATTACTTTCTTATTCCAAAGAGCGATTAGCATTCATAAGCTTGCACTTCATTTGCTACAGGATATCAAAAAATGTACCCGCTGGTTAAAAAGACGCTTGGAAGCGTGACAGTGCTCATTCACAATGTCTCCTTTTTTTGTACTAGTAGTTAGCGCTGCTGTTTGACCCCATGCCTCTGCATAAATGAGCAATAACTGCTATTATGACTGACATACTGTATCTCTTCACCTCTAATATTTGTGACTGTTTAATGATTAGTTTAATATATGTCTTTTATAATTTTATGTTTGCTGTCTCAAAATAGTATACAAGATGTATAATCAGTTCCCAGTACTTATCTTATGTATTGACATTGCAATAAAGTACCAGAACTGAAATGTGTATGTAATGAAGACCCTTTATGACGACTGGTTGCATGGTATGATTCAAAAACAAAGCTCTAGATCTAATACTAAAATGATTAAAAAAAAAGTCCCAATCACAGACTAGGACTATGTGCTGCTGAATATCAGTCCAGACAAAAAATAAAAAATGTGCCTTTATTACTTTCATTTTGTGCTTGCAAGACATACACTCACCATTCAATTTATTAGGAATACCTTTATGCCTGCAATTAACCAATCAATCAATTAGCTGATCATGTGGCAGCAGCGCAATGCATATCATGCGGACGCAAACCACTTTTCAGTTGATGTTGACTTCAAACTTAATTATGACTTTGAAGTATTTAGCATAATGCAACATAAATTGACAATTTTGGAAAATAAAAATGCCTCAAATGCAGGTTCTCAGCCATTTTCCTTTCACTATGATCTTCAGGATGATGGGCATGAACTACGTTTCCCATCAGCCACTTCTCCTCACCAAACCATGTGACGTGATTGTTTGTGCACCTGTTTCACATTAACAGCTAATTGGCACTTGTATAAAGACTCAACTGTCATGTTTGCCTTACCATGGTTGCTGTTGTTTTCCAGAATCCTGCTCCTCATGCTAAGGTTTTTTTTAAGAGGAAATCAGACGTTTTTGAATCGCTCTACACCAACAACCAAGCGATCGCTAGTTTTCCACATTCTGAAGCTCTTGACTCCTGATTTTATGCAGTGTATTGCTACACGATTGAAACACTGTATATATCAAATTCAGCCTTTTGCTTAATATAGGATGTAATAATTATACACAACAAGCCAACAATACATTCTCAGTTCTGGATACACAGTGCCATAAATAAACACTCAATCTCCTTACGCAAATGCGGTTTTTGCTGCTTCTACATCCTTGCCCTTCGGACCGGTCCCGGGTTTGCCACAGAGGCACATTAGCAGGCCACACTTGTTGACAAAGCAGCAGGTGGCGTCCACGACCAACAACAGGACCACACACACCAGGATTAGGATCCCAACAATCAGCCCTGTGCTCAGGCCTGGGCCGTCCTCCATGAAGTCTGGGGGAGACAGAGAGACAGGAAAGATAATGGCAGATAGAGGGAGAGAGAAAGAGAGAGAGCAAGAGAGAGAGAGAGAGTGACAGAGAGAGAGAGAGAGAGAGAGAGAGAGAGAGAGACTAAGCAAACTGGCTAAAGATTATTTTGCAACCAGAAAAAAGCAATTACTAGGAAAAGATTATAAATAATTAATATCTAATACTCACACTACAGTGAATATAAATCATTTGCTATAACATCATTATTTAACTTGGCCTAATGTGACACCAGTTTAAATCAGATTTTACCACACTAAAAAATGACACTTTCTGACACAGAGGTGTTGCTAATTTGCCTTCAGTTTTTTGCCTCTGAATCTAAAACTGTTTGCTAATTGCTTTACACTAAATCAAGTACTATATATTTCTTAGTATTCATGACCGGTTTATGCCTAGGCTGAACATGCCGTATTGCTAACTCATTAAGTTTTGGTACAGTGTGTCTTTGAGAGAACACTCAAAGGTCAGAGGCAACAGCACTCCCTGTCTCAGGTTGCTCTTGTTATAGCCTTTCTGAAGTTCTACTCTGGTTGGTGAACAAGCTGTTCTGGAAAATTTTCAATGATATGAACAAACAAACAAAAATCTGCAGATCATGTATACTGACTCATCATTAGCTGTATTTTCTTCTTTCTTTTTTCAATATGCGTCCAAGCTAATTCTAATTCGGCATTAAGGCAGATGGCTGTTAGTTTACTTCCTACATGAAAGCAAATGTCAATATCGGATCATCTGTTCTGTGATGTCAAATTTTGCTTTTAGAGCAATAAACCAACTTGTCTGAGAAAAATAAATCCCAATGTTATCCGTATGGAAACTTTTTGGCAGTAATTTTGTCTTAATGCTTCAATCAATGTGTTTTTTCTGTATACTTTACATACTGTTGGTGCAAAGAAAGGCTGCAAGAAGGTCCTGCACGTGAATAAAACACAAATGCATTCGCTATCATGTTTACGAAAAAAATCTAAAATAAATAAAGGATTCTGAAAGAAAGAAGCAGCAGACAAACCATTTTATGGTCAGATAAGAATATATGAGATTAATAAAGAAATTGTCACATATACTGCACATATACATTTGAGGTGTTAGAGTTCTATTTCACAAAACGGTGTACTCACCAGCAAACATCAGCAACAACTAACATGACGATGATGTCAGCTGTCATAAATGCATTTGCAGGTACAAAAGAACATCAACAAACCGCTGTAAAAGCGAACATGCCGTTGTACCGTGAGATTATATAGATGGCGCTAAATGAATAGGAAATGATAATGCAGGCAACTAATTTATATATACATTTATAAAAAAAGTATTTAATAAATCCAGATATGCACATGCCTAGAGGGTACATGCCAGTGTTTTTCTTGTTACTCTTATAGATTCGCAGAATAACAGTCTGAGTTGCAGATCTCCGCAAATGTTTCGGTGTTATAAAGTCTGTCTTTAAAGATCATATAATGTACAATTTATACAGTATTTCAGCAGTTAGAAAATTAGTTGAATATGTACAGATAAGCAGAACCAGATTTTGCTGCATATAAACCTAGTTTAGTGCTTTCCATTCCATCTTGGCTGTACAGTGCACTCGGCTGAGAAAAGAACAGAAAAAAATAATAATATTGTGCTCTATAATATGAACATGATCAATAGATACTGAGTTGTCTGTTTTGTTAATTATGTTAATCCACACTCCAAGCTTAGTTGTATCGGCACAGATCATCAAATCATTAGCGAACGATCCAGCCAGGATGCCCTGAACACAAAAACACCTCTCGTTCATAACGCTAATCAAAGCATTGACAGCAGGAACAGTGAGAGCACCATCGGCAAGAAGGTGCACATCACTGAGGAGCTGCCGAGTGTGACTGAAGAACACCCACCCACACACACGCACACACGCAAACAAACGTGGCAGAGACACAGAGAAACATATACATTGAAATTTTGCACAGGAGGGGAAAAAAAAAACAACATAAAAGGTACAAGGATATTGTAGAAAAATATATTGCATGTGTGGGAATGTGATGATCCATCCATATCCAAGACCAGGCACAATGACACACGACAAACAGAGAAAGGAAGAGGGAAATGGGAGGGAAAAGAGAGAAGAAACAAGAGAAATAACAGTCAAAACCACAGAAATAAAGCTCGGGATTTAACCAAAAAGTGAAATGATGATGTGGAGGAAAGCGGAATGAAAAAAGCCGCAGAGTAGAAAGCTGGCGCGCGTCAGGGTAGTGAGTGGTTGAAATGGTTAATGCTCTGTTAATCAGGATACAATCCTTCAGAGCAGTGTTCATCACATACAAACCTGGATGCTGAATGTGTTATTTAGATCATTATCTAAAAAAGCAGGCGGGATCATTTATAAAGTGATTATATCTGAAAATAGAACTGGAAATAAAAAATAAAAAAATTAAGTTCAGAGTACAAAACAAACAAATAAATAAACACTTACCCGACTAGACATAAAACAGAAAAGAGACAAAGGCAAATGGCAAAGACAAAAACATCAAAATTAAGACCTTCATAACCTAAATCTGGGTTAGAAATGGAAATAACACAGATTTCAGCAGTGATGAACTCATCCAGGCCTGCGAGTGAGGAATAGCGCTCTAGAGAGGGAGCAGAGGGCTGAACATGATAGATGACTGCGGCACCTGAGCCCTGTTCCACCGAAATCCTAACGAGATGTGGTTCATAAAACAGAAATCTGAAGCGAAATCAGTTCACGGATTTAAGATTCAATTTGTGATTAAGGAGTAAACTAACAATACGCGTTAATCCTTATTGAAAAGCACGTTAGTTCAAGTTTCACCCAGGACACATACATATAATTATAATTGTCCTATAAAATTGCCACTTTCTAAACAATGAATTAGTTTCATCTATGTATATATGTGAGTATAGGTGAGACCACCCCTCACATTTCTGCAACAATTTTAGTAAAGCTTCTCAGAGGACAATACAATAGAAATAAAACCTGGATATACTTTAAAGTAGTCAATGTGCAGCTTGTATAGAAGTATAGATTTATTGTCCTCTGGAAATTACTCAACATACAGCCAGAATTGTCAAAAATACTGGCAACAAAAGTAAGGACACCCAAAGTAATAACAACTGTATGTCATGTAACAATGTCATATTCATCATGGTAATTTTTTTGTCTGCTCAACAGGACCAAACAAATTTGTATTAGAGCAGTTACAATTGGGTGCTTTGAGTACAAATCTCTCATACTGACCACTAGATGTTCAACATGGCACCTCATGGCAAAGAACTCTGAGGATTTGAGACGATTTGGCCTTGGCTATAAGAAGATTGGTAACATCCTGAATATGAGTTACAGTACAATGGCCAGGGTCATACAGAGGTTTTCCTAGACGGGTTCCACTCTGAACAGGCCTTTGCAAGGTTCCTAACTATTTTCAGGCAGCCTACATCCACAGAGGATCTGTGGTAAGTTCTTGAAGATATCTGAAACAACCTACCCACCAATGAACCTCAAAAACTGTACGCAAGTGAACCTTAAAGAATTGATGCTTTTTTGGCAAAACGTGTTCACACCAAATATTGATTTGATTTGTTTTTTTGTTTTTTTTTTTCCATTTAGTTAATTGATAAAAATAATCTATTAATACCTTCATGTTTGATATTATTCCTACTTTACAGCATTTTTTTATTTCTGCATGTATGCATATGTACAGTATTCTTATTAATAATCGTCTGATTATCTGTAATAGCAAATGGTTTTATTGATCTGCTGTCGTATTTAATCAATTTTAGTATTTACAACAATCTCCACATTATGTCTATACTCTTAACCCATGGCTTCACCGGGTTATCAGGGTCTGTAGGGATGGACGTTGTGTTAAATATAATGCGATGTTATATCTGGTTTGACTTGCTTCCTGGGTGAAACAGGGCTTAGATTAGGGACAGATTTTAATGCACTTTTGTAGACACTTTTGCTGGATTGAAATATTAAGTATGAAATATATACAATATATAGGTTGTAATTCATTTAAAGTATACTATGGTGCTCAGTATTCCTGGTACCAGTTAATATAATACCAGGATTACTAGTTCAATGGAAATACAATAAAACACTGGAGTTTCATTATAATGTGGTTGTGAAGTCTCTACTAAGCATGTAAATGTGGTGGTCTGGAAAAACCCAATGCATTTTGCATTATAAAATATAAGTAAAAACAACTCAAATTAGCCATAATCAGGTTTAGGTTGGGTTAAATTGGGTTCTACCTCACCCCAAATAATGGACAGAGGTCTGAATGCCTTCTCAATACATGGTGACTTTTCATGTGACAGTAATATCTGCCTTCTTTTTAGAGCTTGGAGTTCATGAAACATGATCACGTATATAACCGAAATGTTTTACTCCATATAAAATACTCAACTTTATATAAACATCATACACTATAGTTCAAAACGTTTGTTTACACGTGACCACAACTCCCCTCACTGTAATAATAACCGCCATTCTTCTAGGAAGGCTTTCCACTAGATTTTGGCTGTGGGGATATGTAATCATTCATTTCAGTTTATTTGTTAGGGTTATGTGGAAAATTCTGTCAGGATTTTAGTGCAGGACACTGGAGTTCCTCCACTCCAATCATGACAAACTAAGTACAGGTAGTTGTTGACCTACGACATACGACCTATGCAACTTACGACCATTCGACTTTACGACCACAATCGCTAGCCGCGGCGTACGACAGTGCGTACCAGCTTCCGGCATCATTTCACATTACTGTACATATAGCCTACTCTAATTACGACCAAACCGTGTTACCTGTCTGTCGGTCCCAATCATGGTCGTAAGTCGACGGCTACCTGTAAATGTAGCTTTGTAGCATACAAAGACAATCTAGACTATTGTGTGCTTGTGGAAGAACCACATGTGAGTGTGATGGTCAGGTTTTCACAAACCTCTTGCCATATGGTGTGTTTAATACATAATCAAATCAATATCAATACTAAAGAAAAACAATTTACCAAATGTGGATGTAAAATTAGCTGAATGCTGTTAATAAATGCAAGTATATAGATAGACACTGTCATATATTGTCTCATTATTTTTAACGTTTTATTTATTACGTACATATTAAATGGAATGCATATTTAATCAATATATTGTGAATCTTAAAATACATTGGGCAAAATAATGCTGAAGTCAGAGAAAACTGTGGCAAAAAAACGAAACTGACCTAAAAAAAACAACCAAACAAAAAGAATCCTTCAGGAGAATCTACAGAATTTAAAACTTTTTTTCGCAGTAGAAAATGTCAGAATTTCCCAATGGGTTTTCCCAGGCTACCACACTTATATTCTGTAGAAATAATGCAGGAGGACTGCAGTATGGTATATATAGATATCTGGTGTTACATAAATATATGATAGATTAGACAAGCACTCTAAACCTCTCTCTAAAACACTTTCAATGACAAACCTTCTCTTTTAAACCTGTGCTTTATCTTAAAGGAATACACTACCAACCAGAAAACAGTTTCAGTTTCAAAAATCTAATTACCATGGACACCCCTGTGGAGGCACCAACAGGCATTTGGCTGCAAGTGTCTCTTATTGGCATGCAGCTCAGCAGCACAAGCATGAGGGGTATAAGAGCGAAACAAACAGGCTTTGGATCCCACCCACATTCATCCTGCCGGGCCACAGGATGTGCCCATCCAAGTTTCCTACGTCTACCAAGCTATCCCAGACTGTTAATAAGAAATGCTCTTAGGACTGTGCTATACCAGATGCTCATTAGGTTGAAATGAGTCAAGTGAGTCCAACTGTGACCTCTGCTCGTCTGATCAGCCTGTACTCACTCAACACTGTTCACTTTATTGCTCGGAAGCTCAGCTTTGACACAAAAATGACTCTTGGTAATGACCTGGTCTGGTCTCAAAGCGGAGCAGAGCTTCATCTTCCCCGGTCTTCGTTAATGTGGCTGGTAAGAAATAAGAGTGACCAACGGTGCAACAGGGACAGTGACTCAGACAGCTATAATAGTGCCAGAGCTTCTGGCATTATTATCATGCGCAAGGTCAGTGATGGAAGAACACCATTGCGAGACCTCTACAATGGCTTGATGCCCCTCTTGAGTTTGAAAAACTCTGATATCAAAGCGAAAATATTCTTCCTCTGCAAACATTCGCTGTTTTTATTCAAAGTAATGCCCAAACAACAAAGTAACAAACAAACAGTTGCTTGCCGTGACTCAGCATGCATCATAATGCAAGTGGCCGAAGGGTGAGTGTGAAAAAAGGCGATTTCTCACTGCATTCACGTATCTTGTGCTATAACAGTTCTGAGTCAGCTGTTAATGTTGTGCGTCAGTATGTGTCAGCAAGGAATAAATGGACTGATGGATGGATGGATGGATGGATGGCTGGATGGAGGGGGGATTTGGGGTGCAAGAAGAGGGAGAACTCACCAGGAGTGGTGGAGGGCTCAGAGGATGTGCGGAAGTTCAGTAAACCAGGCTGTGATCTGCCCTGTTGATTCTCTGCCACCACCGTCACGTCATACTCGGTGTTCCAGTCCAGGCCGCTGAGCAGGGCGTGTCCACTTGTGCTTGGGACACGGAACTCATCTTTCCAGGCCAAATCCTTTCTCTATATTAAAAACAGCATGCAGACCCGAAAGTATTTCAGATAATTCACAAGCATTGGCCTGAACCATGTGGAAGTTATGTGCTTAAAATGTATGCACATTATTTAAGCATGTATCAAATTCTTCCTATCATCTAAGTTTTTAACCAATGTTTGGACTTTCACCTGCAAGTCTTATAAACAAAAAGGTACATTTTTAATATATTTTTTTAAATAAAATTTATTGTAGCTCTATTAATATTAGTTACACATGGACTTGTAAAAATGACTTTCGAAATAAAGTGTTTTTCTTTAAAAAGTGTAGTGAATGTAAAAAGTATAGTTAAAGAACAGTGATATTGTGAACAAACAGCATTTTTCTTGTTTCACTTCAAGAGGAAGAAAAAAAAGCTTTGTGAGGGAACGACTGTTTATAGTACAAATCTCCTCCTAAAATATTATCCCACTAAGGCTTAAATACTCCTTTTACATTTCTACTTAAGTTAAGTAAAAAAGTACTATGTATTAAAGTATCAAAAGTACTGATATACCAGACCTATATTTGTGCAATTCAGCGTTCCATCCTCTTGCACATCATGCCTTATTAAAGAACAGTTTTTCTACCGTTATAGACAGTGAGACTCTTACTCCAGGCAAAATCTCGGCTGAACCATGGGTTTTCTCTTGAGGTCTTAAAACAGGTTTTTATTTAACACAATTTATAAGTACGCGTCAAAGTAAAGAGAAACGGCATGCTTTTTTTTCTGAAGTGTACACAAGTAAAAAGTACTATTACACATACAAAAGTAGGGTAGTACATTTTGTACTTGAATCTACTTAAGTACAGTAATGAAGAAAAAATACTCCCTTACTGTCCACCACTGCTACGATGAGTTACTAAAAATTAAA
This sequence comes from Silurus asotus, assembly GCA_024362625.1. Taxonomy (NCBI): domain Eukaryota; kingdom Metazoa; phylum Chordata; class Actinopteri; order Siluriformes; family Siluridae; genus Silurus; species Silurus asotus. Next base: position 1,703,211 of record MU551642.1, read on the forward strand.
ATCACTGGCAAATTGCTGTGGTATAGAAGGAAACAAAACTTTCAGGCTGTGCTGTTATTAGAAAATAATCAACATTTGGAACAGCCTTTAGCATCGTAAAATGTCATTACTTTGTGCACTCTGTGCATGTAACATTTTCGTGATCTTGGTATTATTAAACCTCATCTGGGTGAAAAGTTCATTGGGGATTTGCAAACTTTAAATTAGTTTAATCTCTATTATACCTCTACATACTTTGACAAAAATGTGGTTCCTTGCACTCTCTCATTAGTTTCCCAGCTCTTCTGCTATCCTTTTTTTTTATTTTTATTTATTTTTTTTTTTTTAAACTCCCTTTTTTTAAAACCTGGAAATACTTACAGCTTTGTACCGAATGAGGTAGTGTGTGATGGGTGAGCCTCCATCATCCTGCTTGATCCATTTAACTCTTAATGCATTGCCTTTGGACTGTAGTACTCCGTCCAGTTTAGGGGGACTGGGCTCCCCTGGAAACACACACCGATAATACAGTGAGCAAACACGAAGCCAAAACCTCAATTTCATAAGTGTGAAGTAGCAAACGACCGACATTGATATTATTTCTAAGTATATGTTTCTGACAATAATTAGGAGATAATATTTATTACTAAATCACTAATGTGTGCTAAACTTTTACTGTGCCCAGTATACTCTAAGCTATAAAGTGCACTGCTATAAGAAATACAAATAATGAATAGACTGCAGTTTACAAGCTTCTTATGAGTGTGGCAGTGTAGAGGCAACTGTGCAGCCGAGGATGTTCTGACATTTTCTACTATATACCATGACATCCAGATGTCTGATAGCATTTATTTCTGATTTTCAACTTTCATTGCAAATGATATTAATGACAACAAATTCATTGCATATTTTGAAATTTGGAGGTATTTATTTGGCTGCTTCTAGCTTTACTGGCTGTTCAGTCAAATTGATACAGACTCCCCAAGTTTGTGCAAAACCTTACAATCCAATTGAAATCAAAACTAAACGCACGCTTCGATAAAAGATTAGACACGAGAAATTTTAGTTTTTAAATGCAGTTAGCGCTCAGTATCATAACTTACAATTATAAATGGAAAAACTGTCCATTTTAATGTAGTCTCATTCTTTTGGCTCCTACTTTATAAAAAAGTTTCCTGAGGTTAAATTTGGTTTACATGTATATTCCGGTTACAGACTAGAGTCACATTTGAAGTTGGCAGCTATGATCTGATTACGAACTGAATATATTGAGCTCAATTTGTAGTTTCATTACTTATGTAGCCTTCAAAGCATGACAATAGAGGTGTGTGAAATTACACTTGGCAGATGGCATGGTTTTGAACATCCTTAGACAAATGAACTGTTATTTAAGGTTTCTTGTGGACAAAAAAAGGGAAAGATAATGCCTCCTATAAAATGCATTGGAAGATAAATACATCCAAAATATACAATTACAAATGTGTCATTTTTGAAGAAATCTAAAAGTCAAGCACTCTCGCTTTTTCTTTGCGGATGTCAGGTACATGTTGCGTTGGGTGCAATGGTGAAAAAAAAAAAAAGCAACATAACCTCTGCTTCATGGACCATTTTTCATAATCCTTTAGAGATTAATGAACCATGGATGCTAATGTAATTCCCTACATTGCTTAGACATTACAGAATGCCATTCGACAAAATTAGCAGGGAGCTTCGTGTGTAAAGACTATACGCGGACTGACAGCATTGAAAAATGAAGGCCTTTTATGCCACATTAGTGCAGTGATTAGCTATGCTTGTTTAAAAAAGAAAAGGAAAAAAACATTTCACATTGGACACAATCGTACTGCTTTTAGAGTGGTTTTTTGATATCTTCTGCACTTTTAGAAGTAGATCCTGTTTACAAGACAAAATCCCTAGTGTTGAGTAAATACCTGCAGTGCTGAATTAATTATTACAGCATTAACACTCCCAGTGTGAACGAACGCCTACGCTATTTATACATCTCCAGCTGGACTTGCATAACCAATGGGTGTTAGTTAAATGCTGTAGATGTTAATTTAAGGCTTGTGATTTTGCTAAACAAATGAAAGTCTTTGAAAAATTAAGTGTCTGTTGGTTCAAGAAATTGATGTCTACACTGATGCAATACTGAAGTTATGAAAAAAAAAGATCTGTGATACAAATGTACACTCTAAATCACATCTGCATTTTAATGTAAAGACAAAAACAACAACCAATGGGAAAAAAAAGAATGCTTCATAATGGATCACAGTTAAAAACATCAAGCTGAATCAATGTTGCGAAGGTAATGGTGAAATGAACCATGTTAAATCTGCAGCTGGGACGTAAATGAACCGTTACAATCAAACCCGTGCACTTAAATGATGTTTTAATGAAAGACTTTTGTCTTTCAGCCGTGTACTGTATACAGGTCCTGATTTACTATGACCAAATATCTAGTACTAATTAGTACTGATGCATTTGCAACCTGATTAAAAGTTATTAGTTTTTTAAAAAAAGAGCTCAATATCCAAAATAAAAGCAGGAATCAAATGTCCTATTATTATTAATGCACTATTCCTATTAATATGGCAGGATAATAAAAAAACTAAAACTAAAATTTAAATTCACGAGTGAATGTGTTACAGACATAATGTACATGTGAATAAAAAATCTTTTCAATTTCAAATGATCTGTTTAAATAACAATGGTATCCGAAGAGGCATGTCTATCATAACTTCCCTGCGATAATAAGTTACGTTCCATTTTTAATGAATTCCTGTCGTTTAAGTACAATTCCAGTGGATATCATGACAACTGTATCAAAAACATGATCACAAGTTCTATCGTTTATTATTCTGAAGAATTCTAATTTGGAAACCAAAGTAGTTCTGACTAAAAGGTCATAAATGCTTGGGGAGCAAAGCCTTTTACCCTTAACTCCATAAAATAAATTAGATAATTGAAAGCTGCTTAGAGAAATTATTTAAAAAAACTAGAAAATCTCTAACTATTTAGCACTTACAGTATATTCACAAATGCCTCCAATTGTACTGTATATTCATTAAGTTATAAAAGCAAATTAGAAATGTTGGGATATTGTGTTTATGGTATAAATAAAAAAACTAAAAACAATCCTTAATACTGTATCTATGGAGCTATACAGTAATCTTGCACAATTTTACTTCAACTGTTATCAAGTGACATATGCAAACCTTCAGTATAACCAGTAATGACTTAGCCCCTATATATCTCAAAATGTTTATCGAAATATAATCAGAATCGCAGTCTGAGCTCTTCCAATGCTGAGTTTCTGATATGTTGTAAGGTAAACAGTAAGAGATCAGGTAAGCAGATTTCAGCCATTATGCCCCAGAAAGCTGGAGGCTTATTTAAAAAGTTTGGCACAGTCCTTAAAGAACCTTTTAAGTTAGTTTAAATGCTTTTTTATAAGTTAGCTTCTGGATTTTATGTGATATTATATATACATTATGCACATATACATATATATATATATATATCACACACTTTTTTTTCAAATTTTTATTAATTTTCTTATTTTTTGTCATATAATTAAATTTGCATTCTGACAATTTATTGCTCTTGATTTCTTATAATAATTTTTTTTCTGTTTGCTACTTTTTATGTTTTGTTTGAAGTACTTTGAGCTGTATTTTATATATGAAAGGTACCATACACATCATTATTATTATTATTAAAGCCATAATTAGCAGGACTGCAAAACAGAAGCAAAATCAAATTATATACTTGCGAAATATCGAAACACATTGGCCAAGTTAGACTGTATTATTGATTTGGTTAAGGGCTCATTTGCATGCTGAGGTCTTGTAAGATATCAGTATTGCCAAGAACAAAACTGAAATAACGATTAACAAGCGCTATATTCTGCAAGCCTGCGTTACAGCCCAGGATGAATAGATACCAATATGTATCATCTCTCAAACTCTGGCTGCCACAATGTTTATAGCAGCAGTAAAAAGGAGAGAGGATATTCCTGGGTCATCTACATGGCAATGCCTCTGGGGAATTGTTTTCAGCTGTAGAGCTTTTGAAGATGCTTTTTTCATGGTTGGAAAGACAACGATAATTCTTTTTATCTCAGCCCCCATGTTCTCCTCAGATAATATTCAAAGCAGTCAGAAAACGGTGCTCGCTTAAGGGAAGTGTGTCAAAAAAAAAAAAAACCTGGGGGCTGGACAAATCTCTTGAAGTAGATTGAGGAGTTTCAGTTCATCTATAAGGTACTGGAGTGAGGGGTGGGGGGGTTCATGAGGGAACAACTTTAGGAAGTTTCACCGATTTTTGCTTTGACTAATCCTACTTGTAAGAGCTGCAGATCGAGAGTAGAGCAATTACCTTCTGTTCATCAGAGTGGACGACATCCGTGGCACCATGCAAGCCACGTGACAAAAGGCGCACCGTACACACACACATGATTGGTTGAAAGGAAATTGGAAGTCACATGGAAAAAAACAACAAAAGAAAACATAACAGATGATATGATTATGGACAAAAAACACAAAGTCAAGGTGTTAGAGCCAGTTAACACAATAACACAAAGACATGGATCACACAAATACACAACATATTATTGAGTAAAAGGCTAAACATTAGATACAAATATAGTCAGCTTGAGTGAATTCAAATACAAACCCAGCAAAATATTTCAGCAGGCCAAAATAAATCTTTGCAAAAAGGTTATACATGTGACAATAAACATGGAAATAAAATGGCAGCATCTTTGAAGCAAGGCAGCGGTAACGGATTGCGGTATATCCATTAACATGCGTGTTTGTTTGTCATTTAAGCTTCATCTCAGAGCCCGTCTCCAAGTGGGAACTTTCACAGGGTGGGTCATGCGTCTCTGTTTTTAAGGCTCAAATCGTTTGATCTTAATTTAAATAATTGTTCAAATATTTAGAATTAACAACTAATATTTAGATTTGTTTCATTAATTTACTTAAGTTAATCTTAATGGCAGTTGGCTCCCTGGTGGTCTAGTGGTTAGAACGCGGCGCTCTCACCGCTACGGCCCGGGTTCGATCCCCGGTCAGGGAACCGACCCCCCAACCATTAGGGTTGCACAAGCCAGTGCACTCTTAGTGTTGGTCCCAAGCACGGATAAATGGGGAGGGTTGCCTTAGGAAGAGTATCCAGTGTAAAAACATGCGGATCATGAATACAGATGATCTGCTGTGGTGACCCCTAATGGGAGAAGCCGAAAGAAAGTTAGTCTTAATGGCAATTTAGCAAATTAGCAAATCTCACTACACATAATCAACACGAATGCTTAATATTAACAATTGAACTTTGCCAAAACTTTTAGAATTGGATGAGAAGGGGCAAGCTTGTTTTAACTGCAGTCAGTCAGCACATTCCACAGAGCTCTGAGAACCCCCTCTCAACAGCAATTACACACCTCAGCAGTTGTAAGAGTTCACCCCAAATGAAACTTTCCCTGCTTTTTATTCTCTGCACTATCCAAAGTCCCTCCATAATATTTTGCATGTACCAATAATCTTACGAGACCTTGCATTATTTACTAAATGTACTTTTTACCTACCCCAAAAGAAGCCTTGTCAGTGTTTTCTTCTTAATGGTTCAATCTCCCTGTCTTAAAACACTCCCTGTTGTTCAGCTTTGTGTCTGCTCAGAGTTAACCCCCCTATTTCTTCCTTACATAAGTACATTTACTTCATGTTCTTTTTTCTAAAATTATTTTTCCTATATATCTATTTGTCACTTCGCTCTATATGGCTGTATCCTTGACTACTTTTGTTGTTATTTTATGGTGTTATATTGTTTATATTGTAATATGTATGTATGTATGTATGTATGTATGTATGTATTTATGTATGAATAGATATATATATATATACTTGCATGATTCTTGATGCTGTGCTCAGTGTTTAGATAAAGCTTCCTCCCTATATTTCCTCTTAAAAAATGTAAGCTATAAATCTTTAGTGGGCTACTTGCGCTTATTTCTTTCGGATGCATCTTTTGGTTTCAGCTTAAATTCTTCTCTCACATTTCTTGTCATGCTCAGTTTAATTTGACTGCTCCATTGACTGAGTTTCCTCTTGCCCACCTTCCCTTCTGTTCATCTGACACTAAAAATATCATTATTTTATTATCATTTCAATAAAGTGCCTAAATTCCTAACTTATAGTTTCAAAACTATTATATCTACACTCTATAAATGTAGAATTCTCAATTTTCAATACCTAAACTGACTACTGCCAGGTTAGTGCTGAGTGCTGGTACTCTGAGTATTGCTAAAATACTGCTACTTGCTAAAATAATGCTGGCATAAAGTCAATTTCTCAATCAAGGGCTACAGTGAAAATAAAAATCATTAGATTTTAACAGGTAGAACTTGGTGTGGACTTGGTTCTTGGTTGGAGTGAAAACCTGCACCCACATGGGCCCTTTGTGGAAAAGATTTGACACCCCTGAACTACAGCATAAGTGACATGAAAACTTAAAAATGAATGCATTTTCACAGAATTTCATCGTTTTTTTTATTCTATATACCCTTTCTGATCTGACAGAATAGCTTCTTTCAAAAACAAGAATGTGAAATGAGACCAGAGTCCACTGCGCTAGTCACGAGTGCTTGCGTGAAGCACCACTACAAAACATAACACGTTTTGTGCTGTCTAATTCGCAATCATAAACAACTTATTAATTGGTAAAAATTTCAAAAGTAACACTTCCTGCCTTTTTATTCAAGGAATTTGATTTCACCTGATCTCTAGATACTGAATACGGTAGAAACTCCATGTTGTGCTTACACAATATTTCCACAGAACAAAAACAAATGTTTGCAGTTCTAAACTTTTGATTAGCTTGTCACAGCAGGGGATCTGAACTAAGAGACTTTCAAAGAGCTACACCTTGATTCATACACAGCACGATACTTAATTACAGAATGAACTAAAGATGTGAAGAATTTGTGTTGATACTGTCATAATTCTCTGTTATTACACTGTTATTATGGATATCAATATGCTGCTTTCATTCATTCCTTGACCCTGAATTCACATCTAATTTTAAGTTATATAATGACAGTTTTTTTTCCCACAGTTGATCAATTATTAGTTTTTTCAGTACTTAATTTCTTCCGATTTTTGCCTGCACAGATAAAAAAAAAAGAGAGAAAAAAACTTTATGTGATGACTAAACAAACCTGTCTTGTCAGGGGAACAAAATGAAAAACTGCCATCTGGGAGCATAAACATGACACGTTTCATAAACTCAGTTAATGTAGAAAAGCTTAACTCTGGAGGTATAAAAACCAAGTATAAAGAACAAAAAACTGTTCTTACTGGAGTGGAAATCAAGTGTATCCTGAAGATACATTTTATTCATGTACATCAATGCGGTTTTCCGATTCACGGGTTTGTAAATGACTTACGTATGAAACAGTAGCCTGTGTAATCCAAAGAGAAAAAGTGGATGGGAAACAAATAATATGGAACAAAACAAAAGAAAAACATTAAATGTTTTTTTATCGACTATGGTCTGGTACCTCCAACACTTTAGTTTAGATATAGGGGCAATATGCACTTGCTGTCCATCATGAAACACTGATATGAAGTTTGGTATAAACTGTAATGCATATAACCAGCCCATCTGGGAGAGTGTGAATTAATAGAAACATCATCGCACAGCTCGCTGCATTTAATGACATATTTTCTAATTATTTATGAAACCACAAACCAAACACACATGCACACAGCCACCAGGGGGCGCAAGCAAGCCATAACCTTCAGGGCACATGACTGCACGGTCCAAAAACATATACACCTATTTGTCGTGAAAAAAAGAGATATCATGTTTTTTGTTTTTTTGGGATGGGTTTCATCAGCAAAATGTGAGAAACTCATGTGGAGAACAGCTGCACATTTGCACGAACACTGATGTATTATTCATCCGTGAATTTGCTTAGCAGGAATATCCAATGCAGGCATTTAGATGTGTCAGAAAATTATTATTTGTGACTGATTTTTTGTTTTTTTTCAAATACACTACACAACAGCAAAAACTGCATAGAAATGATCAAGTTATACTGAGGACTCGAAATATTGTAAAATCATTAATCCAATTTTGAATGTCGACTATAAAGTTTTTTACTGTTAAAAAGGAATTACTGTCTTTTTTTTTCAATAAATCTATTTTAATTTTATTTTATCAGTAGTATTCTAGCTTGTCATGGCACCCTGAAAGTTAAAGCAGCACAGTTCTGTGATTCGTGTTTGGTCCCAGGCTCGAGTTACTGCTTGCAGACTTTCCCATGTTCTCCTGTATCTGCACGGGTTGCCTCCGATATACTCCTACTTCCCAAAAACTACTCTAATTTGCCTCTAGGAGTGATTACAGGTCTACCTTCACCCTGAGAAGGATAAACCAGGTGCTGGAGATAAATGAATGAACAAGGTAAGGTGAAAAATGTCGTTTATATGAACACCTGGCCTCATTTATCAATATAAATTTATATAGAAGTCATTTGGATTTACACAAGAAATTTGGTATATGTAAAAAAATATTTGTATCCTATTCTTGACTGTGTGTACAGTACATTTACACCTAAAAACAATAACTACTAACTTATAACTTCAAGAAAAGCACCTAAAAAGAAAAGAAAAAGAAATGCAATAAGTTATTTCAATGAGTCTTAAATACATATACACACATTATATGGACATAATGTTATGGACACCTGATCAAATGATTAGAAAATGAAATCCAATTCCACATATAGTCCCCATTTGCTTCCACTAGGTGTTGGAGTGTGGCTGTGGAGATTTGTGCTCACTCAGCCACAAGGGCATTAGTGAAGTCGAGTGCTGATGTAGGCTGAGGAGGTCAGTGGTACAGTCAGTGTTCCAATTCATCTCCAAGATATTCATTGGGGTTAAGCTCAGAGCTACAAAAGACCACTCAAGACCATCCACTCCAAACCATGTTAATCATATCTTCATGAACATGTGCTTTGTGCACAGACACTTTGTCATGCTAAAACAGGTTTGGGTCTCTTAGTTGGGGTGAAGAGAAAATTTTGTGCTACAGCATCCAAAGACTTCCTGTGTGGTAACATGTGACATGAAAAGTCAGGTGTCCCAAAATTGTGTCCCTGTGTGTGTGTGTGTGTGTGTGTGTGTGTGTGTGTGTCGGTGTATATATAACAAATGTAAGCTGTCACAATTAACATGTTAATAACTTATTATAGAAATTTCCCCACTGTGGGACGAATAAAGGTTTATCTCATTAACATAAAATGATTGTGACCAGCACTAATTTTATTAATGCGCGATTAATGCAGCACGAATTTCTGTTTAACCATTTAATAAAAAATAAAAATATATAAAATACGAAAAAGTAAAACCCTCAAAACAACACACATTCACAAGATCATTTCTGTACTCAGATATAAAAAAACAAAAAATAATTTCAACATTTGTTTTACTGATGCGCCAAGTCTCAAAACAAGCACCAAAACCTGCCATGATGCACACATACGGCATTTAAAACCGTCCGTGTGGAAACATAGCAAAAGTTTGGTTTGGTGTCCTGTTTTACGAAATTTAAAACACCATGATTAACTGAAAACATTTAGAAAAATTGTTTGTCTACATGCTCTATGTTGAGTATGGTTTCACTAATAATATACATACATTTGAATAAAGCATCCATTTTTAAAAAGGATTCATTTTAGGTACATTTAAAACAGATAAAAATGTGCGATTAAGTTGCGATTAAATATTTTAATTGATTGACAACCCTATCTATCTATCTATCTATCTATCTATCTATCTATCTACCTATCTATCTATCTATCTATCTATCTATCTATCTATCTATCTATCTATCTATCTATCGCATAAATTTGACTAAATAAAGTCAACCTCTGCGTTTTCCATATTTTTGTGTATCATCCAATGGAAATCTGGTGATTTATGCGTGGCTGGCATTTACCATCATATCAGCATTTACAACCTTTTTAAAACGTATTAATGAGACCCATAATTGGTGTACTAAAGTGAGAATTTCTAAATTTAGGGTCTATAACAAGGCACAAAATAGTTTACGAGATGCATCGTCTATTACATGAAGATCTCTCCTCAACGATGGAGATGATTTTCAAAACATATTAGCACTCTTTAGTGGAAGGAGCAATAAACGTTCTTAATTTGGCATACACTCTGATCCCACACAAAAAGCATTTTATTTTATTTATTATTGTTTTTTGGACCACCAAGATCCTGTGTGTAACTCCCAAATTATTCTAGATGGATTCTGGATTTTCCACTTTCCTTGCACATCTTCAAATGTAGTAGATGTAAATGGGTGAACGTGTATGTGTATGAGCATGCTCCTCCTTTCAAGGTATGTTTCTCCTGTAACATTTACAGTACATTTTTATCCTGAGCGATTTATAAATTGCTCCATCAATATGTTCTAATACTGGTACATTAAGACACAGGCAAACATCTAAAACTCTGTTGGGAGAAAAATAGCCAGAGAGCAATCCACCAAGACATGGATCCACCAAGACCTTGACCTTACTGAAGATAAATCAATGAAGCTGTACTTTCGATTGTACTTTAGTCTCTGTATTGTAATTTAAGCTGGTTTTGGTGTTTAGTTGTTTGTCCCAATGGTCATTATCTGATATGCTTGTTTCTGAACCATGCTGCTAAGCAAATTTCCCATGTGAACCATAAAAAAAACTGGCTCATATCATCAAGTCTGGCACTTCTACATCTAAAGCACAGACGAAGAGTGTAGTATGAATCTCGTGCTCGAGCATTCTAATTAGTGTGAGAAACTTGCTGCTCTGAAAGCCGTCCCACTGAGACTCGATGTCGACTTGCCGCTTCCCGCAGCCGGGGTGCATTTTAAAGTGTCGATGGAACATCTTGAGCTTAATAGAAAGCGGGAAATAGCATGGAAAGCGACACTACTCACGAACAGGCTCTGTCTTGAAGGCGACCAAAGAGCTGCTCTCGCCTTCTCCTTTGCCGTTGATAGCAGACATCTTGACTTCGTACTTCGTGTCTGGTTTTAAGCCTGTGATTGTGACCGCTTTCAGCCCTACAGGAACAAATTGGAAATCGAGTTAACAAAAACATCAAGCAAAGACAAAGTAATCGAGTGTCGAGATAAGAGTCGCCTCATAAAACATAATCATCGACTTTAAGATGTTACAGCACGTACTACTTCGCCTCGTAGTAGTGGAGATTCTAGAATGCAAATAGAAGCTCGGTAATCAATAATCATCTTCATAAAGTCATCGCCTCGCATGCGTTATTTTTCATCGATCATGCTCCGAGCTCCTTTGTTTCGTTCCTTGAGCAGCGATTCCATATGATGATTAGGGGAACCTCTCAAAGGAGCTGAACATCTCAGCCTACTGGCGATCACTCAAACTGTAATGAACACGACTGACAGCTCGAACTTGACATCTTAATATATCTATGACAGTCAAATAATGGACCGGTAACTAAATTAACTTTTGGATGGTTTTATCATTGAATTAAAACAAATGTTAAATAAGTGGCAAGTTTAAAGGTATGTATGAGTATTTGTGGGTTTTTTATTTATTTTATTTATAGATCTAGATACACTTTACGAGTATTGAGACACCTGACTTTTCAAGCCGTATGCAGTTCTTCCTCAAACGGTTCAGACAAATTTGGAGGTACACAATTGATTAGGGTGTATAGAGGAGGACCAAACCTGAACCTAAGTGACAATGCCCCTGTGATTAAAGCTAGTTCCATAAAGATATGGTTTACATGGGTCAAAGTGGACAATCTGCCCGGAATGAGCACAAATCTCCACAAGAACACACCTAGATGAAGTGGAGCATCTTATGGTCAGGTGTCAACAAACGTTTGTCTATATAGTGTATCTATCTGTCATGTTCTTCAATCGAATGAAACTAGTTAGCTGGTAAACAATACTTATTTTGGAGAGGGTTTTTGATACTCACACATATAAAGAAAGGCTTAGAATTACACAGAAAAACCTTAATATACTAGACAGACAAAAGATAAAGCAAAAAAGCCAAACACACATACTGCACAGCACCGTATATACTGCGATAACAGACTTGTGTGCTTTCCCTATTTTATTTACCGCCACTGTTGCCGACCAAAGCGACTGTCATTGAGACAGAATATTTTTTAAATTCCTAGCAGAATCTCGAAGTAAGCACACAATGTTTCTATAGGTTTATAAAAAAAGAAGAAAAAAATAGGGATAAAAGAAAGAAAACAAGGTTTGGGATCAATCTAATATTAGCCCCTCAGTGAAGAAGAATCCCATCGCCTGCACACAGAGCAAAAGTAAGCTATTCTACAATAACAGCATACTTCACATCAATAGAAGATGCATTTGAAAAAAAAAAAAAACATTTCAGGCAGTCTGGACAAAAAACAATAAATCGATGCTAATGCTATAAATTGCTTTCTAGTTGGGAGACCAATAATACACACCAGTAGTGCCAAAATAGCATAAATTAAATTTTTATTTGATTTAGTGGGCAAAAGTGGCTCTATTTTTATACCATTCGCAATAATAATTTCAAAAGTTAATTAAAACATGAATTTGCTGTACCAGAATATATGTATATATATATATATATAACATTTTTAAAAATCGAATTTTTTTTAATAAAGTAAATATTCTGTAATTTGTTCTCGTTTAGATTGCCAGGATATTTGACTGGGTAATTGAAAAAGTTGCAGGTCAAGAAAGGAGTTTAACAAGTCATGGCAAATAATCTCAATGAAGAAATCAAAGCTTTGCAAGTCATTCCATCAGAATTTAGCAGTAATTTATCTGGTTAAAAATAATCATTTAATCACAGTGAGTAGTAATATGTTTTGGAGAGTACAATTCTCATACTATAATTATTATAATAGCAAATCCTTTTAATTGCCTTTACCCACCAACAGCTTTCGATCCAGTGAAAGTCATGGTTGGGGAATGTGAAGCAATAGAAAAAGATTGAACAAAACACATAAAAAATACTTTGAAATTGACTATTTGTTGAATAATTATAAAACTCCACTTAGACTCCAGATGAATTTATAACTTAAGAAACAAAGTATGATGAAGTTATTGCAGTAATTTAACAAAACAAATCCTGTAAACAAGCATCAAAATGTATGTGTTCGTTCTATTTTCTGTAATATTATATAAATGAGTCTACACACTATTTTTCACTACACAGAAATTCTAATACAATCACAGTCGAAAATCTTTTGTTGTTTAGGAAAAAATCCAGCTTCTTGATGACTGGCTAAAAAGACTTGAATGTACTTGTACGCTCCCCGTTTATTCAACTGGGTGGTATTTATTTCAAATGGCAGAACAAATTGGCAGTTTTTAGAGATTTTATCAGCGACTTGTTTAGCATTTCGGGTTTAAATCTGTGTGATCAGACTTTAGATGCCTGAAATATCTGCCCATGCCGGCAGCTTTGTGGCATTTCTTCGGAACAACGTCATTAAGAGCGGATGAGCCACTACATCTTCAATTTCACTCTCTGGCCTCTTTCTGCTCACCGTCTTCCCTTAGCTTGCTAGGAAAGCAATTCAGCATGCAGCCTGATTCGTTTTACATAATCCAGATGTGTCTGGTTGCTGTTTCAAGTTAAACAGGAAAACAGAAGCAAAAGTTTATTGCTGGTGAATGAGTCTTAAAATGCGATTCATGTAAATGACCCTGAAAAAGCGCTGACACCCC
>MU551642.1:1724460-1754462 GCA_024362625.1 Silurus asotus
ATATATATATATAAAAATCCATAGCCCTAAGACTGTGATATTTTAATTTAGGTGCAGCTATAAAACTTACAACCTAAATGTAATCAAAATTAATGTTATATTCATATATAAAGTAGTTTATTTGAATAGGCAGTTGAGCTGAAATGCTTTTACTTCAAACCATCAATAAATCAAAAACATGTCAGCCAATAAATCATGCCAACTTTAAACGAATGTCTTTTGTCGGTGAAAGGTTCAGGATTAGAAAGCTCTATGGTGCCAATAAACCGCCTAAATATTATTATACACACTAAAATCATGTACGTAACATAAAGCTTTGAATTTATGGTTAAAGGATTACAAAAAAATCAAAGTGCTTTGGAAATAAAATGTTATTGTGAAATAAAATGCTGGTGTTAATACTTGTACACTAGTAGTGGTGGCTGTAGTGTGAGAGGAAAACTTTGGCCTTGTCAAATATAGCACAATAATAAACTGCTGTTACAAAGAACACTAAAATGGCGTTATAGAATATAAATAATGCTAAATATTTGGAGAATATAAAAAGAAAGCAAGATCTTTTTTCTTCCCTTTCGTTCTAAAACTTTGGAATGCATTGTTCATAGCCAACTGTCTGTCCATCTCTCAAAGAACTACCTCTAAGATACCAATTGGTCTGGCTTCAAAATGGCACTAAAAAGACTGCCTATTCGGCTGTCTCTGTGACAAACTACATGCTGCTAGACCAAGCTGTCATCTGTCCTCATCCTGCTTGAACTTTTAGCAAGATCTGACAAGGTCAACCACAAGGCTCTCTTGTCGACTCTAAGGAAACTTGGAATTCGCTAAACAGCATTAGAATAGTTGCTTCCCTCATACCAGGTAACATGGAGGGGATCAACATCTGCCCAACACAAACTCTCCACTAGTGTCCCACAAGGCTCAGCACTTGGCCCTGTTCTTTTCTCCCTCTATACTTACTCTCTTAGTGAAATCATATCCTCACATGGTTTTTCTTACCACTGCTATGTTGACACTCAATTCATATTTTCCCTCCCTCCCTCAGATACCACGGCTTCTGCTTTAACTTTAAAATGCCTGGTGGACATAGCAGGTGTTAAATCTCTGGGATATCTCTTCAAAACCCTTTGATCTCCCCTTCAGACAACTCTCGCAACCGAGGGGTAACCATGGACAATCAACTGCCCTTTTCCTTGTCATTTTGAGACTGGACTACTAAAGTAGTAATACTAAGTACTAAAATATACTTCCACTAGATGTCCGAATAGCTGAGTCAATGCCTTCAAATGATGGGTGAAGACCTACCTCTTCCTGAAACACTTAAACTAGCACTTTGTTCCCCAATTTGTTTAGTCTTTGTGTATATATTAATTAAAGTGTGCTATAAATCCTCTCAACAGAGTTTTAAACTGATTGTATGTTAAGTTTGTAATGTAGTGAACCAGTGTTGATTTATTCATTGATAAAGACTAAAATCACTTTTGTACCTCGCTATATTAAAGGGCGTCTACTAAATTCCGTAAATGTCAAAACTTACAGCGCACTTCAAGGAACGTGGACTGGGAGCTCTGGCCTACAGCGTTGCTGGCCGTGCAGAGATACTGTCCAGCGTCAGTGTACTGGACGTACTTCAGCGTCAGAGAGGAGACACGAGCGTCACTGCGTGCCACCACATTCCCGTCTTCACTCTGCAGAGACACGTATACAAGCATATTGATCAAATCTTATTTCCTCTTTACTCATTAGACACTTTAATTAGAACACCGGCAAACCTGATTATTCATGTAATTGTCCATGCAAAACCACCCAGATCAGACTCCTGCTCTTGGCTGGCAGCATTTAAATCCAATGTGGGCTTCTGCTGTTACAGAATATCTCATTCCCCTCTAGGTTTTACATGTTGTGTGGTTCTGATGCTTTTCTTCCCACCATGGTTCTAAAGGGTGTTTATTTAGATTATTCTTTCTGTTAGCTCAAACTAGCCTAGAATGGTGGAGCTTCAGCTGTGGGCACGAGAGAAAGCGAACGAACCGATAAGCAACTCGTAATTAATATCACCCGTGTCCTATTTAGGCCAGTTTACTCATTTCGATCTTTTTGTGCTTTCAGTAACTGCTGTAAGCAAAGAAAAAAGAGAGGCTGTAAGGTTTTTGCAACACACAAACACACACACCACCACAGTCAGAGTGTGAACTTGAACTTGGCAGAGTGTAAGCTGTGAGCTTATTCCGGCTGAGCTGTTTTACTTTTGTGTAGTGCTTTGTTGCAAGTGTGCTGAAAAGCACGGCCTAAATAAACGGCAGCCCTGAAGCTCAGTTAATGTTCTGCCAGTCTCCCGAGTCTTCCTCCACATCCTCACACACCAGAGATACAGGTATTTCCACACTCACTGTTTTTTTTATTTCCACACCATTCTATAACCTCTAGATACTACCGCGAAGACAACAGCAATTTTGTCCAAAAACACTCAAACTGGCCCATCTGACACAAAACGCACACAGAAGAATCTCCCATTCTGATGTTGATGTTAACATCTTAAGCTTATGGCCTGATGTGAATAATTGGATAATTAATTGCATGAGCGTGCAGGGGTACAAGTGTTCCTATTTTTATGGCAGGACGTGTACACAACAATCTTGTCAGTACCTGCACCCCAAACCGCCGTGCTTTACGAAAATTGTCTTATCAAGTAGGTGCTATGACAGAAACCTGAGTTGCTTTGTTATTGCTCAATGCCCTAAGTGTCAGAATGAAGGTGCCCTGAAAAGAAGTAAGCACTGACAGGGTCCAAGAGGCAGATCTAAATACGACTGGGTAGGTGGAGGGTGTAAGCAGGACCCATCAATAATGCAAAGCGTAACTTAGGGAATCGTTTTAGAGTCGTGTGCACTCAGTAGACCCGATCCACTTAGGGCTCGCTTTGTGTGCGTCACGACATGCATACACACACGGTCCAACATCCCACACTTGTGATTTCTTTTAGCACTGAGTTTTCTTTTTTTTTTTTTTCTGAATTTCAATGAGATGTAGTCAGCATTTCAATTTCTGTCTCAGAAAGTAAACAGGCCTCCAAACACTGTGCAGGCGTTATGACTAGGGGTGTTGAAGTTTGAAATCCCAATAACCTTGCATTGAAAATGTCACCGTTTCACAGTAATAATTAATAACTAGGAAACACACAAGCTGATGTGGAAATTCAAGCGGAAAACATTATGAATCCTTTCAGAAAACAGTTATTATACCCCTAATAGCTCTTCTTTTTTTTTCATATTTAAGCTTTTAAGATTGAACTGTTAGCATTTAACTATAATAGCATTATACTCTAAAAGAAAAAATGGCTTTGAGGAAAGGATGTACCAAACCAGCCAAAATAGATGGTCTTTTCATTTTGTTGTGGTCAACACTGCCATGCTCATCTGAGCACTTGATAGCTATTGTGTAAGATAAATCCAGAAATGTGCTAGCAGTGGCAGCACAAGCAGGAACACTAGGAGATTAGAGTGCAAAAGGGTTTTCAATGCAGTCCACAGTTCCTGCTGCAAGAAACAAAGGCTGATGAATTTTGATTTAGGATGAGTCCAGAGTGTGAGCGTTTCAATATCTTTGGTTGTGGTAATATGGCAATATAGTTGGTAGATGGTAATACACATGAATGCTTTATTGATGGTGAGGTAAATCAAACACCTTGACTAAAACCATTAAAACGTAATTAGCATAACAGTTAGGCCGAAGTTTATCTCCAGAACCAAATGCATCCCTTAGAGAGATGTTAACTGGCTTGCCCTTTCTCTCTTTTAGAACGCAATTTTTCCTTTTCCTTTTACTGATCTTCCAGAGGGATTCTAAAGTGCTGCAAACCAGAGTAGTTTTTCATCCAGAGCAGAAACAAATCCATATGTTTCATATGACGAGAGACTATTAGGGAATTTGATATTAATTATGGGCACCACCCATGAATAAAAATCATAAGATGGGATTTTTTTTAGATAAGATACAAACACAACTTAAGCACAAACTTAAATCTCAGGCTATAAAACATTAAAAATACTATAATCATAGCACTTCATTGATGTTTTACATTATGCTTCTATGCCAGATTTCTCTCTTTCTCTATTACCCAGCTGCAACAGTCCGTGGAGACAGCTCTATTTGTGAACGATTCCAGTCGAAGAGGTGTGTCTGGGCCTTTCATTACGCCACTGCTGACTCTAGAGACAGTTGCACTTACATAATGCAGAGTCTCTTTTTAGCTGAAGATCAGCAGCCTCCCCATCTGCTCTGTGCAACATAATTCAATCTACCCCCTAATGGGAAAGCTGAGCGCTGGCCAGTCTGCTTCCTGTTGTTTCTCGGAGTGGCCGCGGCATGACCCCTGACCCTCAAGCCACTTGTCTAACACGCTGCTGGACCACACAAGGGAGCGAGGAGCTCCAGCCCACTGTATTCATTGCGCTGTATCTTCCATTCTTCTCAGACATAAAGCTCTAGTTATTCATTTGTAATGTGAGAACAGTGGCATATTAATGTTTTATGGCCATAGTTTTTAGCCGAGAAGCCTAGTTAATAATGCAGACCAGCCATTAGCCATTGCGAATGCTGTTGGTTGTACCACAATTGCCTTGCCTTGCCTTGCTGGAAAAAATGTTTTAGGATATAAAAAGTATTTTGCAAAGGGGAATCACAAAAACATAAAATATTCAGATCAAATAGCACTCTTTAGGTTCTTGAAAAAAAATAAAATAAATAAAAAGGCAGATTTATAGCAAATTTATTTTTTTTCTTGTATTCAATCCAAGTGAAACTGTTCCAAATATCCACAGTGTAAAAGAAGAATTGTCTTATACAGAACCCTAGCCTAGCTTGTGTATGAGGAGTTGAGGGTATAGAAGCTATACCTTGTGTTGTTCAGGTCGAGTCCAAGATGCCTGCGGAAAACAAAGACAGACAACATGACAACACAAACAGGCAGTCTTTTTAAAAATGGATCGTCAGTCATCGTTAGAGCATACAACCCAAAGTAAAAAAATAAATAGACCACTGACATAGAACATTTAGTAAATCAGTCTAGAAAACATGTTAATGATTAAAACAATAACAACAAGTGCCAAAAATAAAGAAATATATTAACATTATAATCTCACTTTCTAATATTATAATTAATTATAATGCGTTTTACTTTGCCTTAGAAACAATTGTATAAAAAAAACATAAACCGTTCCTAACAAACATTTTTAATTAAAAGTATTATTAAAACCTACAAAACCCTGTTTTTCTCATATTCGCCCAAATGTATTTCTTTTTTTTTTCACTTCTGATACAAATCCAAAGAATTAAAGACAGGTGAATGTTATAATATGGGTTAAAAGAATGGAATGTGACGTACAGCCAAGGTTACAAGCAATTGTATTGAAAAACAATGCCCGGGCACAAATGCGTTTCATTTACTCCCATTGCAAATGGTCTGTGTTACACGTATGACAACGAGGACAATCTAAATTCCCATCGCAAATGAAAGGATGGCATGGTCCCCTATAAAGCAAGCTTGGTATGATAATGGCAATCTGGGGCTCCTACTTGTGTGTGAATTTCATGCCGCAAAGCACATCCTTAGAAAAAGAGCTGAGATCCCGAGCAGTATCTAGTGTCTTGTTTCTAACCTGACTAGCGCATTTGATATTTTTTTAAGGAAATATATGTGCAAAATCCCTAAAATACATCTGAAAATAATGTAGACAAAATAAATATTAAGGCTAAAGTCTACACATGCACAAAAAAAAAATCATTAATCTCAGCATCCCATACAGATGACATGGATACAAAAGGCAAAACATTTGGGTACATTTATAGGACACACATTATTATTATAAGAAAGGTCTTAAAAACCTCCAGGAGTCTTCAAGAACAATAATCAATGACAGGATGGTGCAAAGCATCACCACCCAAACAAAGATAATTCAGCTTTATGTTGAATGTGAAGGTCTCTAGGTTGTGTATGTAACCCTAGTTCCTTGGGGGAACAAGACGCTGCATCAACAACGAATGCTCCCGTGCTGTCCACACTCTAAATCACGTCTGTAATCTGTCCAACGGAAAGCACTGCGTCACTGGCGGGGAGACGTCATGACCAAGAAGCTATAAAAAGCACATGGCATGGACTGAAACATTGTGGCATGGAGACGCAGCGACTCATTCCTTCAGGGAACTAGAGTTACATATCTAACCTAGAGACATTCCCTTTCAAGAACTCGAGCTGTGTGAACAACGCTTTGGAAAAGAGTGTCCAGACAGACCAGTCCCTGCTTAGTGTGTGGGCACAGCTGGGTCGAAGGACAGAGGGGCCAGGAGTAGCACTGAGGTCAAGGTTATAAAACCTGACAAAGGTCAGCAGGGTGGACCAGCCCACTCCAGAGGACAAAGGCTTAGAGGCTGCCACACTCTGGTCGAGGGTGTTCTGACCCCGAACGAAGCGAGGTGACCAGAGGACTCTTAGGAAGATGTGATAACCGGCAATCCACCTGCTCAAAGTCTGCTTGTTCGCAGGAAGGCCTCTCCTGGA
Source organism: Silurus asotus (assembly GCA_024362625.1). Classification (NCBI taxonomy): domain Eukaryota; kingdom Metazoa; phylum Chordata; class Actinopteri; order Siluriformes; family Siluridae; genus Silurus; species Silurus asotus. Next base: position 1,731,017 of record MU551642.1, read on the forward strand.
AGGGCCATAGCAGAGAATCAGATGTTCTGACTTCCTCCTTGAACTTGTCCTGTGGACATAAGTGGCTGGTTCAGCTTCTCCTGCTCTGGGGCCTGAAAAGGAAGAGGATTGAATGCCTGGAGCCTAACAGGTGGTGGGACGACTAAGGGCACTTTGGGGATGTAACCTGTTTTGGGGTACACTAAGGCACTGGCCATGCTTGGAGTAAACTCCAGAAAAGAAGGAGCCACTGAGAGGGCCTGTACACATGTGGAAAAAATTGTTGGTACCCTTCGGTCAATGAAAGAAAAACTCACAATGGTCACAGAAAAAAAAGTTTTTTTTGTCCAGGCCTGTTTCATGAGTTTTTTTTGTCTGACTTTCATTGGTTAACATAAATATAATTTTTATTTATTATTACTTTTGTCAGATTAAAGTTTTTTCTGTGAGCATTGTGAGTTTTTCTTTTATTGACCGAATGGTACCAACAATTTTGTCCACGTGTGTAGATCCCCTACTCTCTTAAGAAAGCAAAAAGCCAAGAGGAACACAGTCTTGACTGTGAGGTGTCTCTAAGAAGCCTCGGCCAATGACTCAAAAGGGCGCTTGGATATATTCTCCAGGTCCCACCCAGGCACACTAGGTCGCACCAGAGGTGCTGTGTAGAAAACGCATCACCGTTGAGTCTCTGCCGAGTGATTGCCCCGCCAAGGCAGGTGGACGCATGGACTTTGCGGTTGGATGAAGCCAACCCATATTACCTCCTCGTGAAAGGAGCTTAGGAATGGAGAATGGTCTTTACCACTTCAGTGGCAAGACTGGAACCTCGGAGCTGTGCCCCTTCAGGGGCCACAGCCACAACCTCCACAACTGTGGAATCTCCTAGGGAGTGTGTTGGCTGCCTGGCCTTGGAGCCCTCAAAAAGAGACAGACTCCATCCCGGCGCGCTCTCTTTTTAGAACTCCTGGAGGCAGTGCAACGGGGAAAAGGCGTACAGTCGTAGCCTTAGCCACACCCGATACATGGCATCCAGCCTTAGAGAGGCTGTAAAAGTATGGGGGAACCAGAGAGGACAGTGCAACCTCTCTTGAGACACGAACAGGTCTAGTTGAGCCCTGCTGAATTTCCCCCAGATCTGCTCCACCACTTGAGGGTGGAGCCGCCATTCTCCGGGTCTAAACCCCTGTCTCGACAGGGCATCTGCTGCTTCCCCAGCGCGTTAATTTAAGCGAAAACAGCATTTCGCCATCTCGGACCGCTAACCGTTTTGATTGAGCTAATATCAACCAATCCTTGATATAGTTTAGAAAGCAGATGCCCTGAAGTCTCAGGGGAACCAGAGCCGCATCCACACATTTCGTGATGATTGGGGTAAGAGGGCAAGTGCAAAAGGAAGAACTCAATATTGGTACTCTACGGCTTCCTGTGAGAAGGGAGGAGAAGCACAGCCAGCTCCAGCGCGTTTCACATATTTGATTCAGAGCGTGGACAACACGAAAGCATTCCCAAAGCGTTGTCGACGCAGTTAGTATTTTAGTTGGTAATGAACTCTTTAATACTGTTCATATACTGGTTAAGGAACTAAAAGTTGTCCCTTTTTTTATTTCATTTTTTTTTTTTAATACTTGCAAATCTATACTGACAGTGAATGTCAAATAAAATTCTAGTAGTTTATTATTAAGTCTATAAATAATACAGTAATATAGCTTCATGTTAAATGAGCCTAAAGTGTATTTTTAGTAACCACTCTGTACCGGTTTGAGTCTAAAGTGTTTTTGGAGCCTATCCCAGTAACAGTAGGGGCAAGACATCCTTAATTCATCCTTAATGGGATGCCAGTCCATTGTAGGGTACCATACATGCACACGCACACGCACGCACACACACACACACACACACACACACACACACACACACACACACACACACACACACACACACACAGACACACACGTAGTCACACCTAGGGCCTATTTAGCATTACTAGTGTTTTTTTTTTATAAAGAAAGTCGAAGTCTGAGAAAAACCCATGTGAACTAGAGGAAATGAACAGAAACTCCACAAAGACAGTGTAAGATCTAACCAGAAAAAAAAAACTATTTAGAGCTAATATGTAGTAAGTTAATTAAAATAACCTGTTTAAATTCAAGGGTTGGACTATTTGCAAGTATAATTGCTACCCCAGATTTGGCTGTGAGATATTCCAGCCTGATTTTGCTGTCACAGGCACCACCACACATCCTGAAGGCAAATCTTTCGTTGGTAGTGACGTGCTCACCGATAGCCAATTTAGTGCAGCTGCGACCAATGACAACTGATGACAAAATTCCGGCTATGTCGGAAAATTTTGATTAAATCTTGAATGTGACTGCTGCTACGACACTTGTCTAAAATCTTCCAACGGGAAATTGATATGATTACACAAAACTCACAAGACAGCCCTAAACATATCACGGTTGAATGCAAGCATAAAACTAAATATAATGGCTTTAAAAGATGAACAGTTTGTTAAATTGTATCAAACACATTGGAGTATGTAAAGGCTGATCACAGATCCTTTCTATATAATTTAAAATATATAAAGCTAGATAATTATTATTTTTTTTATTCATTGCCATTTGATTTTATTATAAACTCTATACCATTATTCTAGTTGTAATTAACCATTACAACTATTTTTATTCTACTTATTTAATTTTAATATTTTAGACCTGACAATAAAAGTTCTTGTTGTACCGCAAATGATCGTGCACGTGGCGAAAAAAATTCCGACTTGAAGAAGTCTTCATATGTATTGTTTCTAAGGGCATAACGGTACACGTATTCGTACTGAACTTTTTCAGTACAGGGGTTTCATTACGCTAATACAATCCTTTTTTACGTTTGGAACATAGTTTAAAACATGAGTTCCCTCAGGAATGTATTAAGTAGCAGACTGCAAGTTAGTTTAGTCTCAGCCTCCCACTTTAAGCACATTTTTCTTATGATTATTAATAACAAACAGACAAATGGGAATCCTGAACACTCTGCATATCGAGGGAGTCAATGAATAAAAGATAGAAGGAATGAACACAACCGTTCTACTAATTTCAGCATTTTTTAACAAATAAGTAGAAAATTTGAAAATGTAATATTAAATGTAAAACACTCGCCAAATAAGGTTATTACATTTTACTTAATCAATTTAATTTGTGGCAATTGAATCGATTACTCAGTTTAATAAATATAATAAAACAATCTATTGCATTAATTAGCAGGCATTTTATTTTAAATTGTTTTAAAAATGTAAACTGTTGATGATCACAAATGTTAATCAAAAGTGTTAATAAAAAAAAATACAAGCAATTTTATGTTTTTCATTTTTTCCTCCTAACCGTACAAAAATTCAACTAAACTCTGACTTACAAAATGAAGTACGTACTGAACCGTGACTTCTGTGTACCATTATACCACTAATAGCTGCTGTAGCAAATGATCATGCAAACACCCTGTTCACGGAGCTTATTCACTATTCTGAGCGTAGGAAACTATTTTTATGCTTTCCCTAACATAAGATCGGTCTGTATCGTTTCATCTGATTTGAAAAACACGTTATCGCACAGTCTGTTCCAGAAATCGCATTAGGATCGTCTCACAGAGTGTGACAACGTGGAATTGCACAAAAGCATTACTGAGCTAGTACATGGAGAATATTTAATGTGGCACATGGTACAATCACTAAACTAGACTATTTACATAGTATACTTAGAACACACCTTCAAGTATTACACAAATACTACATTTCGTTATGTTTTTCATTTTCATGGCACACGAATGTGTAGAGGGTCATGTATCCTGTCTGAATTGGTTTTCTACAGGTTCTCAGGTTTTCTTCAGCCTCCCAAAAATATGTCAGTAGAGAGTAGGGACGGTAAGATTCACTGATTCGCATCGGTGCATCGGCATAAAAGTTGTGTGATTCATTGATTAAAAAAAAACTGCATCTGATTCAAAGTGCCATTTGTATCCCGATACATCGCTATAGTTGTATTATTCAGAAAGTGACCAATAGTTTTTGACCAATGTTTTATATGTAGATTGATTTCTCCTCACTAAACTGCTTCCCCAGCACACTCTTTCAGCACCACTGTGCTATCTGAATATGACTTATCGCACTACGGAGACCAAGGCATGTCCTGAGTGTCACGTGGAATAGAGATTAACATGGCAGAGGTAGAGATGCATCTTCCTGGAGATAGAACAGGAAAAGAAAGTCTGGTTCATTTTTATAAAAAAAAAAAAATTTAATCCTATCTTGTCATATCGCATCGGTAGCTGCTTCATGTGTATCGATAATGTATCGTATCCTTGGCTATGCAGTATGGAGATCCACATCCCTAGTAGAGAGACTGGTTATGCTAATTCACCCCTAGTTTTGAATTCGAAAGTGTGTGTAATCCCATCCAATTTGTATTTCTGTACAAATACCCAGAAAAGAAAACCTACACACCCCAACCCTGTCATAAACAAATTACATTGAAAGCAGATGAATAAATAAACATCCCTTTCAGTTTATGCACTAGACCTTTAGCATGTAAAATGGCAACAGCTCATTACATTACAGCTTGTTAGAGGATCCCTGTGCGTGACCCTAATGTGCTCCTTATGAGGGTGTTTTGGCAAACTGGGTGGGACCTCAGTTCCAGTTCTTTAATAATGTACAGAAAATACAAATTAATTAAAGGAACAGACAGCACCGTCTGGGCTTCACAAAGACATCTGTAAACAAGCATGAAATATGAAATCGGTGCAAGTGCACGGCAAAGGAAAGATCCTCTGTGTGAGATTTAACGAGGAAGCAAAGAAAATCAGGGATGCTCAGAAAGCTTGCATGCAGATGTGGAAAGCATCATCAATCATCTCGTATGAAAGCAGAGATGCATTCGTGCATTCCGAGTGATGTGGGGGTTGGCTTCTGAGGTGCAGGAAATATTGCACACTGCAGAGTGGCTGTCAGGAGCAGAGGAAGAACTGGATCAATAACTTTATTTCATCAGACAGACCAGAGTGAGTGGATATCTTCTCGCTTCTGGACTGTTCTCAGCATTCGAACATGGATGTAAGTGCTCGGAAAGACCGACCAATCCATGACAAGAATAATCTAAGCTTTCATTGAATCTGCTGATGACATGGGCTGTTCAATGAGACTCTTATCCCAGACTATATCTGTTGCCCAAAAAAAAAAAGAAAAAAAGCCCTCAGGAACTACAGTACCTTGGAGCTAGTGAAATATCATTTCTGAGCCTTGCTCTTTTCAAAGGCATAATTTAAACGTCTCTCTCTTTTCAGAGCTATCTCCATCTCTGGCTAGATTTAATATTTAATGCCATGTGTCTGACTTCAGGCACTAATCTGTTTTACAGGTGAGTCATGGAAAAGTTGACACAGAGGAGAGAAGCACAGAGAGGAGGGGGAAAAAGAAAACAGGAGAAAGTGTCTTATGTATTAAGTCTTGTTCACATATAGAAACCCGATTTTCCTCTGGCTCCTGATGCATACACTCCAGGCTTTATTACCCCAGAACTTCTTCAAGCCTACTGCCTTTACAACCCTCTCATTTGTCAGGCACCCTTGTTAACCAGGCTAGAGCTGGAGAAATACGAAAGAGTTATAAACCATCCCATTTATTGCACCAAATAGCACAAATACAGCTGATGAGCTACGAGCAAGAGGTCTCCTAGAGGAAAAGATGAATATCCATTTCTAAAAAGGGTGAAAAGAAAGAAAAAGGAAATCGAAAAAAAAAAAAAAATCAAAGGACATCTGACAGGTCATTTTTGTGCAAAAGTGTACCCAGGCGTTTGAATTTTTTTTTCTTTTTTTTTTTTTTTTAAAGCTGAGCGAACAGGCAATCGCATGCATCATGCAGAGCTTTCAGACAGTTTTAAAAGACCATCATAAAAATCCATTTCACATGCACGTCATATTACTTAGAAGAAAATCCAGGAAGGAAGCTGCGTTACTTTGCACCGAGTTTCGACATGAGCCGAGCCACTGAAATCACGCTGAGAGAATAATGCTTCATTTTTCCAGCAAAGTGGCTGATGATGAGTGCTTCAGCAGGCAGCACTGCTTTTTTACCGACTGTGTAGGTGGCGTGTGTAGTTTGGATGGCGAGCTTTAGAGACCACAGAGGAGTGACATATTCAGCAAAAATAATTAGCAGCGAGATGGCCACTTGCCTTTCGCAGATATCTTTTTTAAAGCTCATTTCAAAACCCAAACACTGTTGTAGCATGGGGGAAAAAAAAAGGATCAAACCAGCAAATTGCTAAATAAATAAATAAATAGCACCACTGCTAATTATTTCCACACAGTATGATTGAAGAAAAAAAAAAATGTTTGAGCCACTCGTCTAAACGACATCCAATGAACATGCACATGACTGCATGATGGAAATGACGACGGATTGAAAAAATGAGGACGGATTTGCAAAAAGAATGAAAGCATTAGGTAAGTCATATTGACCCGGTGATGGCACAAAAAGATTTCAAGTGCCACACTATTGAGGCACTTCGTATTTCAGACTGAATGTGAGCGCAGCAACGAAACTACTGTAAAGGCTGCTGAGATAGAAAGGCCTTTTTGCAAACATATCTTTTTTAATTTTCATGCCATAATCCCCTGATAGGATCAAGGCTTTAAGTCAAAATAAATTTTAGTAGGAGAAAATAACTGTTGCAGGCGCCTTGTCTGATAGTTATCAGATTACGCGGATTAATGGAACGGCGCGAATGATTTTGGTCGGCTTTCTAGAGATTCGACTTACTGTACCTGCTGCTCTGATCTCATACCTGATAAATCCTCTTTAGATGCTCCTGTAGACAGAAACAAATCTTAAGTGTAAAACAGCCATAGGCAGCTCCATCCTCAGCACTGTACATGCATTTTCACCTTAGAGATGAAAGATGGCTACGCTAGCTCTGGGACTTCATCAAACACCGGCAGAACAAAGACCGAAATACCTGTTCTCCCTCGGCAAAGACGTGAGCACCGAAGCTCCATGTGATGCTTGGCGTTGGGTCTCCGGTGGCCTCGCACGTCAACCTGATCTGCTCTTCCATCTCCGTCGTGGTTTGGTTTTCCAAGTATGTGATTTTGGGTTTTACTAACACCACACAATTTGAGAGTTAGACTTGTTTTTCATTTGATAAAAATGATAAAAGCGTTTTTTTTTTTGCGAAATGTAAATAGTTACCAAAAACTCGGAGGCTGGCTTCTTCTTCGCTCGTCCCAGCTTTGTTCCTGGCAATGCAGGTGTAATCGCCCTCATCCAGCTTCCTCACATCCATTATCGTGATCTCCGAGCCGTCTTCATTGAAGCTGTACTTATCCCCGGTCTCCAGAAGAACCTCGCTCCTGAGAGAGCTATTGGATATACTATCTTAATGCACAGCCAAAAAAACTAAAGCAGCTGAAAAGATCCTCTGAGAATTTACAGCATTTGGTTTTATATAAAAAAATAAATAAATAGGTTTTCTAGTCACTTGAAATAACAGCATTCCTTTTATTTGTTTTTTTGTAGAAACAAGGGCTTTGGGATTGGGCAGTCATTTCTTGGCAATAGAAGCACACCCATCGCCCATCGTCAAATAGGCAATAAACATAACACAACCCCCATCGGAAAACTGTGGGCCAGATTTTTACACTTCCCTCGCAACCTCCCCAGGGAGCCCCACTCAGGAGATGAGAGCTGCCAGGAGAATAGACATCCTTCAAAACTACTAATGATGTGCTCCGGCTTGCCCTCGACCGTGTTGTGCACAAATGTTCTTTACTTTTATTCAGAGGATTTCTCTGCTGTCCTTTGATCTCTTAATCAGAACACACACCCGACACGGCGAGAAGTGGCTGGAAAGCTGGATGGGGGCTTATGAATAGCCCTCTTTCATTGCTAGATGGTGAAGACGAGCTTACCGTGTCCATGTGATTGTGGGTTCGGGGAAGCCGTCTGCGTCGCAGGCCAGCATGGCAGAGTGGCTGATGTCGGCGGTGGCGTTTACCTCTGCTTGTCGTACTCTGATAGTGGGAACGACTGATGGAAAGAAGGAAAAAAAAAATTTTTTAATGCTGAACATAGTGATAATCCACTATTATTGCGTTCTCTTAGAGCTATATTCAGAGTCTAGTGCATAAGCAAGAAGGATTTGAAACTAAAATTGCACACATCTAACGCTTTTAGACATCAGACATAACTACAGACTAAGGCAGTATTCAAGGATTGTGTACGAGTTACACACTTTATTACGCACACAAATAATTTTTAATTCATTTTAACGGCACTTAGTCTATTAACCCTAACCCAATGCAGCATACAGTACATTTCTGTTTGACCATTTTTATTAAAAATATTAAAAATATGAGAGGAAAAGCTAAAACCTTTAACGTAACAAAACATCCTTTCTTGAATCTGATACAAAAAAATATATAAAATTCCACTGAAATATTTGTTTTTAATCACAAACATTTGTTTTACTGATGCACCAAGTCTCAAATCAAGCACAAAATCTGCTATGGTGCACACATCCGGCATTTAAAACCGTCCGTGTGGAAACATAGCAAAAGTTCAGTTTGGTGTCCTGATGATTTACCTAATTTATAACACCTTAAATACTTTAAAAAATTTACAAAAATATATTTTGTCTTCCTGCTCTATCTTGAGTATGATTTCACTAATTCTAAACATACATTTGCATGAAGTCCATGCCCATGTTGAAAAGAGTATAAAAAAACTTGAAAAGTATTAATTTAAGCCTCATTTAGAACAGATAAAAATTGTGCAATTAAGTTGCTATCAATAGTAAATTATCTCATGACAATCATGTGATTAATATATGATTTAATTGACAGCGCTAAAAAAACTATAAGATATATTTCTATCTAATAGAAATAATTTAAAAAATATGCAGATTTCACATTTTGTCCAAACGGAGGTTAAAACGCACAAACTTATGAACAACATAAAATGTAGCAAATGAGTTCTTAGTCATCTTACCCTTAAAAACTGTATCTACAGGACAGAACATCATATTCAACAGATTATGTTACACAGACACGTTATGATTCCATGACCTTTAGTCATCAATTTGTGCACACTGATCAACAGTATAAAAAAAGAAAAGTATACGGTGTTCTGGATTAACTGCTATTCTTTAAACTGTGAATTAATGCTAGACATCAAAACACTGAAGAAATTCATATCTAGCTTTTTCACTTATCTATACTTTACTGACGTATTTTCATCTGGGAAGACTTTTACTTTAACTTCACTACATTTCGAATATCGTACTTTTTACTCAACTACATTTTGCAAAATCAAGCGTTTCTTTTTATTTATGAGTTTTGAAATTGTTTTGATTGGCACTTGGTGGTATCTACTAAACACCAACATACAGTTTAGTGTCAAAACAACAGCACAACAGCAAGCAGAACTTTTAGTTAAAAAGAAGTTTTGTGCTCATTAGAATTTTAGTAGATATCAATCTGTTTGTTTGAATCATAATATCATTCTATTAATAGATCCGTGTGCTAAGAGTAACAGAGACTTTTAACATAAATTGAGCTGATTAAGTAAGAGTCTTGTGACAAAAATTATATTAGGACATTATAGTCTTATGACAGTACAATAAATGATAGTACTTTGGATACTTAAGCACAAGGCAAAGTTTAAAGGGAGCACTTTTACTTTTACTGAAGTAATATTATTCCTACTGTATCTCTACTTTAACTCAACTACATTGTTTGTGTACTTTGTCCACCATCACCATGTGCCTTGAAGCAATACACTAAGAAGTGGTAGTTTAGTGAATAAGATGTGAAACTTCTGATCGGAAGGTCATGGGTTCAAATACAACTATACAAATATTTAAAATAATGGAATTAAAAAATCTTGTATTAGAGCAGTAAAAATTTGGTGCTTTGAGTACAATTCTATCATACTGACCACTGGATGTTCAACATGGCACCTCATGGCAAAGAACTCTAAGGATTTGAGAATTAAAATTGTTGCTCTCCACAAATATGGTGAGGCTATAAGATCAGTAACACCCTGAAACTGGCCAGTGTTATACAGAGGTTTTCAAAGACGGGTTCTACTCGAAACAGCCCTCGCAAAGGTCCATCAAAGAAGTTGAGTCATTGTGCTGTGCGTCAGGTGCAGAAACCGGCTTTAAAAAAAAAACAACAGACGAATGAGTGCTGCAGCATTTAGATATCTTGCAATAATTGACCATTATTTCTGTTCAATTTGTGCATTTGTATTTTGCAACACAATAGCATCTTATACCAGTGAACAATAAATAAAACCAGTTCAATACAAGCTTGCAGGAGTAAAAAAATAAAAAGAAAAACGTGTTTATTTTATGATATCATGTTACAGCTCCGTTTTCAGACTTTCTAAAGCAATTTACAGCAATAGTGCCTCCCCTCACTTAGCTTCAATAGAAATCAGGAAAGCAAAAGGTGTACAGATATGAGCTTCCGCTAAATGTCTTTTTGTGTGATGTGTGTATAGTGACACCTTTTAAAATGCTTTCGTTCTAATGTGGCCCATAAATATGATTGTGTATGTGTAGTGCTACGCGTTTCGGATAGGAATGGGATTTTGAGAAGTAGTCTCTCACAGCTATAATGTAAGAAAGAAAAATAAAAAAAGATGAAGAGCTTGACTCCCTTCTGCATTTGGATAAAATTGAATCTAAAATGAAAACAAAACAGCCATTTAATAAACACTACATGGACAAAAGAATTGGGACAGCTGGCTTTATGTGCCATATAGCCATATGTGACACATCTTTCTATAGGAATTTTACTTCAAATGATCTAGCAGACCCAAACCTGTTCCAGAACAATGTGACACTGTGCACAAAGCAAGTGGCCTTCTACAGGCTTCAACCTCACTCAACTTTGGGATAAATTGGAACGTTGTCTGCACAGGCCTCCTCACCCTACATCAGTTCCTGGTTTTACTAACACCCTTGTGGTGCACATTCCAAACTCTAGTGGAAAATCTTCCCGAAAGAGCGGAACATATTATTACATTAAATGTGGACTGAATGTGTAATAAAATTTTAAAAAAGCACATACGAATCTTATAGTCAGACGTCCACAAAGTTTTTTTCCATATCGTGTAAGAAGTGGATGGTATTTTCCTTTGTCTGTGTGTTCTGGTCAACGTTTATTGTAGTTTTTTATATCGAAAACTCAGCAGTAAATTACTTCATTCAGACCAAATCACTATAATGAGCGTCTGGGTGGAACAGCGTGGCACCCGAATGTGACAAACAGCAATTTAGCCCGAAACCGCGAAACCTTTTAAAGTGCAAATAAAAGCACAGAGGGCTCACCGTTCACTACAACTCTGATATCACGGAAGTCAATCTCGCCTCGAGCCATAATGCGGCCCTCGCAGGTGTACACGCCTTCATCTGCCTTTCTGATCCCTCTGATCTGCAGGTGGTTGTTGTCCAACATCTTGAAGCGAACTGTAAGAGAAGATTTTACACACAAGTCGAAAAAGTCCTATTTGCTTTGTGAATTTAATTCGATTGACAGCTTATTTCAAGAGAATACAAGTCATGCCACGAATTATGCTCTCTGTCAATAATTCGTTATTGGCTTTGTTATCTGTTCTGGTTCGCTGGTTTGGAACAAAACAGGCGTCTATTCAGTGCTTGGCAATAGAGAGCTCAGCTGCTTTCCCTGATGACTGGTAAATGGACAAACATAGATCCTAAAGGTATTATACGTAACATTACAAATGCCGCCAATAGATATTATTGCAGAAGTTGAATAAGAAAGAAAGAAAGAAAAGTGGAGTCGTACCATCTTTGTCAAACTGGATTTTTGCCCTTTTGTATTTCCACATGACAGTGGGTGGTGGCGAGCTAATCACATCGCACACAATGATAGCATCATCCCCCTCGGTGAACTCTTGCGGTGATGTGGCGTTTTTGAAGGTAATCTTTTCTGCATGAGAAAAAATACACACAAGTATGTCACGCTATAAGCTTTAAATGTAAATATTTATTCTGCATTGATGCCTAGTTGTTATTTTTAAATAATAATTAAGGTGTATACATAGATGTATATTAGGCTATTATCATCAAATTTAATCATCCGCTATAAGGGCAATTTTATTTCTTGTTTCATCTGGCAGTTAAATAAAAAAAAGAGAAGAAAAAACACTACTTGCACATTGCTTCATTCCCATTTGCTGTTTAAATAACCTCAAATCTTCTGGGATGATGTTCCATTAGATTTTGGAGTGTGGTTGTGGATATTTGTGCTCATTCAGCCACAAGGGTGTAGGTAAAGTCAGCTACTGATGTATTGTTAGGAGGCCTGGACTGCGGTCAGTGTTCCAAAGGTGTTCAATGGGGTTGAGGTCAGAGCTCTATTGTAGGCTACATGCTTTTTGTAAAGGGGCACATTGTGGAACAGGATTAAGTCTCCCAGTTTAAGTGAAAATTAGACTAGGAAAATGTAACACTACCACAGCCGAAGACATCCTTTAAAACTGAGTGCCTCCAGCTTTGTGGTAACAGTGTGGGGAAAATAATATATTGCTGGTAAAGTCAGGTGTCCCAGTACTTTTGTTCTGTTAGTGAGCATTATACTAAAGATGTTCAGGCCACTTAAGATCATCCCCTCCAGCCCATGTAAACCATGTCTTTATGGAACTCCTTTTGTGCACATTGTCAGTCTAAAACAGGTCTAAGCCTCCTAGCTGAAGTGAAGGGAAAGTTCATGCTACAGAATCCAAGATTCATCATATACAATTGTATGTACTGTATATGAGTATGCATATATTTTGACTCCAAAAACAAAAAAAAGGATTTTGTTGACTTATAGTTATAATTTTACTTACATACACATTACATGTATTGCTGTACAAATATTTGAATAATCTTGCACATATTTTATATACAAATATTTATATATATATATAATTGTTTATTTTTAAGGTTTTAAGGTTTAAAATTCCAATTTTTAAGGTGTAATAAACCATTTATAATTTAATTTGTTAAATAGCTACTGCACATATTCACTTCATAGCTTTGTTTTATATGTATTGTATATACATTCTGAATATTTACATATTTAATTGCACTGTTACTTTGCACAGTGCTGCTATTTGCACTTCTGGTAGATGCTGAACTGCCGAGTACCTGTACTGTGCAATGAAAAAAGTTGTACCTATCGATCTGTTTCATTTTAAGAATCGCTTTTTTGGTATCGTAGAAATAAGATTCAAAAAGATTAAATGATTAAATTGGACTGTTCAAATAAAAAAAAGTGAAATGAAGTGGAAAAAGTAATTTTCCTGCCACCTATCGCATATGTAAATTCCCACCTGTACACACATACACACACACACACAAACACACAAACACACACACACACATCTATTATCAGGCGAATCCCCAACCAGCTGAGAGGATTTGTTTATCTATTTCTATTAATATTGTTGATAACACTAAGCGAGGAGATTGATTCATTGTGAGGATTATAAAATACATTTTACAATACAGCAATGTCCAAAGGGTGTTTCCTGAGGAAAAAGTAGATTATAAAAATAAAGGGTTCAAATCTTGACTATAGATTGAAGAGAGCGTGAAAAATAAAATCGGTCTGGCCGTACGGAATATCTTCACGTTCACTGTGGCCTCGGCTTGCTGGTCTCCGCTGGTGGCCACACACTTGTACGTGCCGACGTTGTCGACGACAGCGTTGTAGATAGTGAGCGTAGAGGATGTCTCGTCGTTGCGGATCACTGTGATGTCCTGCCTGTTGGATTCAATCTTCTCGCCGTTCGGTGAGAACCAGTCGATTCCCTTCACTGCACCGACAACTACAGCATAATAAAGGACGTGATGTTCCGACCCGTAAACACAACAAGAACACCACAAAGGAATTCATCATCCGATATTAAACTCGATTATAAATATTCGTCTAAAGCAAATGTTGCCGGAACATCTGCATGTCAGAAAAGCATAAAAATTGGAGTAAATCATGCCTGAAGGCAAAGAATATTTTATATCTCTGGTTAGCACAGCACTGAATCCCTGAACCGGAAGACACAAGCTTTGTTAATAGTTCAGTTAAGGAGAGCAATTATCAGTGCGGCTGCTTTCAGTGAAGCAAGACAGTGGGAGCTGCAATGCCACCGGGAGACAAAGGGCAGCCCAAAGTTCACTTCAGCTGAAACAGAACTAGTTTTACATGAGGAGGTGGGATCATGTCATTATTACCGGAGTTTCTCTAGGATTTAAATTCTAGTCCTCCATTTTGAAACGTATTGAAAGATTTCACCATCTTTTACCTACATTAAAAAGAGCGGTGGTTGTATTCTGTACGCTTTGCAGAACCTGCAAAAGGATACCAATAAAACTTTTTTTTTTTGCTGTAAATTATTATTTTCTTGTCTTCTGGGAAGCATATACAGTATCTTAGCAACCATTGTAGTATATCCCCTCAAGGGACAATACTATATCATTCAACTTGGAAATACTTCAGAGTAGTCAATGTGCAGCTTATATTGAAGTATAGATTTACTGTCCTCTAAAAATACCTCAACATACAGCAACTATTGTCAAAATAGCTGGCAAAAAAAGTGAGTGCACCCTGTTAGAACAGCTGTATATCATGCAACCATGCAATGCCACATGTCCTATTCATGTTGTTCATATTTTTTGTCTGCTTGACAGGACCATACACATTTGTGTATCTTATATTAGAGCAGATAACATTTTGTGATTTGGGTACAATTCCCTCATACTAACCACTGAAGACGACCTGTCCAAGAGCATGAATTACTTGTACAATGTCCTGTGACATTCTAATCCAGGACATGATGCCCTCCATTCAGAACAACAGTTTTCCGACATTAAAAAGGACCCCAAACACACCGCCAAGATGACAACTGTCTTGTGTGCATCCTCAAGTGGAAGCTGAAGGTAAAGTATCTAACATCCAGCAGCTCCGTGATGTAATTGTGGAGGAGTGGCAGAGGGTCCCAGCAACAACCTGTGCAGCTCTGGTGAATTCCATGCCCAGGAGGATTAAGGCAGTGCTGGAGAACAGTGGTGCTCACACAAAATATTGACTCTTTAAACACAATTTGTTTAATTCACATGTTCAGTTAGGGTGTACTCATTTTTGTTGGAAGCTATTTAGACATTAATGTCTGTAAGTTGAGTTTTTTTAGAGGACAGTAAATCTGTACTGTTTTAATATACAAGCTGCACACTGACTATAAAATATATCTCAAGTATCATTTCTACAGTATGGTCCCTTATAAAAATATACTAAAATTTTTGCTGAAATGTGAGGGGTGTACTTACTTTTGTGAGATACTGAAAAGGTCTTATGTAGCTTTTGAAGGGCAAATCGAAATGAAATATAAAAATGTTAACATTAAACACCTGTTCATGCTATTTAAAAGTTTATACCCTCTCTGCTCTAATCCTATCGCCGTGTCTTCTTTAAAAAAAAATTGTAATAGTTGTGTTTGAGTCCCTCATTTGTTTTCAGTGTGGAAAGATAGAGCTCAAAGTCATATTTACATTTACATTTACGGCATTTAGCGGATGCTCTTCATCGAGTCACGTACAATAGTGCTTTGAAGTCTCTATCAATGAATACATCGTCATATAGTTCCTGCCAAAAAGTGGTCAAAAATGCAGAAAATAAATAATAATGTACACGGAACTTCTGCAATTGCGTCCTCTGAATTGACACACTGTTCAAGATTGCCTTATATCCTTTATAAATTTAGTTTTTGCATGGCCAAAATCAAAACCCAACAACCAAAGAAAAAAAGCACTGCGTAAGTTTAAATGAACTTCACCTGACCTGAAGCCACACAGGAATTCTAGATAAGTAATGAAGTTCCTAGCACAAGAATATATCCTACAGACATATAAACTGACTAACATGCATACACGATAAAGCATATTGAGGTGTACATGGATGTTCATGACAATTATGTGTACATAGAGATTTATAAATAACTCTTTACACTATTAGCAACATCAGCTACATAATATACAAATATACAATTGAACGAAATTACCTTCACACAAAAAGAACTTGGACTCTCCGACACTGACTTCTCCTTGTGCGGGCGTAATGCTCACTTGTAGAGACACTGTGGAAAGGAGAACAGATTTTTACATAAGTGGTGTTTTTTACATAATTGTACGGTGGTCTGGAAAAACCTTTGGCGTAATCAAAATCTGACATTTTCTGCCATATTTAGCTCAGAGCACCACGGATTTTCCTGAACTGAAATATTCTTGAAAAGTTGTAGAATTTGCCTCTCAATGCACAAAAGAAGAAAACTACATTCTGTGGTTTACTCTACATTTAAAGCTCAATCTGCTTATTTGACAGAAAATGTACAAAATAATTACATTCATGTCTTAGTGACAGAACGTGTATGCGCCCCCCCCCTCGCTGTTTTGATGATGATGTGATGGAGCATAAATGTCTATTTGCAGTGGCAGGTCACTATCCAAAAACTTCACAAAGCAAAGGTTTAGACGAACTGACTGCAGTTGGTAAATTGGCTTTTTACCAAACATAACCTTTGCAGGCAGACAGCCAGATAATGAGCCTCTTTAATCAAACTGGATACAAAAGGATTTATTCTAGTCTCGTGCTTGTGGTCCTGAGTGTTTGTTAAATGTGCGTGGAAGAAGACTGGCTAATGTAAACCTCGACTAATTGGCTTCGAATCATATACATGAGTTACTGCACTTTTAAGTGTAGATGAAGTACACACAAATTTTATACAACGAATAAAAATATCAAAATATGAAAAAGAACGAATCAGGGCCAGTCGTTCATTTAGAATTCAATGATTTTGCAGTATAAAAAGAGAAAGGACTCAAGTGCTGGTTGTGTTTAGTTTGTTTCGTCTTCCTATGACACGCGCATTCCTTCCCTGTGTTCGGCATAAACCCGAGTGCAGCAGATTTCATGCTTTCGTGTCACACCATTTTCTTTTTACGTCACTCAATTCACATCTAATTCACCGTTTCTGTCATTCGGATTTGGGCCTTTTTGGAAATGCTGCCATTTACGTATGATTTCAGCTGTTTTCTGGAGTTTTGTGGGCTTTGCCATATGCATGTAACTGAACTTTTGTAAATAAAGCCGAAAATCTTGGCTCAGTTTGGCTTACTCAAAAATGTAGACACATCTTTAGCAGAAAAATAAATAAAAAAAATTAATAAATAAAATATTGATAAATGAAGCGCAATGTTAGACAGTAGCCAAAATAAAAATATTTATATATCATTCTATGAGAATGTATTCAGAACAGAAACATTTGTGAAAACCCCTTTTTTCTTTTGCGAGTTTTGGCTGTTTTCTGGAACGAAGTCGCCATCGTCCAATTGCGTTTACTGGACTTGATCGGTCAGATTGCCCACTCACATTTCCACAGAAGTGTCAAGGGTATTGAAGTCAATCATGCACAACACATCAGCAAACATGACAAATGCTCTCTGATATAATTAAGTCACTGTGTCATCAATTTTTAATTACCTACACATGATTTTAGAATAATGAAGGCTGTGTAACCAAATCATATCATGTAACATCTGTAGTGCAATATTTACTGTTGAGGAAACGTGTCATTTACAATGAGTCAATAATGTGTTTTATTTTTTAGTGGTGTTGTATAAAACCTGCAATTTGACTGAGCAGCATAAATGAAAATGTCAAACCAATTGGCGAAAAAGCATAAATTTGATGGCACTGAATAGTGAAAATGTACAGCGACAATGTACAACATTTATGGAACATTATTGCATTTATTCATATTCTGAAAAAAACTTTATCCAGGTCAAGGTCGATCTGAAGACTATTCTGGGAACATTTTGCATGAGGCGAAGATACGCCCTAGATTGTCCATTACAGGGCACACACACACACACACACACACACACACACACACACACACAAGTCTACCCAGGGGCAATTTAGAAAAGCCAATGTACCTACTAGCATGTTTTACAGTAGGTAGGAAGAGACGTAAAAAAGCACATTAAACCCACACACAGGAAAAATATGCAAGGCTTATAAAATTAAACTGGGGACCTTGAAACCTTGGGGCAGCAACCCTAACTGCTACTGCTCCATGCTGCATTTATATCAGTTGAAAATAAGAATGTTTTGTTAAAAAGGTCTAAATTGAGAAAATAAATCTGGGAACAAGGAAAGAAATTAATAAATAACAGCAGAACGCATGATGGAAATGATGAATGAATTGCATTGGCTTTTAGTAAACGCCTGCAGGCTCTCCAATGAAAGACATACTGCAGAGAAATATAAAGCAAGGCAAGAGCAAATGCAGATCAATTTTTCAATCAAAGCAAAATAAAATCCAGGCCAGCCTGGCTCAAACCGGTGCAGACAGCGTAACATTTTTCATTTCTTTGTTTGACCCAAAGAGACATTTGTGAAATAAGTAAAGAGGAACAATGGGGGAACATGATCTGTGCCCAGGTGGGTGCTCAGTGGCTTTTAGACTTTGAGAGTAATTTAATAAAGCATATGAAGGTAAAGCTGGGCCAGCTACAATTAAATCAGCACATTCAGTCAATACTACTGCTAATGTGGTGGTGCTGGTGTTTTTTTTTTTTTACTTTGTGGAAAAGCTATTTATTTTGTATTGACACAGAGTTATTAGTCAAACACATAGTACTGCATCAGCTAAATGAATATATGAAGGCTTCTGGAAAAACACAGTCATCTTAGATTGTCATTAATTATTTCTGGAAGCCTACTTCATTTAAAGCTGGACATTTTATTTTATAATGGATATGGAAATGATAGAACCTGACGCTGAGTGACTTGCCAAGTTTGACGCTCATAAACTAAACAAATCTCAGTTCAATTAACTGTAAATGCCACAACATGGCATGGAGGTATTTGTCAATAATACTGAGAGTGATGGTGAAATTAGAATATCTGCTTCTAAGTAAGTAAAAAAAGCTAGTTGTACTGAGTGGGTGAATAAGTAAGAAAAAAAATGCATATCTCATGTGTAGATTTTTGTTATGCATCTTCTTTTGTTAGCAGTGAAAGTGGAGGATATGTTATGGGTTGGCTCTTCAAGGTTCAACATAGTTTTCCATTAACTGCAATTGTAATGTGCTGTTACACTGTTGCATAGAGGGGGTTTGGTGTCTTGCGCCAACTCGCTCACATATTCACTTGATGCATCTCTCATTTAGTGACTTACACTCTCACTGACTCACTCACCCATTCCCTGCCTCACTCATCCACTCAATGTCTCACTCATTCACTCAATGTCTTACTCACCCACTTACTAGTTAACTCACCCATTTACTGGCTCAGTGACTCACCCACTCACTGGCTCAGTAACTCACCCACTCACTGGCACAGTAACTCACTCACTCTCTGGACCAGTGACTCACTCACTCTCTGGACCAGTGACTCATTCACTCTTTGGCCCAGTGACTCACTCACTCACTGGCTCAGTAGCTCACCCACTCACTGGCTCAGTGACTCACTTACTCACTGCCTCAGTAGCTCACCCACTCACTGGCTCAGTGACTCACTCACTCACTGGCTCAGTAGTTCACCCACTCACTGGCTCAGTGACTCACTCACTCACTGGCTCAGTAGCTCACCCACTCACTGGCTCAGTGACTCACTCACTCTCTGGCCCAGTGACTCACCCACTCACTGGCCCAGTGACTCACTCACTCTCTGGACCAGTGACTCACTCACTCTTTGGCCCAGTGACTCACTCACTCTCTGGCCCAGTGACTCACCCACTCACTGGCTCAGTGACTCACTCACTCTCTGGACCAGTGACTCACTCACTCTTTGGCCCAGTGACTCACTTAGTCTCTGGCCCAGTGACTCACCCACTCACTGGCTCAGTGACTCACTCTCTGGCCTAGTGACTCACCCACTCTCTGACCCAGTGACTCACCCACTCAATGGTTTAGTGGCTCACTCACTAACTGGCCCAGTGACTCAACCACTCACTGGCTCAGTAACTCACCCACTCACTGGTCTAGTGGCTCACTCATTCACTGGCCCAGTGACTCACCCACTTACTGGCTCAGTAACTCACCCACTCACTGGCTCAGTGACTCACCCACTCACTGGCTCAGTGACTTTCCAACTCACTGGTTACTCACCCAATCAAGGGCTGAGTGACCTACCAACTTATTTGCTTACTATTCTCACTCACGCACACACTGATCAGCTCAGTGATTCACCCACTTACTTAGTTCTCTCACCTACTCACTGACTTATGAGTTTATTCATCAAGTTCTCCATTCACTCACTCATTTACTGGCTTACTGACTCACCTACCCAACAATTAACTGAATCACTCGCTCAATGACAAACTCACCCACTCAAACACTGACTGATCTTTTCCTTATTACTAGCAACAGCATTTACTCGGACTGAGTACTAATGATCAACGTCTTTGACTATCTACAAACATATAATCTTCAATTTGGAATATAAAGAATAAAAATGATGAACACTGTTATACTGAAATAAGTTGTTCAGCATATGGAACAGCAATATTCCAACAATTACAATTTTGTATTTATTACCAAATGTCCTTATTTTAAGCCATTTATAATTGCAATTATTGTCAAATATCTGGAAACAAAAGTATTCAAATATAGAGCAATGCCACTGTTTTATGTTATGCACATTAATATTAACTGTGAATTTAACATGTGAATCAGATTTAGAATTCAACAGCACTGAAATATTTCCAGAAAGACATACCAGTTGCCAATATTTCAATAATTTCACTCTTATTACAAGGTTGCTGTTGCATATTTGAGCCTAGCCCGGCCTCATTTATCTCACCCAGACACAGGCACCCCAATGTGCAGCTCAGACCTGAGGAGATGAGTGGTGCTTCGCATCAACAACACTGTGTCCTTGTTATTCAGCAACTGCTATAAGCAGGAAACCCGGGTTGCACTTATTAGTAAAAAGAAATATGTTTAACTTTGCATTTTTAAACACCATAATATAAACCAAAAATAATTTCTGGTTCACTTGTGCAGGTAAAAAAAATAAAGCTTTTTTATGCGCCTGGAATTTACTGCAAATGTATTGAAAGGAAAACTGAGTTGCTAATGCATATTGCAGACACTGTGTTTGCCAGTCCTTCCTTAAGTCAACCCCATGCAACATTCCATAATAAAGAAAAATATTAATTATGAATATTTTTGTGCTCATCTAAATAGGCTGCAAAAAAACTCATCAGACTGTCTAGCCACAGGTGACTGATGGACTTCTGAGAATTAATCCGTACAGACGTGCTGTAGTTCCTTAATGATTACAAACAAACAAAGTGGATTTCATTTGAAATCTCCCATAATTGGCCGATGCTGAGCCCCTTCCTGCTTGTTTACTGCTGCTTCTGAAACTCGTCAACCTAGGTCAGATTACAAAAAAAATAAACATAAAGAATATATATTCACAATTATCCAAATTATTATGCAGGTTAAACATCGGGAAGATTCCAATCAAAATAATGGACATCTCACATTTTAGTTTTTAGATAACATACATCTCAGACAGATTTGATAATTAGCATGCCTGTTGATCTTAATCAAAGCGCAGCTTCCTTAAAGAGCTTGTTCCACATTATTAAACGAGTCACAGTTCTCATGCAATGAGGTAGAAAGACCTATCTGAAGTTAAAATGTGTGAAACAAGTGCAATGTCTTGACATTTCACAGGAGATCATCGAATTGTGATTCAAATCACGGAGGGGTTTTTACCAAATAAAGGCTTGTTAAAGTAAGTTTCTGTCAGACATTAACTGCATTAAAAGGGCAGCTATAAAAAAAAACAAAATAAAACTAAAGCAGCAACTATTTTTGAAGAAACCAACTGTTGGTGCCTATGGAATCCCAAGAAGCTCTTGATACACGTTCCTCCAAATGCAAAAAGTTAACTTCTTAACAAATCGTACAAAATGAAGCATTTGTACTGGGCAAAAAAATTTACGGTTTCCAAAGAATTTATTTTTTGCCTACAAGATAGATAGATAGAATTGTGCCTTCTGAAATTAAATTATTTTATGTAAGACAAGGAACCATTCCATGCTAAAAAACACCATTGATACCCTAGCTGTTCTAAAAATTAAAAGAGAATTAAAAAAAAAATCATAGTTCGGTTATCATCCTTAAATACATGGAGCTGTTAGTCATCCCAGAAAAAGAACTCATGGCACCTGTACGGTAAATGTTTTTTTTTTTACTCTTCATTATAAATTTTTATTGGGTATTTTAATATAAAAGAATCTCTCCGTGCTGCAAATATGAAAAATTAAATTCATTATGACTCATTGAATGTTTTCAAACTGCATTCTGCTATGATTACTTGGAACAATAAATTTTGTGTTCTTTTCAAAATATAATTATCATTCGTTATCAGTACCATGTAATAACATCTACATTATAATATAATGACTATTTAGCATAGAAAAAAATCCTGTTTTCGAAAAAAAAAAAACATGGAATAAAATCAAATTTGCATAATTATTTGGGACATGGTGGATTACAATATCCTCTATTTGCATAAAGGGAGATACTGGAAACTAAAAACCACATTTTTATTCAGTTATAAAGTTCAAAAGTCGTTCGGAATACTTTTGAAAGATATATCCATAATATATATATTTAAAAAAAAGACAATAAAATAGAAAGAAAACAAAACAGAGCACATTTAGCACTTCCCCACTAATACTGTTTATGGCACAAAGCATCTAATGTGTGGTCTTAATACAGGGGTCGCCAACCTTTTGTACACCACAAATCTGGTTTGTTTAAAAAAAATCTCACAAACACTGGGTTGCCTATATATTCACAATACATATACACACCGATCAGGCATGACATTATGACCGCCTGCCTAATAGGGTGTTGGACTCCTTTTGCTGCCAAAACACTCCAGACCCCTTCAGCATTACCAGCATAAACTTCTTCAGCAATTTTAGCTACAGTAACTCTTCTGTCCACTTATCCCCAAGTTCATCAATATGCCTTGTCACCGTTTCACCACTTTTCCTTGCTTGGATCACTTTTAATTGATACTGACCACTGTGGACTGGAAACATCCTACAAGAGCTGCAGTTTTGGAGTTTTGGACTCTGACCCAGTCGTCTAACTATCACAATTTGGCTCTTGTGAAAACTCACTCAAATCCTTGCACTTGCCCATTTTTCCTGCTTCTAACACGTCAACTTTGAAGACAAAATGTTTACTTGCTCTCTAACATATCATACCCACTAACAGGTGCCATTAGGAATAGATAATCAGTGTTATTCACTTCACCTATCATAATGTTATAATGCCATAATTGTACCTAATCAGGATATATATATATATATATATATATA
>MU551642.1:1755564-1772278 GCA_024362625.1 Silurus asotus
TATATATATATATATATATTTATATTTATATATATCACGTGCTGAGATCTCAACACAGTAAAACCCATGTGGATGATTACGGAAAGCAGGTTAAGTCAAAGTCCAATAAGCCGTGTTTCCTCCTTGACAACGAGATGTTCTTCGTGCTCATCTACGTATGTTACCTTCCTGTGAAAGCGAAGCCTTCCTTAAGACCCAATTCGCCACATTCCCTCTACGACGGCCCTGTTGCTTGGCAACATGAAATCGAGTGTTGCGCTCTCAATGGTGTGCAGTGTATGTTAATGCTCTTGATGACGTGTCCAGCACTCCCCCAGTGTTGGGTCAAAGGTCGTGGAGCTTCCAAAGCAGTGCATAGGGGGCACATTTTGCAAAAAGAGCTTGTTGTGTTTCAGTTTTTTTCCCCTCTTGCCAGTTTCCAGGCTATTGCATAGTCCTGCTTTTTCAGAACCAACTCGAAATAACAGGGCAACAGCCCTCCAATTATACTTCACATGAGCAAATGGTAGATACTGACTCATTTTAGCCTGCGTCTGGAATATGAGAAAAGGTTAATAGTTCATTCCGAGGACAACGTGATCTCGGCTGCATTGTCCTATTAATTTTTTTATGTTCCTCTCAGACAGTTGTCGACGCTCTCTGGCGTTTTATGTTCATTTTGCAATGCAAATAAGGTCTAATCTTTTGTTCAACCTATGACGAGCTCAGACTGTGAGACTGTTAAGCTTAGATTGATTTCCAAACAAACTCAGTCAGGTATTAAATCCTCTCTATTTTGATATAATTTAAAACCTGATTATTTACCAAAAGGTTTTGTTAATGCACATCTCTAAATATCCTACATCTACAACCAGCATTTACTCAGAAATCATACCTGTTTGTAAGTATTACATGAACTCTCATATACAAATTCTCTCTCAGACTGGAAGTTCAAACACTGATACTAATTAAGTAGCTTTTTTTCCTGAGACGCATTCTGGCACATTCATGCACCCCGTGTCTGTTATCTCTCAGGTATCGATGCACTGCGTTTGAATGAGTTATGACATCGTGTTTCTTCATTCAGTCCCGGCTATCAAATATAGTTTTTTTGTTCTTGTTGTTGTTGTTGAATGTGTAAGACACCTGTCACATTACACTAGCTCCTGGTCTAGTCTAAGCTGATTATCTAAGTGTGTGTGTTTACAGGCTGCACCTCTGTAGAAGTGTTGCCACTGCATAAAGGATATAATGAGCAGCTTACAAGAATCCTGCGGAGAGTATGGTCTGTTTCTCAAAAAAGATAATTAAACCAGTTCTGCTGAGCTTATGCTGACAAAAGCTTGTTTTTTTTTGTGAAGCTGAATTGTAAACTTAATCTTTAATCATGATTGGAGTAGCAGTGGATGCATGAAACTATAGATTAACCCCAAACTTTACTAACTGTGGACCTCTTTTTCTGTCCTTTGATTGGTCAACTAAAATTTAGAACACCAGTCTTAAGACGACTCATCCTCCACTCCTCACCCGGCTAAATGAAACGGTGTACGGTTATATAACCGAGAGGCGCAGCTGCGTATGGGACTGATGTGCGTGGTTAATCTGCCAGCGGTTGTTAACTCGGGCGTGCATTTGTTTGCAGATCACGTGCCTCCAACCACAGTGACGAGCCCTGCTGCCCGTTGCCATGGAAACCTCCCTCCCTTTTTTTCCCCTTGGTCCCTCTCCGCTCGTAAAAGTGAGTATGAATAGGAAATAAGTCTAGAAGAGCCCACCATGGATGAGAGCAGAGAGAGGGTAGGCAAAGACACTGAAAGTGACACCCAGCCAACATTATCACTCCGATGTAGATGTGTTCAGTTACGCTAATTAAACTTGAGCATGAATATTTAAACAGAAAGAAAGAAAGAAAGAAAGAAAAAAAGAAAGAAAGAAAGAAAGAAAGAAAGAAAGAAAGAAAGAAAGAAAGAAAGAAAGAAAGAAAAGAGGAACGAGAGCAGTCACACCACCTCAGGCTTTCTTGTCTGACCTCAGTTCCAAACCTCACAAATGCACTTGAGGCTGATAGACAAAATCCCAACAGCCACATCGCAAATCTAATATAAAACCAATATATATGATTGAAGATTCTGGGAATAGGATGTTCAAAAGTCCATATGCTTGTGAATGTCATGTGTCCACAAACTTCTGACCATATAGTGTACCACTCCATGAGGTGGTTAATTAAATTAATATCATAACCAACAAATGTTCAACCATCACTCACATGAGAAAGTTGCTGCCCAGTCCAATTTTCCCTTAAAATGAGTAAAACTCAAATAATTCACTAACGTGAGGTGATCTAGTTAAATTGTTTGATTGAGAACGGATAACAAAAAACAAACAAAAAAAACTACAAGAAAAAGATCACTGCACAGTGGTAGTCCTTATGCTCTCTTGATAAAGGCTCAAGCATAAAATTGTTAGGTCACCTCAGAAAAAGCCATGAAATACTGTGGTGTGTCTTCATTAGCTTTTGCAAAATATGACATGATATCATAAAATCACAATATTGTATGATATTTACTCTGATTATTTTGGACTATCTAACCTGTCGACCTTTAATTAACCATCACTTGCTATTACAAGTAATAACTTAAGTTACCCATCACGTTTTTCCTCCACAATTTAAATGTGAGATGAGCCATTTGAAATATGAATCATGTAGAAACTGTGCAGTGTTCTTAAACTCTCTAATATTAACTGACACTGACTGAAAGCCTCAGCCCCTTCCCCCATCTCATGTCCTTCCAAAGCTCTTGGGACTTACAATGAGCCCTTGCTTTTCGTTTACACTTCATTATGAATTTGCGCTTTACAAAATGCAAAAAAATCGATCAAGGCAAGATGAGCATAGCTAACAACAGACATGTTCTATATGAAGCTAAAATGAACTGTATTAACGATAACTGTTTATTTGGAATGCCAAAATATTACCAAAAATTGTAGGGTACAAAAACTCTCCTTAAAATTAGGACAAAATAAAAAATTAAAACAAAGTGTCAAAAGCACTTTATAAATCACTTAAAAATAAAAATAATAATGGTTATAATGAAAAGCAAGTAAATTATTTTCATTTTTGAGGTACAGTGGAACCCGGATATGTCAATGTCGTAGGTGGTCGCCAAAAAGCATCGAGGTAACCGATGATCGAGATAAACGAAAATCAAAACGGCGGCAATATATTAACGTGCTTGAAATTTCTTTATGTACATGATGTGCGTTAATAAATGAGAATGTGCATGCACTTGTTTTTGAAGGGTTTTTACACAACAGCGTTGCCGCGATTTGTTTGATGAAGGCTACTATAAAAATACATACAGTACATATTTATCTGTCAGGAATCCACCTGCCACGCCCCCTTCGGCCCCCTTCAGCGTGTCAGGTGCTTTCTCGGCCGCTTTCTCTGAAGCTCCCGCGGCTTTAATCGGGCACATATGGTGCTCGTTTATCATCATCACCAGCTCCTATTTAAACTTCCACACTCTCACTGTCCGTTATTGTTGGTATATGTTGGTTTACGGTGGTCGTTGTTATCGCGCATGCGTATCCCGGTACGTGCCTTCCCACCCAGTAAAAAAAAATAAAAATTTCCTTCCCCCTTCCCTATACTCCTCAATCCTGACATATGGGAAATATTTATATTCCCGACATCACTTAGGCTATTGATTCTAGATGATGGAATCATTAATCACTGTTTTTATTGATAAGCAATCAGGAAAGTATTGATTATGCAAAAGTTCTGGCTTGAATCTGGTTAGGGTCTTAATTGTCTTTCATTATGTTTAACCACGAGATGACTGAAAGTAGTAGACAGGAAAGTTACATAACGTTTTTGCAGTGCACTTTTACTTCGCTTGGTTTTGTCAGTGTTTTCACAAACTTGCTTTCTGCAAAAAAATCATCTGTCAAAAGTGCACGCTAATTTGCCCACGGATTGTTTGGATCACACAGTGGTTGATGTGCATAGCGAAACAGGTTTAGGGATTCGGAAGTATATATTAATGCTATATTAACAGCACTGAAGTACAGTACGTGACACCACCGTGAAGCTCACTAAGCATAATTAAGCAAGTCTAAAGGACTAATGAAAAGCTAAATCGCTCAGGCTTGTCCTGGATGGCTCAGCTAGTGTTTTTTTTTTTTTTACTGCTGTACACACACAAACACACACAACAACAACTCCAGATACGATTCCCTAACGCCCAGTTAAAACTGCTCAGCTCCTCGGTAAGTTGCAAAGCTCTGACAGCGGCCACATCTGACCACATACAGGCAATTTACACAGAAAAGCCATCAGCATCTGCCTGCAGATGAAAAAGCTCTCTGAGTGTTCAGACAGTAATTCGCTTTCCTCACTCTAATGAGACCATTTAAGGAGCAGGTAGCAAAGAACAGAAGAAGCGCACAGAATGAAGCACTTAGAGAGATTCAATAAGAGAACACAATCCTACTTTTTCACTAGTTAGGCTTTATCTGCACTCAACAGAAATGCCTGTGCGCTAGTGGAGCTCAGGTTGCATTTTTTTATGTAATAAAATGTATTCATATGAGACCATCGGTTCGATAAGTGCATGTACAGTCAACTCCGGAGTTACAAGCAAGACTAAGAGTGACACCCAGTCAACATGAGCACTCCAATGTATATGTGTTCAGTCACGCTTAAAAATCGAGCCGACATGAGTTTAAAAGAAAGAAAGAAAAAAAGAAAGAAAGAAAGAGCAAGCAGTTACAGTGCCCCAGGCTTTCTTGTCTGACATCAGTTCCAAATGAAATGCTCTTAAAAACACATATGCCTGTGAAATTCATGTGTCCACAAACTTCTGACCATATAGTGTAACATTCCATAAGGTGGTTAATTAAATTAATTATCATTAATCAAGAAATGTTCACATACCACTCACATAAAAATGTGCTGCCCAGTCCAATTATCCCATTTTTGAGAAGGCTTAAAAGTAGCAACTCAAATAATTCAATAAAGTTAGGTGAACTAGCTAAGTTGATTGATACCAGATAAAAAAAAAGATTAACAAGAAAAAAAAGACTCTAGCATAAAATTGTGTTAGGTCGCCTCAGAAAAAGCCATAAAATATGGTGGTCTTTCCCGTTCAAGAACTCGAGCTGCGTCAACAACACTTTGGGAAGCATCGGCGTGACCACACTTTGAACCAGGTGTGTCATCAGCCTAACCATAAGCTATAAAAGCAATAAGCTATAAAAACACATGCAGTGGAGATGGCGCTAACTTCTGTTTGTTCAGGTAGCGCTCTGTTTGTGTCTGTTTTTTGCCGCAGATTAGTATTGGTAAGTCGGTAAAAAAAGAAGAAAATGGGAAAGCAAACTAAACACAAGCGGTCTTTCAGGCTGTGTGTTCCTCCTTGTACTAAGGACCCCCTACCTAGGTGTGGTGTGGGATTCGACCACTATGTGGGCGAAGTTGTCTCTTGCTTATGTCGAGTCTATCCTCATGGCCTTTAAGAGAGTGAAAGAAGGCCGTCACTTATTGTATAGCAGTTCTAAAAACTGCTGGGTCTAATAGCAGTTGCATCCAATGTGGTGACACTTGGCCTCCTATACATGAGACCCCTGCAGTGGTGGTGGAGTTTTCCAGAGCGCAACCCACAACACACAATCAAGGTCATGTGGAGAGCCTTATGGGCCCTAGACATGTGGAGAGTACACTAGTTTTTGTTACAAGTTTGGGGGCTCCTTGTCATCGCACAACTTTAATGACAAATGCCTCCATCACAGGTTGGCTTACGGGTCATAAGTGACCCAAGGTCTGTGGGAAGGGCCGCACCTCTTCTGGTACATCAACTGCCTGGAAATGCTGGCCATGCTTCTAACATTGAAGCATTTCCTCTTCGACCTAAGGGGCCATCATATACTGCCCCGGAGGGACAACACATCTGTGGTATCTTAGATCAACCACCAGGGGATCTGTGCTCTCGCCTCATTTTCAAGCTGGCAATGAAAGATCCACCTTTGGGCCCAAAGGAAGCTGCTTTCAGTGAGGGCATTATACATCTCAGGGTGTTTTGATCAGGAAGCAAACGCCCTTTCAGGGCAAAGGCCGAAGCCTGGGGAGTAAAGGCTACAGTGGAGCAGATATGGAGAAACTTTTAAAGAGCACAAGTGGACCTATTTTTCACACGACAAACCTTGCACTGCCCCCTCTGGTTTTCCCTCACTCACCCAGCTCCCTCTCGATTCCTCTCGGGAGATATCTTCTCTCTCAAGCAGCTCCCTCAAAGTTTTAAACTATGTTCCTCCTGGCCATTTCCTCTCTCAAAAGAGTGGGAGATCTTTAGGTCCTCTTTGTGGCCCCCTTTTTCCTGGAGTTCACTCCAAGCATGGCCAGTGCCTTTCTTAACCCTAAAACGGGGTATGTTCCCAAGGTATCCTCAGTCATCCAATGACCTGTTTTGCTCCAGGCTTTCCTTCCTCCTCCTTTTCATGTCCCAGACCAGAAAAAGCTGAACCGACTGTGTGAGCACTGGACATATAGGTCCACAGAAGTGGGTGGAGAATGTCGAAACAACTGTTCGTCTGCTACAGCCCTCCGAGAAAAGGTCTTCCTGCAAACAAACAGACACTCCGCAGATAAATTGTGGATGCCATTTCATCCTCCTACAATCCCTATGGTCGTCCCACTTCTTTTGGAGTCAGAGCGCACTCGACCCAGAGTGTGGCAACCTCTTAGGCTTCGTCCACTGGAGTTTCTCTGCAAGACATTTGCAACGCTGCAGACTGGTCCACCCTGTTGACCTTTGTCAGGTTCTATAACCTCAACCTCAGTGCCACTCCTGGCCCCTTTGTCCTTCGACCTAGCTGTGCTCTTCCACAGTAGGCAGAGACTGGTCAGTCTGGTGGTATTGAACACTCGTTCCCAAAGCGTTGTTGATGCAGCTCGAGTTCCTGAAAGGGAACATCTCCTGGTTACGCATGTAACCATGGTTCCCTGAGGGAATGAGATGCTGCGTGGACAACGTAAAAGTTTTTCCAAAGCGTTGTTGACGCAACGTCTCATTTCCTCGGGAAACCATGGTTACATATGCAACGTGCAAACGGTCCCCCAATGGAACAAGACCCTGCATCAACAATGCTTTGGGAACACTTTCACGTTGTCCCAAAGCATTGATGACGCAACGTCTTATTCCCTTACAGCTAGTGCCGTCTTCACTGTATTTGCTTTTATAGCTTCCTTTATAGCTTCCTAGCTTCCATGCTTTTCCGTTACATTGATTACACAAGTGGTTTAGAGAATGGTCACGCAGAGGCGTTCCCGAAGCGCTGTTGATGCATCGTCTCATTCCCTCTGGGAACCAGGGTTACATACGTAACCCAGAGACAGTCTTCATTAGGCTTGTGCAAAATATGTCACTACATGATATCATAGTGTCAAGATATTGTATGACATTTACTTTTAATATTTTGGACTATCTAACCTGTCAACCGTTGCAGTTAACCACCCCTCAAGAGTGTGCTAGTACAAATAAACACTCAGGTTACTCGTTACGTTTTTTTTCACAATATAAATGTGAGGAGTCATTTGAAATATGAATCTTGTATGACGTCTGCCTTGTTCTTGAACTGTCTAATATTAACAAACACCCTTTAAAAAAGTTCTAAAGTAATTAATTAACTAAAGTTAAATTAGGTAACAATCCAATTATAGTGTTTTCATAATTTAAATGTGGCAAAACTACTGATGCCCTAAAGAACTCATACATTTGCCTTCAGTATACACTCCATCCTGGTAAACATTGCTGTAGATTCAGAGGAACGCTGTGCAAAGCATGAATAGATGCTAGTCCATCACGTGACACAATGCATTCACATGCAAAGACAATATAACATAGACGATACGCCTACCATCAAGTAGGAGAAACCTAGAGGTAGCCCACACAAACATATGGGACAAAAATAAGACATATGGAGAAGAAACACAATCCCAAACAGTAACCTGAGTTCAATCTGATCAAACCGAGAGACCCTGGAGCTGTGAAGTGGCAATACTACCACAATATGCTCCCAAAAACCAATTTAAAACTAATTATTGTACTTCTAAAAAAAAGAATTCTCATTAATCTGAAATGATCTCGGTCTTCAGGGAGTCATACCAGATGAGACCAGAACTAGATATAATTCGGCCATGAATGCCGTCGTACAAGATGAAGCATGTGTACAGATTGTAGAATATGGTGAAGGATTATTAAGGCTTTACAACTATTTGCTGCTAGTCTGCTAATTCTAATGACTTCTGCTAAACACCAGGCCAAAACCTGGTTGCCTCTGCCAGGAGGTTAAGTCTTGACAAATATGCAGCCAAATCAATATGAAAACAGTCCATAAAATCAAGTCGTATGATGTGAAATCTTAAAAATTGTTCTGTATAGAGCATTTCCAGGATCCCTCTTCTATACGCTTTTCTAACCTTGTTAGACCTTACAGAAAGAGGCATAATGCTCTTATACTAGAGAATGTTCAATTATCTATCTACAGTATCTCAGAATTAATATTAATTAGCATGTATTGTAGTAACTATATGTAGTGCATGTATTGTTTTATATAATGTGGAAGTTGTGTATTAAGCAACATTATATTTTAAACAAATCATATTCATTCTGTCCTCTTGTAAAACCCGTATCCGTAATTCATACAGCAATGTTAATAAATACTTTACTCAAACATTTCCCCTTGTTGCCACTGCTGATAACTGACAATATCGAACCACTTCTAGGAAGACTAAAGATGTGCATGAGCAATGCAACTTTGATCTGCTGGTAAAAAACTCACAGGAAGCATTAGTGAAAGCATTTTGTCTTCAGGATATCTCCTTTCTGTTCTAACATCTTTTAGAGCAATCCCCTTTGTCTAAGAGAGCTGTGCCCTTTCATGACTCATCCTGCATATAATGCGAATTCTCCTCCATCAAGAAACTATTCCCTAAAAGGTTTCTGAGAATGAAAGGTAGTAATCAAAACCACGATCTAAATGAATTTCAGACTAGTTTTAATAAAGAAATTTGGCTTCCGATCACACATTTTCTTACATTTGTCACAAAGTTCCCTAAGGGTTTACCATATAAAGAAATATACACTCTATCGACATACATATAAGCACACCTTACTTTTAGAGCCATATGTAACATTCCCCCAACTGTTACAACAAGGTTGTAAAGGATGCTTTTCCTTTCACTTAAACTATGATACCCATACCTATTCGAGAATGACAATGCCCCCTGTGCACAAAGTAAGCTCCAAAGATGGTCTGCTGTAAAGTTTGACCCCTTTGAACACATTTGGAATAACCTAGAATGCTGACCGCTCCTCAGGCCTCCTCTTCCTATATCAGTACCTGACTTTACTAATGCTCTTAAGGCTGAATTAGCACAACTCTCCACAGCTACACTCCAAAATCTAGTGGAATATATCCCCAATCTAATGCCACAGAGATACTGTAGGAGGGCACAGTTGTATAGAAAGCTATGTATGCTATAGCTTTATAATTTTCTTACAGTGGAACTAAGAAGCCCAACCTCTTTAGACATAACAAGGACCCTGTGCATAAAGCATGCACAATGAACATACTGTATGATTGAGCAGGAAACTTGAGAGACCTGCACTGGACCATGACCTCAGCCTTAATGATCATGCTTTGAGATGAGCTAGATAACTAACTGTACCCCAGGTCTTCTCATTTCACCACATCGATTCTCTCAGCCATGCTCGAAAATCTAGTAGAAAGCCTTCCCAGGAGAGTGGAGGTTACTTAAAGAGCAAAGAACCAAATCTGGCCATAAACACTAATCAGGCATAACATTTAGACATTATAGCATTATGACTGGTTAAGTAAATAACACTGTATCACACAGTATCTCTTCATCATTTCATCTGTGAGTGGGTGGGATAAATTAGGCAGCAAGTGATATTTTGTCCTCAAAGTTGATGTGATATAAACAGGAAAAATGGGCAATCGTAAGGATTTGAGTGAGTTTGACAAGAACAAATTGTGACTGCTGGACGACTGGGTCAGAGCATCTCCAAAACTGCAGCTCTTGTGGGCTGTTCCCTGTGGGCAGTGGACAGTCTCTATCGAAAGTGGTGCAATGAAGATACAGTGGTGAACCGGCGACAGGGTCATGGGTGGCAGAGGCTCATTGATGCATGTGGGGAGCGAAGGGATCCAACAGACGAGTAACTGTACCTTAAAATGCTATAGATGTTAATGCTGTTAATGCTGTTTTGGCAGCCAAAAGGGGACCCACACCATATTAGGCAGGTGGTCATTAAACTATGCCTGATTAATGGCCATAAACTTATGCCTGGTCATTGTAGTATTAGGGCATGTATGCCAAATGCTGTTTATAATCCAAATATCCCAATGTGTATTCAGTTTTAAACCTGAAGTGAATCTGGCCTGTACCAGAACATTTCTTTTATTTATTTATTTATTTATTTATTGTATTTTTTTTATTAAAAAGGATCACAAATGTCACCAGTAAAGTCTAGAATTAAAAAAAAAAGCATTTTTCTTATATTTTGTGGATTCTGTCTCTGAAAATTTTACACTTAAGTTCATAACTGGTCCAAGCAAAAAAAAATGTTTTGCTAATTCTACTCACCTAGTTATTATTTTTGTTTGTACTTGCCTCCAATTTTTTTATTTGTTCGATTTCCAAAAATATGAACAAACTCCAAAGATTCTACAATGATTGACATGCTGTATCCTGTCATCTGTGAGCTTCGTATTCAGCTGCCGTGTAACTGTGTGGAAATGCAAGCCTCCTGCTCACTTTTTTGTTGCATCCCACATGTTTTCATTCCTGATGCACACCCTTAGGCTTAATCAGATACCCTGTGAACCTTTCTGCCAAGAGTTCTAATAAGAAATTAAACAGATGTGCACCCAGTATTCATAGAGGAATAGGGAGTACACTCTGTATGAGGCGCCAGTCTATCATAGGGCACCACACACACACACACACACACACACTCACACATTCATTTCACACTCTCATTCATGCCTTGGGGTGTAACCAATCCACACATTTTTAGGAGGTGGGAGGAAACCACAAAACTCAGGGGAAACTCCAAACAGACCGTAACCGAAGTTCAAAATTGAACCGAGTATTCTGGAGCTGTCAGATGGCAACAATGCCTGCTGGGCCACAAAGATTCAACTTTTACAATCATTTAACAGCATTTTTTTTTTGCTTTTTTTTTTTTTGCTTTAATGTGATTTTTCTTTGGTTAATATCAGCACAAGAATAATGTAGTGTTTTACTCGTATTGGTCCGAGCCATGTGGGAGTGTAGGTGTTCTGTTAGCAATCGAACAAGCAAGAGAGTGTGAGCGAGAGATAAAGTGAGAAAATGAATGTGCATAGTACACAGTTTGTGTAAGTTTTTGTCCTTTTTTTCTAAAGGCCAAAATTAATGAATCAAAGATGAAGAATGTCCTACTTAAATAAACAGACTGTTTTTATCCCCATCAGATTTGATTTGCATGACAATTGAAACTACTTGCCATAGGGCATTTCTCACTTGCTGTGGTCAAAGAGCCATTAGTGCCTCATTATGTGGACGTATCACTACCATTGCTGTCAACCAACTATGTTCCCTACTTTCTACTTATACTGTAGCTCTGAAGGAATTTTTGTTTTGTTCTCCAGTGCTAACCCTTGGCCATGTAATTTTTATGCCACAACATTTGCACTCTGGAAATTCTGAATATTAATGTATTCTGAGGCATACCCAAGGTTAAAATAAACAGATCTGAAATTCAGTGTATGCTTAAATTAACGCTGTGGGCCAATGAAGGAAAAAAAAATCTAAACAAAGTAAAAATGAACGACAACATACACCGAAATTCTAGAAGAAAACAAAGCTCTTATCGAACAAAAAAATAAAGTCCCATCTTCTAAGGGATAACCGAAAGCTTTAACACATGAATGCCGGTTCTGAGTACAGTCACTCAGCTGTGTGAAGAGAGGGAGTGAAAAGCGAGGGAACACACTAGAAGGCAGAAAGATCAACTGTAGATAAACTGCTGATCCAAATCCACAGAGATGCATGAAAGGGAGAGGATTAGGTTTAACTGAGCTGCTACTTAGGCATTAATAGACAAATTAAAACCACAAAGCCCAAAAGGCCTATGACTTTATACTTCCTTTTATCCAATTTGCTCAACACAGTTGAATTCTTTTTTATGGTATGTGGAAAATATGGCGGTAATGAAAAAAGGTGGTTGTTTCAGGCTCCCTATTGGTACAACAGAAAAGCATTGTTGATGTGAATGTCGGGACTCAAACAGAATGACATTACTCTCTCCTCTGTCATTTCTAAACGTACATACAGTATGTAGCAGACGGTAGTTAGCACTTTCCTCGAAGTGTGAGGTAAACGTGCTTTGTTTTATCATGTATCTAATACACACAATAAAAGAGAGGATTTTAACACTGTTGATCAAACCGCCAAAGTTAAAAGCACTTTACCTAGTCTTAGCATGAGTCTGTGTTTCTACAGATAAGTGAGAGGAATGAAACTAGCTGATCTGGAACAGCTGCAGCATCCCCACAGGACTCCAAGTCTAATCAGAGTCTAAAGTGTTTGATTGTTCTTTATCGGTGTGATGAGCATGTTCCTTAGTTGCATATTAATCTATCTGACACTTGAATAAATGATTAGATGCTGATTAACTTTGTGGATGATTTTAAAGAAATGGTGCCATTTTAACCAAGGAACGTATTAAATACGGTAGGAATGATATACAATGTATGTGCTACAATGACATAATTTCTGCAAATGTATTATTTCTTAGGTTATTAGTAAATTACATGATGTCACGGTAGTGCCGAATATAGTGCTTGCGTCACCTTTTTTGCATCGGATTTAAGAACCCTAGGTTCTCAGAAAACATGCTGGTAGGCAGATTAACACTGCTATATTGTCCCTATGTGTGAATGAGAGTGTGAATATCTGTATACCTTATGCCCTGCGATGGCCTGGTATCCCATCTAGGGTGTATTCTCACCTCACAGCTAGTATTTCTAGTTTCCTTTCTACCAAGACCCCGATCGAATTAAAGCAGTTACTGATAGGCCTAAACTGTGGACTTGAGGGCATTTCTATGACACTTGATGCTTACATTATTCTTCTTCTTATTTCGTCTCCGTACCCCTCTGTCCTCTACATCTGCCTCTTTTAAACCAACTGCCTGCATGTCTTCCCTCACCACATGCATAAACCTCCTCCTTGGTCTTCCTCTTTTCCTCCTTCCATAAATGCAAATTCAAATTGAGTGGCTCCATTAAATTCCTGGTGGCTCCATCCTCAGCATTCTTCTAGCGATAACACATGAAGCTTATATTAATTATATTTAATTTAGCTAGTGCACTGTCTGCAAACGTCTGCCAATGCTTTTCTCTCATGGCCACA
This sequence comes from Silurus asotus, assembly GCA_024362625.1. Lineage (NCBI taxonomy): Eukaryota > Metazoa > Chordata > Actinopteri > Siluriformes > Siluridae > Silurus > Silurus asotus. The sequence goes on from MU551642.1 coordinate 1,769,024, forward strand.
AAAACAAAATAGTTGTCTTGTTAAGTATATGACATACGTTACGTAAAATGTAATTTGTAATTAAACAATATCTAATAAATGTGTATTGGGAAAACATTTATCACAATATATTCAATATTATATTGATTTACCACCCAGCCCCAGCTAATGAAGATGAGCTGCAGTGATGTGAAGGTTAATTTTTGCTGTTTTTTTATGTGCACCTTTAAGTATATCGAATGAAATATGATACTGATCGCCAAAAAATATAACTAAATACAAAAAAAAAAAAAACTGGCAACATATAACTGTCATAGCTTTTATTTTATAAAAATGAATACGTATCTTGCACAAATACATATATACGCTCATAAGAACTACTGTAGTCAACAGAGTGAAAAAATAACTTGTGGGTCAATTTGTGAAATGGATCTTTATAACTCCTCCGAAAGGCAATTCATATATGTTGTACTGTACACTGTACTGAGTGCCAAGATAAAGGTCATCAAGATTGATGGAAGACATTTGAAACAGAAATCTAATCGAGGAAATCCATTATTGATTACTGTTTTCATTAAGCTGCATTATATGCTCTTATCTGAAGATGTACAGCGTACCAATGTTTCTTATAACGTGATGAGTAAAAAAGAATCTCCACCCACAGGGTGAAATACTACCACAAACCCCTGCAATCAAACTTATATATCAGTGAGAAGCACACTGCCTAAGGGTGTCAAGAAGATTTCCCGATTTCTTATCAATAAATAAATTATATATATATATATAAAAAAAAAACGTGAAGAGACAACATGTTTACCTTCATGAAAAAAGACTGAGTCATGCCTCAAGACACACACACACACACACACACACACACACACACACACACACACACGCACATATATATAAATATATACAGACTGCAATCTGCGCTTAATATTGGCATGTAGTTTTAACAGAAGGACTAGGATGATGCTCTGTGTATGTGCTTGAAATGGTGATTCTTATTGAATTTCTAAGATTCTCCTTATTGATCTATTCAAATAATAGCTAGTTATCGAACAAAGGTGTGTAACAATGACATTAAGGCTAATTCTATTATCCAGTTTTGCCACCAAAAAGAAACCACACCAATCAGTATTACATCTGTTTCTCCCCATCTGCCTGTTCGACACTTCATTCATCCATGAATTCTTTAATTAGTCGGTAAAGAACAAGTGAAGCGTGAAATGCAGTCTACTCTGACGTGTTCCACGTAGTTTTTAAATTGAGCAGTGCTACACCAGTACCCTGTGGCAGCATTCATTCTTACACATCCTGCAGAATACATTCACCTTTCCTACATTTGTTGTGTACCGCTACCGTCGTTCACACCCCACAAGCTCATCATGTGATCTCAAGATAAGCACTTATTTCTTCTCAAATTCACTTAATGGAACTCATTGCAATCGCACCTCTGCCTTTAAATAAGTTGTCAATTTTCACTGAAAACACAGACATACAGTAGGAAACTCCCAAGACACATAACTAAAAAAAAGAGACACCATATTGTCCTAGATATTAAATTTTTACAGTCATCTGTACCTAGGAGTCGACTGGAAGTGTTTTATGACTGGGAGTCAAGAGAGCAAAATTGTCAGTACTCTCAGGGAGGAGAGATGGCACACTCTCACCCATTTTACACACACAACACCAATCTTTTGAAGGTGTCTGTGAGCTTATGTATGTGGAAGACGGAATACTCGTCCGTGTCTTTTACTGTTATGCTGCCCTTTGGTACAGCGTGAGCAGCAGTTCAAGAAAGATGCAGCTGGCTCCATGTGTCTCTATGAGAAAAATTCAATGGGAAAAATTCGAAAAGATCAAATTGTGGAGAAAATAGGACAAAAGATTTAGTAGACTTTGCTGAATTCTGCCAAACCAATTACAACAAACAACAAAATTTCCGCACCCGGTTATGGTGGCCCACATCACGTAACAGCATAATAAATACGGTGCAGATCCTTCAAAAAGCCCAGACTTCCTACTACAGTGCACACTGTACTTCTGAAAGCCGCCAAAAGACAAGGGCCTCACATCACTGATCAGCAGGAACGCACTTAAAATGGCCATTGATGCCTGGATGAAAGAGGGTCACTAAAGGACACCATTCATATCCAAGCTTTTTGGGGACACGCTCTAATCCCTCAATGCTTTGCTATAAGTTCAAGAATATCTTCTGTAAATCACTGTCACCTACCTCGACACAGAGATCATGACCGTGTCATCAACCTGCTCACAGCCACCTTTTCACCTCAATTCACCCCATAACACCAAAGAAAATAGACCATGGAAGATCTGAAATAAGGCTATGGCCATTTCTCACACAATACAGCAAAAAAACACTGACTAAACCAAATCATAGAAAAATACAACTCCGGTAACCTCACAAAAAAAAAAGGCTTTTTGATATGTCTTTGAAGCAAACTCATGTTTACATGCACACTGTCAAATATTAAAGCCCGAATTGTTTCCTGAAATACTTCCAGTGGAAAATGTTGTCTTGAACATCAGCGTACAGCAGAATGAAGCAAAGCCGGCATAATATTGACTGTTCAGGGAAAAGCTTCCAAGAGAGGCTTGTGTCATATCTGACAGGACAACAGATGGTGGAGAGACACTTTTCCTCAGCATGCCAACTACAGGCAGCTAATTATTAATAGTCCTGCCAAAATTTGGCTGCTCATTCGAAAAGGTACAAAGAGGAAAGCCATCCCAATCTCATATATAACCACTGGCCCTTTAGAAGTGAAAGAACACCATACCAATTACATTTGTGGAATAACCATTGAGCTGCCTGTCTCTCACCCCTAATCTATATGATTACAAAGCTAAATGCAGTGTCTAGTCCACATATTAGCATTCAGTTCACTGAAAACAAGCCAGCTGTAGTCCTAATATTGAGAAAGCCTCTTATACAGCGCAACCATGTCTGATTTCTGTTTCTCACTGTCTTATCCGCATGTTGGCAATGAAGCAAGTTTTCATTAGCGTGTCTATAAATAACAGCACTGGGATTTTTATTATTATTATTAAGTGGCAATCATGACTGAATGCAACACCATAATGCTCAGAGACTTGGCACAAACTTGGAAGGGTCGATGTAATTCAGCTTTTCCTAAAACCATAAACTCCTGGCAAATGGATCAGTAGGGAAATACAAGAGTTTTTAGATTATTTTACATCACAGAAGACCAGGCAAGCAAAATGAAGTAATGAAATAAAATCAATTTGCGC
>MU551642.1:1772372-1810032 GCA_024362625.1 Silurus asotus
TATATATATATATATATATATATATATATATATATATGGGCAAATCCGGCTTGTTGAGACGTTTGACATGGCCTCTGTTTGACATACGGCGATGCTGCAATAATTCGTTTAAGGTGTTGGCCCAATGCTTCAAGAGGGGAGGAACATCAGTAGAAGACAACAAAAGATTAGGAAGATCTTCCATAAGCTCAACCCCCTGAAAAATTCGAAAGCATTTGGCAACTTGTGCATGATGATCGTCGGAGAACAATCCACATGATCCCATTCCGCACACACCCTACTCGCCAGATTAGGTTCCTGTGGACTTCGCCATCTTCCCAAAGGTGAAGATCCAGCTTTAATGTTGCTCTTTCGACACCATTACGGAGATTCAGTGCGAATCTCAGAAGGTGTGGACATGCAGGACATGTTGATAATGCTGAATAGAATTAAAGCATCTTTCTTTTTGTATAGATTGCATCTTAGTATTATGCTGCTTGTCAGTTCATTCTTTCTGCTGTTACGATATTAAAAAATTTACTGTTTATTTAATCTATCAAATTATATATGAGAAGATGTCCTTTACATGTGTTTGGCTCATGCTGCAAGCACAGCTTACCGTTTTCCAGCCAATTTAACCCGGACTGGTAGCCAGACAAGCAAGTAATCGTGTGCTGCTTTGTGCACCTGTCATCTGCAAAAATGCTTTCCATCTAGTAGTAATAATATCAAAATACACACAACTGCAATAATTATCTCATTGGAACAATGTATTCTCAAATATCATTAGATCTATTTAATGGACAAATCAAGAATTCAACAGAAGTCAGTAGTCAGCAGTCTACAGCACCACTGCAAAGTCAAGATAAATCCAGGATTAGGGCTGGCCGAGATTGAGTCAAGACCAAGTCTCAAAGGGAACTGTCAAGGCTGAGTACAAATACAAGCAAAACCAAGTCAAAATCTTTTTTTTTTTTTGTAGCCAAGCCTTTACTTCGAACTAGCTGGCTTTATTTGTGCAGTGTGACAGGGAGTCGGCTGGGGTTTTGGAAGAATAAATAACTTTTAAAGTTCTGGCCAAATTTTATTTATCAAAACCAAGACAGTATTTATCATTACTAATGACTAAGACACATGCAAGTAAAAATGGCTGTAATACGAAGACAGGTGCAAGTCAATATAGGAAATGTTTTGATGTTATCAAATACGGGCTCTCAAAATACTTGAGTTTTAATACTGAGGGTAACTCAATGTAGGTCAGTGGATGGTACCAGACAGATACCACGAAGATTGGCTTTAAACTGCAACTAATAAGAACAATTGTTGTACAAATTTGCACTTAAGTCTCCATCATTAAACAGATGATAAATGGTATCACTAAAAGGAAAATGGGTTCCTATAAACTCTGGTTCCTCTCAAGGTTTCTTCCTCAAATTGTCTCAGTGAGTATTTCCTTGCTATCTTTGCCTTTGGCTCGTTCATTACGGATAAATACTGTATATAGGGTTAAATTTATGAACTTGAAATGAATAATTCCAGTGTATTTTTTTTTCTCAGTAAATCTACTTTGACAATGTGCACTGAGGTCTAAAGAACTCATACAAATAAAACTGAATCGAATGGAATCTTTCAATATGATTTTATTCCTTTACCACTTTTTGGGCTAAGTAGATATTTAAGATATTGGTAGAACTTCATGTATGGTGAAAATAACAAAAAAATATTTCAGTTATGTCTATAATTATACTGTATATTATGGAAAATATTACAATGTACAAATGTACTTCGCACACATAATTGAACAACTATACAAACTTAATTAAAAAAGGTTATATACAACTGTATAATCTAATGGATAAAACAACTTTGAGAAGATGTAAAGAATGGAAACCTGGTCAAGCATTGTAAAAACGAATAAATAATACATGAATCGGTTTCTATACCTGGCACTAGGGTGTCACTACTATCCCATGGTAACCACCTTGAAATAGTAGTGACATCCCAGTGCCAAGTATGGAAACTGATTCATTTATTATTTAAAAACCTTTCATTAATGAATCGTCTAATTTGCACATACCAGAAGACCAAATATTGTGTCTAGAATATACAGGGGGTACAGCTTACACAGTCACTAACTCACTTTCAGCGACCGCTTTATTCACACCCGGGGCAATTTCTCTAAACCAATCCTCCTACCGACATGTTTTTTAGAGGTGGAAGGAAAGTGGGGAATGTGCAGGCAACCCACAAGGACATGAAGAGAACATCCACAGAAATGCCACAAAGAAATCTGAGATCATTATCAAACCCAGGACTCTGGAGCCACACTTTATTGTAACTGAGAAATAAAAAAACACAAAAAATTGTATTTGTATTAACACTCATACTAAAACGGTGTCTATACAAATAATCACTGGGCTTCTTAGATTTGGGAATAGTTCATCGTTTTTATAGTGTCCCTTCCTTTTCCTTATGCTACACTGGAGTTTTTTTTTGAAAAGTAGTTTTTAAAGTAGGCTTTACGCTCCTAAGTGCATGATGCTAGTGGTCAGCTAAACCAATATGATGTAAGAACTACGAACAATCTGCTCTATCATTAAAGCAAGACCAAAAGCTAGCAAAGTCATACGGAAAATAACTTCTCCTAACCCTCCATTAATATGAAAGAGGCATTAGATTTGCTATTCAGCCACACACAATCATGTCTCGGAAGATGAAAAAAGTGGCAAAGTGACCCTGTTCCGTCACTGAGTATTTACAGAGCAGCAGCCTGAAGGCAGCTAAAGCATATAGAGAAATGCAAGCTGTGCTCTTTGTACTTACTACAGCATGACGTAGCAATTTTTCTTTACTGAATGTGGAATAATACAGTGCTTGTTCACTGTTCACATAGCCATGATATATATATATATATATATATATATTTAACATTTATGTTAAAGGATAATGAGCATTTGTCACCATTGTAATTTCAGTGTCTGCCTAATATAATCATAATAAGACTACTCCCTTTTGTCTTTTTCATAGCTTAATTCATTTGAGATTTTTTTTTTTTTCCAATTAAAATAATGAGTCTATAATATCTCCTTGTTTCATGGTACTCACTGAATAGTCAAGTGGCATAGAGTCTTTGTTATGACAGGACTCTGTTGGGGTTTATTATTAAAGAGCTATAGTACATTCTCTTCCAATTTTTTAAAATCTTCTTCAGGCTTGAAACAACACAATGGATTTTGGTAATCTATAAAAGCACACATATACGTTTGCAAAAAAATAAAAATAAAAAGACTTTAAGAGTTTATGCTATATCTACACAACTACGTGCACAAAGCATTCAGCTTTTTCCCCCCTAATTCACAGGGGACCTGGCAGAACTAACAAACTGAAAAGGGATGGGCAGAGATGGAGTCAGCAAATCATCGGCCCTGTTTGTTTATGATCTATGGTGTTTTTATTTCAGCTCGCACATAAAATATTACTCAAGTACGGCTAACCTAATTATTTTCTCCCCGTATGTTAAATGAGTTATGTTAGTTATACAACGCTGAGTTTTATTTTGCCCAGTTTTGTCAGTGTTTCCACATGTCCCTGCCATCTGTGCAAATTAATCTAACAAGTAAAAGTCGATGGGTGTGGTGCGGCAGGTGGTGGGATTCAGAACAATTAGCATGAGCTATAGCTAGAAAATTAGCTTGTAGTGATGCACCGTGCTGAAATTATTTGGCCAAAAATTCTGGATACACTGAGCTGAAAAAAGGGAAAAAAACATAACCTCAAAAATAACCTTTAATATAATTGTTTAAATATTATGCTTTTTAATCGTTTTCATTAGTGAAATAATCAGCAGCTGAAAAAGTACAAGCAATGTACAAAATGTATTCTGTGATTACTAAATGAAGTCTAAAATACCAATAACAAAATATAACAATTCAAATATGTAATTTATTGCGTACTATATTCAACATTAGAAATATTATTTATGTAACATCTATGATTCATTTCATGAATACTTATACATTTTTATTTCTCTCTTCTCATCATCCCTCTTCTCTCCTTCTCTCTCTCTCTCTCTCTCTCTCTCTCTCTCTCTCTCCCCCTCTCTGCTGAGTAATCCTGAGGTACCAGTGGCCAGTGTTCCTATTCCTTTTTTCCCTAATTCATTCTCTTCAATTAAAAAGACCACTCTTTGCAGCTAGGGATGGTCTCACATCGATAACCTAAAGATCCATGAAGCAACTCACGAACTTCGAGGATGGATTTAGACCGTAATAATATCAAAACTACTACAATTGCTCAGGACCTCTATTTGCATGAACAGTTCTGCATTTAAGTACCAATTACTAAACAGCAAAACCTTAACAATAATGAAACTGTAATGAATGGACATTTATTGGCACCCAGAAGAGGATGGGTTACCGCTCACATGCCATCTCATGGAGATTTTCCATGCCACAGTTCACTCATTAGGGATATGGGAACTCAAAATTATAAGCAACTTATTTGCACCAGACTTATACAGCTTTATTACCTTTTAATCTTTGTAAAGCTGCTTTAAGAAAATGTCAATAACTTCTATACAAATGAAAATTAATTTAATCTGTTAAAACAAAAACAAACAAACAAAACAAAAAAAGCCACAAAGAAAGGCTGGTCAAAGGCAATGAATTCCATTATTTTCTTAGTAAGCCACAGCCTTTGGCACGGTCGTTTGCAAATTCCATTGCCTTTACAAATACCATAGAGACAGATGGAGTTGGCATGTTAGTTTGGCTACTTTTATGCTTTGTTGCTATGCTGTATGCTGGACATCGCACTTTCAGGTGGTGCATCATTTCACAGACCATGTCACAAAAAGTGCATCAGTAATCTCAGATAACTTAAAACATTGAATGAGGAAATGTGGGCCTTATTGTACTGTACCCCATTTTGACTTGATTTTATTCCCTCTTGATTTTACTGTACAATCTCTTAACCTTACTCTTCCCCCTCTTGACATAACTGCACCCTCTTTTGAGATTACTTTACTCCCTCCCCAATTGCTACCCCGTACTGATCACCAAGACTCCTGGGTCGGTAAGGCCTTGTCTTGACTTAGGATATTTTTTGAGTAAGATGGAGTCATTGGAACGCTTCTCCATCGTAAGTCGAGGAATACCTGTATTTCCCCTCTTGAGATGACCATAGCCCCTCTTCCTGTTAATGTACCCCATCTTGACATTACCATACACTTCTTAAAATCTTAGCTAAACTGCTATTCAAACATCCTTAATAAAAATAATAGCCTATGGTAGCTTTCATTCAGATTAGATCATTAAATTAAGGCTCTAATGGCCACTATACTGGCATCATATAAAAAATTCCCTCATTTGCTCTTATTTTCTAAATAAATGTTACTCTTTTAAAGAGAATAAACCCTTCTGCTAAATTGTACTGTCCACTCAGACTCTGCCTGTCTGAACAAGTTTTAATCACCTTATATGGTTGGTGAATCACAGCAACTGAATTAAACATTTATGTCATGCTGTCCTCTTGAACCACCAATTTATCTAAAAGGGTGACGTGTCTTTCTTCAACATAAAATGTGAAAAATTCTCAACGGTACATTTATTTTGTTTCGGAGAAATTAATGACTACTTGTCTAATGAACACATCATTTGAAATGAGATGGCCTGGCTGTCGGCAGCCTTTTGCCTCATTCTCGGTATGTAACATCCGAGCAAGTACAAAGATAACACAGTGGGGTTCATGACACATCCGGCTTCTGTTGGCCGAGCAAGCGTGACGCTTTTCAGACAGTGGAGGTCACTGAGTCATACTGGATTTTATTCTTGATGAAAGACAAAATAAGAGAGTACAGAGAACCAAGAAGAAAGAAAGTGGAAAGAGCTGGATTTTATCCATTTTCATTCTGATGTTTACTGGATTGACCTGGTGACACCAAATCTGGACGAAAACAAAGCCATATAATCGATTAGACACGCTTATATTTGAAGGAGCTTCAGTAGAAAATTGGTATGTACACATTTTTGTATGGTTAACTGTAGTATTATTGGTACCCCTGGTAAAAAAAAAAAAAAAAAAAGGTAATTTGTATGGGATTTAATTTTACACTGAAAATAGGACAGAAATCTAATGCGTACAACGGGCACAGAAAAAAAAAGGTAATAATATGTAAAATAGCTCTGATAAAATAGAATGAATCCACCATACCACAGGCATGCTGTCATCATATCCAAGAACAGTTCTCATAAGTGCCCTCTATATGCATTAATAGAGAACCCTGCTTCGATGCAGACGTGACTGCGCTCTATGATCCGAAACCGCTCGAGATTATTAGCCCTGAACAATCCGAGCAGATTGGAGAGCAGAGAGCATCAAAGTGATTGCAGTAACGTGAAAGCCCTTGTCGACCTACTGTATTTCTATTAGCTGTGCCATCTATGGTTAATTGACCATCGATTGCAAAAGAAGGAAAACGATGTTGATTTTTTCCGGATTTCGGGATTTCTTTTGTTTTGCAGCCAATACCAATCAGATTAACTTTCTATCTACATCAGCTCCCCTAAGTCACAGTAAAGTAGAGGCCGGGTATTTAAAAAAGTCTGCAGGACTTATGTTTGGCATCACCACAGTGTTGTGATTTTGTAGACATGTCCGTGGACATCCGCTTCTCGGTTGGTCCTATCGTTTTTTTTAGCTCGTCAGCATGTTTCTTGTTCTTGGTTAAAGACCACAGCAACCTTGCAATAGCATCCCAATCCAGTCATGAAAATGATTACGATACATTTTTCATTTAGTCATGTAGTCACAATACTGAAAATGTTCTTCTATGTAGGAAGATAATTGGGACACACTACAGTGAGGAATTTTCCACTCAATCAGCCTCAGCAGCATCTGGCTCTAATGAAACACTCTAAAGTGTTATATATACACACCACTTTAACATAGTGGTTTTATATTGACTTAATAAGAAGAAATGAGAATTATGGTGTCATTATGACTTGCATAATAATGATCTCAAGTGGATGATGTACAAAAACCTGCCTAATTTTGTACACTCATAAAAAAAATAGTAGTTTAGTTTTTTTTATGTATTACATTATTTTAATATGAATTTTTTTTTTAAACATGTATACTTTTTTATATAGATTATTATATAAAATGCAGCTAAAATTCAAATGACATTGTCTAAAAGCAGCTTCACACAGATGAAGGGTGATCCTTATAATTGTAAGGTTGCCCCTAATGAGCAAGCCGCTGGTGACTTAGGCAAGGAGAACTCCCTGAGATGGCATGAGGAAGAAACCTTAAGACGAACCAGACTCAAAGGGATTCCATCCTCATCTGGGTGGCTCCGAATGTCCGTTTATTACAGTTAATTATTGTTAAGGTGTGCAATAATAGGTTAAATGCAACCTGTGGTCCTGAGCCACTGTAGTAGACTGTTCATTTTAATTACAGTCCAAATCCATTCTCAAAGTTCTTGAGATGCGCAGACGTTTCATGGATCTTTAGGTTGTTGATGTGAAACCATCCCCAGCTGGAGAGAGTGGTCTTCGAATAAAGATAACTCGATCCAGAGGTAGGGCGTCCGGATGAATCAGGCAGATCCGAAACCGCTATTCAGGTGATTGCTTTTCATGAGGCGTTGGAGGTAATATAATTATTAGCAGAGTATTTCTGGGCTTTTTCATTGCATGCAAATCTATCAGATAAGTCACTTTTTATAGACTCCTCACTCCCCTCTCTGGAAAGATTGCGCCATCTTTTACCTACTATAACAGGAACTGTATAAATAGCTTTAGGTGATCTAAATCCTGTCAGAATTGACGTATTGGTAAAGATTCTGTTATAACGCCGTGTTTTGTTAGTATATGGAGTAGCTCAGTGAAGCACTCACTCTTCTGTCTTCTTTCAAAAACAAAACAAAACCACTGAGAGAAAAAAAAAAACACGGCAGACAATTCTTTCTGAGGAAAGACACTTCACACCACAGAGATTTTTTCTTTGTCTCATGTTGTCTCTTGTCTTTTCCCCCTTACCTTTTTGCAATAAACGTTGCGCATGTGCACTTTGTGGTGTTAGTTTAGAGTTATGTGTAGTTCTGTGTTCATTGTGTCTCTTTTGCTAACGTATGGTATTTGCTGTAGCACCTTGGTCTTAGGGAAACCTTTTGTTTTACTGTTTACTGAACTTGTTATATTGAAAGCATGCATTAAATATTAGGCATATTGTAAAAACACTCCCATTTACAGTATGTGACTTTGACACAGATCACTTATCCTGGGCAAATCGATCAAAACTACTATAGCCCTACTCCAGTTACAGCCATGTCAGGAAATCGTACGCACAATAGTACATAGGACAAGACGCAATTACATTCTTACTTATACCTTATTATAATCCTATTTTACCCTGGTCTTTTACAGCATCTATAATTTAGCACATGCTTGGCAAAAAGATCCTTATTATTCTCATACCCTTGATGGTCTTATTTTATATAATTCAGACTGCAAGTTGTTACTTGGCAAAATGACCATCATTGTCTTGTGGTGCAGGATTGTAAATAAAGTCCATTAAATCGAGAAGAACATTAAAGCCAATGAGGGAGAAAAAAACAGATATAAATGTGGAGTCTTTAGTAATTTAACTTGTCGTTGAGTAACATTAGGGCTACAGTTTACAGGGAAAGAAATCGATGTATGACAATACATTTGTCAAAGTGATCCTGTGCGCCTTCCTTTTCTGTTGATGAAAAAGAGGGAATGACTACGGACTGGAAATGGAAAATAGCAAAATGATTAAGTGTAATTAGGCATTGCAACACGTCTACGGCAGCAGTTAAACAAACGCTGTTAGCTTATGCCTTTGCTGTCAGTATCACCGAAAGGAGAGCCAATATAGAAATGCAAGACTATATGCTAGGCGTGTGAGCTCGTGTGTAATATGCCATCGTCCTCTCTTTATCTATTCTGTACTAGGGTCAAGAGAATCTAAGTGCATCAACAAATGTGTTGCTCTGCTCTAAAGTCAGAGAGCAGGTCATTAAGGTTCCACAGGTTATTAAAGATATTAACTGGGTGAAAGAGAAACAAGTACAGGATTGTTTTCATCCTAAATATGCAGACAACACATTGTCCACAAATCATCTGTGGTCTATGCTTTCCATCTGGTCTGTAATTTCCACCCTAGCACTCTTGAGGACTCAAAAATCAATAACTGGACAAAATAACCAGAGAATGGGTCATAATTTTACAAAACCACTATTTTGAGAGATAGTGAGAAATATTTCCAATAAATATGTGTTAGTGTAATGCATTTCTCTTATATATATCTGTTTAATGTGAAATATTCTTATATATTAGGATTTATTTATACCAAAAGCGAGTGCGGTCTTTCTTGGAAAAGCATATTTCAGCCCTGATGACTCTTGCAATGGAGATCGCAGGAGTTTAACTATGGGAATGGAGCGTAGAGAGGTTTGGACTTGGTGGACTAGATATGTTACAATTCTGCTGAGTGACTACAAAGACATATTCTGGCAAGCATGTTCAAACATAAAGGTTAAGAATCATACTGATGCTGAAGAAGGTGGAGTAAGAGAGACTCCCTTAGCAGATCTATACAGGTGGTGTTAGGAAGGACATTAATACATGTTTGTAGAAATGTAACTGGTGAACATATTTAAAATGTAGATAACTAAAGCCAGGTGTACACTGTGTGATTTTGGTCACGATTCGTTCGTCTGAGAAATCCCAGAAGATTCCTATATTCCTAGGCTAAAATCTGTAGTCTTTGATTGCTGGTTTGACATGTTCACATTTTTTCCTCTGATAAAATTCTGGCACTTTCAGAAGATTTCAGAAACTTTCCTTCTGTGTGACTTCTCCTACGACGACCCTCAAACCAAAAACCAATAGGAGCGGAAAACCTGATGACGCAATTAGCATGACAACTTCAAAGCGCCTCAGGGAAAATGTCGAAGCGTGTCAGGTGGTCAGTACAGAAAGAAGAGAAACTTACTGAGTTATGGAGGGAAAAAAAGAGTGTGTATGACATTTTGTTATCAATGCATGCCATGCACAAAATTAACGCTACAGATCGCTGCTAGCTAACTTTAGCGAGAGAACGCAGGTCTGAACGTGTCACGGATTGATGACATAAAACTCTGAAAGGGTCTTTTTCTTGTGTGCATCAGTTTTTGACCTCGGTACAGTCTGACATTTTGACGACTGAGATCCTACAGTGTGACATGATGATCATTTTGCTTTTGTTTGTACCAGCAGTAGACACTGGGTTCTTACTGTGATGCTTATTTTCACTTCCTGGTCCTGTCTTGAAAAAAGAAAAGAAACAACAACCACTAGAAATACTCTGCCTATTGTCCGTACCTATATTTGTATATTTTTGGGGCTATATTATCTGTTCAATCCTTAACATATACGATGGAGCGCTTCATCCACAGAAGGTCTGTAACAACTTAAGGCACTTCTATTTATGTGATTTAAGATCCCAGTGGTAGTTGTGGAGGGGAGGGGAGGCAATGGCAACTATAAATCTAGGGGGGTGGGGTGGGGGGGTTGGGATAATTCAAGGAAGCACACCATTCGAGGACTTAACATTACTAAACGTTACTGAAAATACTTGAGAATATTATATAAAATAATAACCCTGAATTCTACATTCTACAGCTTCAATGTCTGGAAAAGCAAGAAAACCATCTTAAGCAACCATGTCTGAATTTAATATCTCTTAAAACCTCATTATTCATCACATAAAATCCGTTGTGATGAGAAAAACATAACAGAAACATACAGAAAAAAGAGAACACAACAGAAACATATGGGGGAAAAAAAATGCTTTCAGATTGTGTAAGCATGACGTTTCCAGAATTCTGGCCGTGTCATCACCGCCACATAGAAGGCACCAGATTGATGTTTATGCACTTTATTAGGACAGTGCAGTAATCCACTCCTCATCCATCAGCTGCACAGTGGAGATCATCCTGACATGCTGCATCATGCTGTGCTTCGGCAGCTGCGACGCAGCTCGCACACGAGCTCGTCAATGAATAGTGCGAACCGCCCTGCACATCACCGACACCAGCCTTCCCCCCACGGAGACCATTTACACAAAAATATCCCAGAAAATGCCAAGAGCATCACAAAGGTCTTCACTTACCCAGTTCATGAACTGTTCACCCTATAACTTTCAGAAGTAAGGCTATTCCCTGTTTTGTTTTCTTTTTATATGTTTATGTTCGCTCTACACATTACACATATAGTCCACAATACAGAGACGATAAATATTCTCTGACCATGATGAATTTATGCCACTGTTTTAGTTATGGACTGCACAACAATGGCTACCCTGCACTGTTTACTGATACTGTCAGCACATATAGTTTTTTTGCCTTCTCACAGAAGCTTCTCCATGGCATTAGATTCCTCCAACGACACTGTCAGTACTTAGTTGAAAAATAAAAATTCCCTGCATCATTACAGTGTCAGCCAAGGCTTGGCTGGGCTGGACTGGACAGTCCGTCAAGCCAGGAAGATTCGTGTTCCTACGCACTCACGCTTCACGATTCACGCTTCAGAGGGGTGCTCAAACTACCTCAGACAGCAATCTGCAAAAAATGGGCTACTCACAGCAAAACTGGTATGTGATACCAAAACAAAAAATAAGCAACTACAATGAAATATTCATGTGAATAATACTAACTATGATGCGAATCTTCCATTTTTAATACCGTGGCCTCCACAAACCTTCCACGAGCTAGCTTTGACGAAAAGGTCTAACATTAGGAGGAAGTCAAGAACAGGAACTAAGATGTGTGACATGGCAGCATGCACTTTTATACTGCAGCACTATCTAGATTGTCCTAGGTCTAACAGGAAGTCTTCAAGATTGGTCCAATAGAAGTTACATGGACGAAAGCAGACTAGGACTACACATTTGAACATCTCCAACAAATTTGAAACCTTTTGAGGAACTAAAAGATTCTTTAAAGGGAACTATTGTGAATCAGTGCTATTTTTGATTTTCCATCACACTTAACCAACCAAGACATACAATATATAAATTGGCTGTTTATTACTTTGTATAGCATCACAGATGTAGAGGGGTTGTTCTGTATGTTTTTGATTTGTGACATGCTAAGGATTAACATTAATGCAACCCAATTTATCCACAATCCAGATCCAAAACACTGATGCTTGCCTACAAAGCCAAAAATGGACCAGCTCCTTTTAACCTCGGAGATCTCATCACTCCCCGCCCTGCACTTTGCTGCCTGAGATCCTCTAGCACTGCTCGACTGGTCCCACCTCCTCTCACGGTAGGAGGTAAGTATACTTCAAAACACTAAATGGTTTGGCTCCCATGTATCTATCCAGTCTTCTAACATGCTCCAATCCGTCACGCTCCCTAAAATCTCAAAACTCCGGACTTCTAGTAGTTACTAGAATAGCAAAGTCCACTAAAGGTGGTAGAGCTTTAGCTCCTTAACTTTGAAATAGTCTTCCTGACAGTGTTCGGGGCTCAGACATTCTTTTTAGCAAAGCCAACACATAACATACATCACATCATAACGTTGTGCTCCAGAACATCTGATCACATGCACATTATCAACTTGTGCTTGTTAATATCATAAACAGCAGCTACGCTAATTCCTCTCCACTGCTTCTCTTTCTCTTACCACCCCGGGGCCTCATGAGGTCGCTCCAGCCCCGGTCACGTCCCACCTCATGAAGATTGTGGACCTTTAAAGAAGTAGATGCCGACCCAGCAAACATCCCGAACTATCTAGAGACGTACCCGTGCCAAATGGATCCCACTTCATGTGGAGTTTTGACATTGGACCCCTTTGAGTGTTTAAAAGCTCTGGCATGTAGAAGCTGGTGTTGGATCTGTGATGATCGCAAATGTTGAGCTATTTTATGAGTTGCTCAGTAGCTCCTAGTTTTAAAACCACAAAGGCCAGTAAAAGACTGTAGAAAGAACATTTATTAATAATCTTACATTCCAGTGCTCATGTTAGTTCTCACTCTCCAGTGTTCTGTATTATTTAAAATTGTATTCACACTCTTGGTGTCACCCAAATGAGGATGGGTTCCCCTTTTGAGTCTGGTTCCTCTCAAGGTTTCTTCCTCAAAACATCTAGGGGAGTTTTTCCTTCCCAGTCACAGTCACCACGTCTTGCTCATCAGTGGTAAATGCACATTATTCACCTTAACTCTTAAAATTCTGTAGAGCTGCTTTGAGACAATGTCTGTTGTGAAAAGCGGTATAGAAATAAACTTGACTTGACTTGACGGCTCTTCTCTGTTCTGGCACAGGGTGGTGAAATGAACTTTCCCTAGATGTCCGAACAGTGGAGTCACTGGCTTCTTCAAGCTACAGGTGAAGACCTACCTCCCCCTGAAACACATAAACTAGCACTTTTCCCCGTTCTGTTTTTGTTAATAAAACAGTTTTAAGTTAAAAAATTAAACTTAAGTTATCTTAAGTTTTAAATCGAACCAGTGTTGATTTGTTCCTTGATAGAGGCTTAAAGCACTTTTGTAAGTCGCTCTGGATAAGAGCGTCTGCTAAATGCCATAAATGAAAATGGAAACGGTTGAGGTCAGAGCTCTATACAAATAGCAAATCAAGATCTTCTATTTCAACCCAAGTAAACCATATCTTCATAGATTTCGCTTTTTCCACAGGCACACTCTCATGCTGGAATAGGTTTGGTTATTTTACATTTTTTACAATCAAAAATGTACTGCTACCACATCCAAAACAATTGTGTGCCTCCAACTTTGTGGCAACAGTGAGAAAGATCTAAGTCTGATGTTCCAACATTTTTGTCTATAAAGCTCAAAAAATTGTTGGAGGCAATATCTGATAAAAATGTAAACACCAAGCACACATTTGATAGACAAAGTAGGTTTGCAATTACACACAAAATTATAAAAAATATATAAATACAATTTACACAAAAAGCAAAAACATTGTCTGTTGGTGTACACATTAAACAGTGTACACGTTACATGATAAATATTTTTTTGCCTTGTTTTTTGCGTTTTTTTAAATAACTTTGTGTGACTTTTAATGATCTTGATATTTTGATGTATATGTATTTTGTATGTATGCATGAATCTACGAGTGTGTTTGGTGCATAGCTAAAACATTGGAACCAGGCTGATGCACCTTTCAGGCTTTGGAGAAAAAAATAATAAAAATAAAGAGAAACAAATTAGCTTGGGAAAATTAAATGATTAGTTTAATATTTCTATGTAATATTTCTAGATTATTTTGTTTATACTTTTTACTTTCCTGGACATTTGATTGCTTGACCTGGTTCACATTTGTTTACTGATTTGGATTTCTTACGCTTACAAATTGAACTTTATGACTTTATCTATTCTGACCTAGGAACAGAAAAGCTTCCTTGAACCAATAATAATAAAATAAAGGTTCCGCAATGGTCACTGATGGAAGCTACTGACATTATGGCCACCACTTCAATCTTATGTCAGAGTTAAGACCTTGTTTTCTGTTGTCTTTATTTATTTCTGTTTATCTCAAAAATGGAAATAATCCACTCATTTCCTTTATCCCTGTGTTTGAGTTTATCTTGAGATGTTTAGCAAGGTTCTCCTAGGTGAGTGAGGTACAATAAGACATCCACTTGGACACTAATAATATTTTACTGGTAGGAGGAAGCTATGGAGCAGCCTGGAGATGGGAAGTTCACTGACTACCTGCATGAATTCAGCTGTGGCTGCTATAGATGTCTATTAACCTTGATTAATGCCTCCCTATGCTAGACAAGACCATGCCTGGAGCATGCTCACTGAATTCACAAAATCAAAACTGACATTTCTGAACATACTGTTCCAAACCTTGATTGTATTGTTCATGATTCATCTATACAAATTGCTTGTAGAAAAGTATTTTTTTTAAACGGATCTTTCGCTCATACTTCTATCCCATAGTGTCAAGTCACACTTTAATTCCCATCCCCCCCCCAAGCTACTCAACCAGTATGTTTTTTTTCCCCCCTAACAGCGCTATTATCTGCATGCAATAGTGAAACCGGACATTAGCATAATCAATTCGGTTTGTAATCTGATATTGACTCTCAAAATCTCCCAGATGCTCCTGCGCCACTCTTGGAATCGAATATTTAAATGCAATTTTATCTCTTCTCGCTTTTAGCGCTAACCGGATTTCAAAAATGCTAACGAAAAAAAGATGAAACTCATTTAAGTCGGTTCTATTTCGCAACTATATCCAGCGAAAAAAACATCAAAACTTCACCATTTCCCATGCCACCGCACTAAGTTGAAAAGGTGAGACACGTTTTGGTTTGTTACGCACTTTTTGTTTTTCCTTTTTACTTGTGTCCAAGTACGCTGGAAAATACATCAATATCCATTAAAAATCACACTCCCACGTTCTCTCACACTCACACTTGCTTTCACTTACAGTAAACTAGCTTGCAAATGTAGTTAGAGGTACTGTAATACTTACTTACCCATTACTGCGGTTACATTCAGGTGGTCATGCACGGATAATTTCAGATTTGGAACTACTCGCTTTTTTGAGAATTAATTATTTAAAAGAAATCAAAGATGGATGTGATCCAGCCGTGAGTACAAAAGATTTATCCATAAACGAATTATAAATGTACTCTCAGTGTTTTAAATGCATTATGGTTAAGGCCGTACTCCAGCAGACTGTTGCCATCGGTAAAATTTTCTATTAATATATCATGCTGTATTTGTTTTTCATTCTGTTGGGTCTCTTAGTTTTTTCTACTACAAGGGGTGCATTTTATGGAGAAAAAAAAACACATGGTGTGTATTAAATAATTATAAAAGAATGCGTGTATCGATGTGTGTAACGCTGTACAAGTTTAGAGCACAGTACCAAGCTAGCAAGCAACCATATAATGCTAGCCTACTTGCAAAATGCAAGCAATTATTGAAAAGGAAAGCGTTTTCTCTGTTCTGATCCATCAGTGAGCTTCTTGTACAGTTCTTCAGAGTGAGATTACAAAGCTCTCTGTGGCACTCTGGACAACTTAGAAAGTGATTATTGTGAGCTATGTAGCTTAGCGAAAATTGAAGTGCTGCTGAGAGAGAATGAAATCTATACTGTAATTTTTCTGCTTTACTGCTCAACTAGATGGCGTTTCATCGCATGCCTCTAAGCTCTGCTCCTCATTCTATGCTTACGGTACGCTATGCTTATGCTACAGGTAACAATCTTCAACAAGAAGACAATATCTTAAGTCTATGCCTTTGCTTAAGTGACTTGTGCGCTTTGGGTCAATTATATTATATTACATTATTGATAACGGTTGCAAATAAAACCATATACGTCATTCCTGATGTATAATAACAGTCATCTAAATTCTTCACCACTGATTTAATATTTATGACAAGCATAATATAGGTTTTTATATCACAGAAATGCTCACTCACATTCCTTCTTCCAATAGGAAATTATTATGTTTATGTAAATCTTATTCTAATACATCATATATGTCTTTATCAGAGTGACACAATCTTTCCCCTCAAAGTCTTTTGGTTATAGATATAGTTGACCTTGCCTTCTAGAGCTCTGACATCTGATGACAGCTCTAAGAAAAGACTCTGACATCTACACCTACCATTTGTTTTACAAGACAGTACTTCCAAAACAATTATATGAAATGGAAATTCAAACGTGATCTATTTCCAAAATGTGAAACACACCATGTGGGTGGGAGTGATTTCTTTTTATATTTTCAATTTTGTCCAAATCTAGACTTGCAGTGTTACATTCACTGTGTGAGGAAATCTAAATTTGCTAGCAAGGTTTTTTCACCTCTTTAACCCGCTAAACTTTTTTGTTTTTTACCACCACATTTTTGTAAACTGGATTCTTAACTAACACAGTCGTATACAAATACAAATAATCACTCACGTTTCAGTAAAATATATTGATTAATATTAATGAGCCGCTTAATCCAGAAAGTCACGCCACAGAATCTCGACTTCCAGGAGCTGTTCATTAAGCCTCTTATTCACTAAGTAATGAGTCGTAGGTGACTACCCGAACCTTATACATTAATTCCAAACTAATATTGTAAGTCAGTAAGTAATTTCCACCACAAATGACAAACTCTATAACTATACAGTGAACCGCATTAAGACCGCTCTCAAAAATTCGCAGAAGTCTGTCTTTGCAGAAACTGTTAATCCAAATCCCACTAACCAATGACAATAAAGTGCTGTTAAACCCCGTCTTCAAGAGGTTTGCCCAAGAATGGCAAACTTAAACCTGAGGAAAGTAAACAACAAATTTGAAGCTGCAAGCAAAAACTCTCTGGAACAAATCTCTGGAACTGCACAAGAACAATGGAGTGCCATTCTTTAAAATGAGATTCACTCAGTTGTCTCAGTTGATAATGGGGTTGGAGAGTGTTATTAACACATTGCTCGCAAATATCTCAACACAAAACACGCTGCCATACCCAACAGTGCTATCCGATATTTATTTCTGTAAAACGTTGCAAAACACAAAACCCATTACAATATCCATTTCTCTATTGTTTTATTTCATGTTGTGCTTAACTTGTATGGGACTTCCACTAACCCTGTACACAAGCACCACTTAACTCAGCTTTACAGTAACACATTTTCCTCCACTTCTTCTTTTTTTGCCAGATGTTGAATAACTGGCTCACCATAACAAAGGCTGCTAAAATTTGTAGTGATCTGCAAATTAGTTGTACAGTATATGATATCTTATTTGCATATGTCATAAATAAGGGAGCGGTGGGTGGGCGCTTACGTCCACACAGCTGATGCTGATTCATTGTGCACACTCAAATGGCAGTTCATTTTAATCTCGTAAAACATCTTCGTTAATTAGACACAGATCTCTTTCAGACGTCATCCTGTGTGTAAATTGTATATGCCTTTCTGGATACAGAGTCGAGGATAGCCGAGACTGTGCAATTATAACAAGCAGAACACATTTGCCCATCTGTTCCCAAAAGTGCCATAAAGGTAAAAATGATCTTAACAGGAATTCAGACAGTGTTCAATAGAAAACTTGCTATTTGCTTTATGCTGAGATGCTTTCACATAATTCAGTCGTTAGTTTTCTGTATCAGGGATAAGAGATCTAGACAAAGGTCACTGTTTTGCATCAGGAAAGGCCCATGGTCAGAAGGCACTGCCTCTATCAGAGCTAATTAAAAGCCCCACAACAACTCGCCGGTAATTTACAGAATTACATCACAGAGATGACTCATCCTTAAAGCTCTGGGAAAAGCAAGCTCAATTAACTTCCACCTTTCATGCGAAAAAAAGAAAAGAAAAATATGGACAATTTCGCTGCACATATTTATGTACCGTAGATCTGCGTGCTCGAAAAAATCCTAACTTTATTCCTTAAATGTAATGCTGAAAGAAAAACAGCATCCTGGTGTTTAAACTGTAACGTCTTTAGTGGTAATTCGTTGGTCGGTGAGATCTTATCATTATTCCAATTATTAGCCTTTGCTGTTTGCTCTTGAGAACAAAAACAAAAGATAAGCTGCTTCTCACACCATGTTCCAGCAATTTCACATTAATAAGAAATCTAACAGGGAACACAGGATTCATGGTTGAATGCAGAATGTCATGTAGCCATTTCATACAGTTCACACATGCAGTGATTTTATCGCTTCCAGTCACCAGTCCCTGACAGTAGATGTTCCTACTTTTATCTGTGGGTGACACCACCAGCGCTCAACAAATCTAAAAAAGCCCTGAAACATTGATAGTGTCTGCACCAAACCGCTCCATACACTCAATCTCTCCTCATCTTTCTCATTTTGCAATAAACATGTTGAAAATGAATGCCTTCTGGACGCTTTGTCGCTGTTTGTGTGAGCATAGCTCATGACAGAGAATCTGCTTGGGGAAATGATGCCCTGCGAGATACAGTAGCAAGCCCCATGGTTTAAATGGAGTTAGTAGTATTTGCAAGTTGAAGCTTTGGAGTAAGGCTAAAATGATTCCTTGAATATCTCGTAATTAGAATACAAAAATGCATCGAGGCACTGTGTTTCCAGACAGACCATTATTACTGACGCACCACCCCATTCTCTGGAGCACTCTAGACAGGTAAGCACTATGGAAGCCCCTTTCCACCACTTTAAAAAATAGTTTGCCTAATTCCGCCTTTTTTTATCTCGCCATTCCCGCAATTGTTACTTTTTTTGCAAGAGGGAATTAAAAGAAATTAAGTCAGAATTAAGCATTAGGGTTTTTTTATTTATGAATTTTATAATGTTTTGTTTTTACTTTTTTATTTGTGGTGGAAATGAGTTTACATACAGAAGACGCTGCAGGATGAAAAATGGAGGAACAGAGAGAAAACGGTGAGGTGAGAAGAGCCAATGATCACAACGGAAAGTTGACAAAGTTTGGGATTATTTCAAACTAAAACATAAAGAAAACACAATTCAGTGGGTTTACTCTTTTTTAAGTCATTTGAAATAGATTTTTATAATTCTATTACATATCCAGTTTATATATATACATGGCAATTAAATGCATTAAATGGGTTTAGTTTTCACAGATATTCTTGTATGCAATTTCCGCAGCCATACTTTAAAGCTTGACCTGTTTGAGTAAAGTGTGCGATAACAAAGAACAAGCGTAATGTAACCCAAAGTGAATCCTATCAAAGACAGAAATTTAAACTTTGAAGTCAGCTCATCTTGGCCACCATTAAAGCTTGAAGATTAATCTGCATGCTACAATCAGTATGGAATCTTTCCTTTAAGCAAGCATTTAATGAGGTGTAAACTGATGCACTGTATCATAGGATTCGTGTTTTAATGTTAATGACTGGTAATGCCTCAATGTTCACTATTAAAAACTGATTCTGGAGACTAATTCTGAGGCTGATCACATGCACTTTTCTGTTTTCACTCCCACTGCTAGTCTTTGCAACAAATCACTCCATAAAGTCAAAATTTTTCAACTGGATTCAGAGTTAAATGCAGAATGCAGTGTAGCCATTTTATAGTTCCAATAGAGTTATTATTATTAGCAAGTTGAAGCTTTACAGTCTGACCTGTGTGAGCAAAGTGTGATAAAAAGAGCACAACTGCATTGTGGGGAATGGAAACTGAAGTAAAAATAAACCAACTTATTGATTATAGAAAGGTAAACTATAAAAGTCGTCTCAGAATGTCGTTACAAAATTAATCTTGGCTGACATTAAAGCTTAATTAATATGTAATTTGCAATAAAGTTTTTTCCCTCGAGCGAGCATTTCACAAGGTGCAAACCGATGCATGTATGGTTTTGCTTTAATTTTCACTGTTTAAACTAATTGAGTCTGATCACATGCATTCTACTGTCTTCACTACCACGCCCAATCTCTGAACCAAACTGCTCTCTAAAGCCAAATTATTCTTAACTCTCCCATTTTGCAATGACGGCGATCACCAACACGTTGAAAATTAATGCTCTTCGCTCGCTTTGTCGCCTGACAGAGACTCTGCTCGGGTAGCTGGCGACCTGTAAGAAAGCGAGCTCATGGATTCGATGGAGTTACAGTATTAGTGTTAGCAAGTTGAAGCTTTACAGCCTTACATATTTGAGCAAAGTGTGAGGTCACAAAAACAGACGTAGATCACCTGCAACTTATCAATAAAAGAAGTGTAAATTATGAGGCAGCTCCAAACAGCATTACAAAATCGATATTGGCCGCCTTTAAACATTAAACATTAATATGGCATTTTCAATGAAGATGGAGTTTTACTTCAAGCAAGCATTCATTAAGGTATAAACTGATGCTCTGTATCACAGGATAGAAAGAACATTACTTATAATCTTAAATGCCAGTGCTCATGTTAGTTCTCACTCTCCAGTGTTCTGTATTGATTAAAGATTATAATCACACTCTAGATGTCACCCAAATGAGGATGGGTTCCCCTTTTGAGTCTGGTTCCTCTCAAGGTTTCTTTCTCATAACATTTAAGGGAGTTTTTCCCTGCCACAGTCGCCATGACTTGCTCATCAGGGATAAATGCACACCATTCACCTTAACTGTTAATTTCTCTAAAGCTGCTTTGTAAAAAGCGCTATAGAAATAAACTTGACTTGACTTGACAGGATTCATGTTTGAATGCCAATGTACATTTAGCTTTTAATGTTCACAATTACAAATGATTCTAAAACTCATCAGATGCATTCTACTGTCTTCACTCCCATTGGGAGTCTCTGGCCCGAACTGCATTGATTTTTATCGCCAACATATCGAAACATAAAAGCTATGTGGTCTTAGCTTGGGTAGCTGTTGATCTGAGATAGCAAGCTGCAATGGTTTCAATGGAGTTATTAGCATTAGCAAGTTGAAGGTTGACGTATGAGGTCACTCAAACAGAATCGTGGGGAACAGAACTCAAAGTGAAAAGAGACTAACTTAGCGATGAAAGAACTATAAAATCGTCTCAGAATATCAGTACAAAATCAATCTTCTCCGCCCTCAAAGCTTAAAGATTCATATGCAATCTGTTTTAATGTTCATTCAATTCTCATGTTTTAATTGTTCACTTTTCGAACTTTGTTTTTTGGTTGTATTAAGCACGACTGAAAATCTGTACGCTCTCAACTAGATTTATAGTCTCACCAGCATCACGTGCCGGACACGTGACGAGTAGGGGATCGTTCCCGCCCAAATCTTGCGACCTGTGATTGGCTGGTGAGCGCGCGTGCCGCGAGCGGGACCTCGTCTAAACTGTCACCTCCATCTTCATCATCCTCCTCCTCATTATTATTATCATTATCATCATCATCATCATCGTCACCTACTCGTGCGCGCGACACCCGTGTAGCTACTGCTATTTAAACACAAACACACACTCGGACTATCTAAACACACAAATAAACAACAACAACAAAATGAATACATAAAAAACAAATACGCTGTTGGGATATTAGAAAGGAAGATGGTTCAAGTAGGTTTATTTGTATACCATATTATACTTCCAAATATAATTCCGGATAACGAACCCATAGTTGGCTACAAGGTAAGAGCATTTATCTGGTCACGGTTCACAAAAAAACAGGGATTATTCTGAGAAAATGTCTGTATAAAGAGGGGGAAATAGGCTTTTTTTTTGCCAGACCTGTGTGCAAACCCAGTGCTAAGTACAGAGATAACGTCCATCGCAATACCCCGTTTTCTTGCTGAACATCAGAAATCATCTGAACCCTCCAGCATTACACTGAGAGCCCCAGCTAGCTGGATGAACCTAAGCTAGTGCGATCTGGATGCAGTCCGTGTGTGTGTGTGTGGTGTGTGACACACACACACACGCACGTTCAAACAGGTTCGCTCGTGCACCTTCCACTCTCCGCTCCATCCATCACGCTCGGGTAGATCACTTAACGTATTGGTTTGTTGTTTAAACGCAAAACAGCGATGCACGCGCCACATTTTCTCTGCACGTACACTGAACAAGAACATTGCGCATCTTCTTCTTCTTCTTCTTCTTTTTTTTCTTTCATTTAAAAGCGATTCTTACCTGCACTGCCAAGGCAAAGAAGCATCACGATGATCTCCTTGCTCGGAAACATTGCCATGACTCGCTTTTCCTGCATGCATGCGACTAGGGAGTGCAATAATCCTGTAACGAGCGCGAGATGAACTCGGGAGTTGTGTGGAAGCGATGAAACGTTTGCTGGAAAGAAGCAGCGGCGGCGTTGCGGCTTATAGGAAGCAAGAAGTAAAAGCGCGCGCGCGCACACACGCACGCACGCACACTCGCAAGCAGGGCAGGCTGCTTTTCGTGGCGCGCGCGCACGGACACATATAGGTGTAAATATATATATATTTATATATATATATATATATATATATATATACACACACGCGCTCACACAAGGAGACGCGCGCGCACGCACACACGTAGACGCGCACGCACGCGCGCACGCACTTATTTTTTTTTTTTTTTTTTTTTTTTTTTTAAAATCCAATCCGCCCAATCATTCATCCGTTGGGAAGCTTGGGAAACTGTGCACAGAAGGGGCACCACTTCCAAACAGCTCATTGTTCCCTTCCCCTCCTGCACTACAGAGAAAAAGGAATACTGTCTTATCCTCACTACATAGTGCACTTACAAATGCAAAACCCTGTTGTGAAACAGGGAAGCTTGGGAAAAACCTGTCCATCCCAAACAGGCTGAGTGGGTTTCCAGACGACGATGGATGCACGAGCTCTGTTGTTTTGAATACAGCAGGCTATTACATGCACATAAATACTTTATGGCTTTAGGGATTAATATTGTTTCGTGTTATTTTTTTTTATGGTCACTGTGTTTTTAAAACGACGAATCTTCGAGTGACCTGTTTGTGAGATGCTTTACTAGTTAGGTGCTAGTGATCTCGCATCGCCATGTTGTCTGACCAGTTTAACCAGCACATAGCACCTAAAACCAGACTGGGCCAGAATGGGATTCGTGCTGGTCTAAAACTGTTACTTTAGCAGACTGGACACATACAAAGAAAATGGTAGTGTTGAAGGATTTGTTTCTTCTTTCTCTTCATCTCATCTCTCACTGTGTAAATAATGAAGTCTCTCACGGATGAATGAACTGATACTCTCTTTTGTCTCCAGCTCTAAAAGGGCCCCGGACTTAGGAGACCTCCATGAGACCTGGCCAGTAAAGAACAATGTTACTCTCATAGATCAGAGGCTCCAAACAGTCCAAGCACCACAACATATTTTTTTTTAATGTGGAAAATTATATGCACTTTTGTTTATTTCGCTATTTCTAAATGATCGGAAATCATGCACAATTGAAATGTTATTGAATTGTACAGCAGCTTGATTATGCAATGATATGCTTTTTTTCTTGAGTACTATATGCAAATTATTACCATGTGGCTACAGGGTACCAAATGCAAATCACATCATGTTCACCAAGGTATTTTTTTCACTTTTTAATTTTAGTGTCACAAACCTTATCCAGGTCAGGATCATGAACCTATCAGAGGAACACTGAGTGTGAGGTGGGGATACACACCAGTCCATTATGACACTGTTACAGTTTTTACTACAGTATACATCCAGAAAACCTGCAGCTGGACATGGAATCCATGAGGCAGCAACACTACATGCTGAAGGAAGATACTGTTTTTAATACAGTTTAGTTCTTAAAATAAAAAAGATTATTTTTTGCTGGTCCAATGAAAGAAAATGAAACATATGAGCATTGAGCATTTTCCATTTTGAATATATAATGGCTGGCGATGGAAGTGTACTGTCTCACATCTTAATGCTAACACTTTTTAATTAAAATGATCTATTCAAAGAATTTTACTGAAGGTGTAGACTGATTTGTCTGTTTCGTGTGTGATATAATCCTATTCAAATGAAACACGTGATAACCCCAACAACATCTTTAAAAGAATAGATAAATACAGGGTTATGTAAAATTCAATAAAATCCACCAACTCAGAAATCCATGCACATTTTTTATGAAAAAATTCCTGTTGACACCATACAATAGCTTGTTCATTGTGGCAGTAGCTTGTTGAACATACACAGGATTAGATTGACAAAGTGGCTTTTATAAAAGAAGTATGCCCAAGCCACTGCCATCGTTCATGAGCAAGTTATTGAAATACAGTAGATGTAATAATGTGATCGGAAGTTGAAACGGGTACACTGTGAAACTGCCAAAGCCCTTTGCCAAGTCTTGAAAGCTTGCTTGATTCTTTTCATTTTTTTTTTACGGGATGTTTTGCAGTGGTATTTGCAGATCATCTCCCTTTGCAGCTGCTGGAAGTCATTTAGATTTTCTGTGCTTTATAAGAAAGAAAGAGGAGAAAAACACAGCCAGTAAATAATATAAATGTTTCTAGTTAGTAGATGTTAAAGTACAATGTGTGCATTTCAACCTCATTTATGTTATGCTTTTACGATCGAGAAGGGGAGACAATGAAATTGAATTAGGGAAAATATGGGGACTGGAAGTTTTACAAAGAAAAGTCGTACATAAACCATAATGTAAATAGTTATTTTTTGGAATAGTACGGTTTGTGAACATTCGCCTGGACAGGATTGTGTTATTTTCTCAGACAAATCCCATTTACTGACTCATGGATTACAGACCAAATAAAATAAAGAATGCAAAATGATAACAAATAGCAGATCTGGAATATGTCATCATCTCTCCTTATACACAAAGCTTTCCAAGGTTAAAAGGCACTTATAAAGGGATCTTGAACATTCATGCAGCTTGATATTATGCTCAAGCATCCCCCAGTTGAAGTGCTCTTTTATATTCCCAGCTTTGTTCAGGCAGACTGCTCTGTATATTTAAAACTCCTGGCTTTCAATAAGGTTCAAATCCAGGCACTATATTGCAAAACAGAGATTTTCTGTTCGCAGAACTGTTTCCATTTCTCTTGTGATTTGGATCTTATGTAGGTATAGAAATCTTCCATTCTATTGCTAAGTATTAACCTTATGTCAGAGCCATATCCTCAAGGGGCCAGTTGCTTGCCTTGATATAGCTTAGGTGAACTTTAGACTATCGACTGCTACCTGGCTTGCGTGCACACACACACACACACACACACACACACACACACACACACATTTGCCTTACCAGCATTGTGAGGACCTTCCATTGACATTATAAATCGAGTTAATTAGTTGCAGTTTATTTAACAAAGAAAGGTTTCCTCACAGGGACCTGCCAAATGTCAAGGCTCAACAAGGACAAAACCTTCAAATATTCTCATTCCGTGAAGCCATTTGGTCTGCACCAAGATATAAAACCCACACACCCTACAAGGTTCATCTTCACCGTACTATTTTCTGCTATTTTGTACCTATATTTTTATCGAAGACATACACACTCTTGGTATCTTTTCATCTTTTCTGAGTGAACCTATATAGGCCAAGCTCCTCTCTGCTTTTTTTTTTGGGAGGGTACCAGCTTTTATAAAAAGTCTCGGAAATCTGATAAACATCCATACAACATGAGAGGGATGAACAACCTGTAAAGAACTTTCCGTAATATGGACAGCAATCTCTTCTGGAAAATAACACCTTTCAGGCACTTCTCTGATTATAGCCACACCCCACAGTGCAGCTTGGGACTATGATATAAGTGATTGCATTTCACTATAACACAATTGCAATCACTGATGTGAGTGTAATGCAATGTAAGGAGGAATTACATTTCCTTGCTTTTTTTCACGGAGGAGAGCAAGAGCAATGCAGTTCAGTTTCACTTTTCAGCAACAGTTTCTACCTGCACACTCTCATAAAAACTTTTCCATATGTGAAATTATATGGAGCAGAAGAAGAGGAAAGCAGTTTTGGATATCATATCATATTGAAATTCATATAATGAACCCAAATTGGCAAAAATGTAATTTATTAATAATGTAACTTTAAAAAAAAATCATTTTATAGCACATTTATCTGGGATTTATTGGTAGATTTATATGTTGTAGAATATGTATATATAAAAACAGCATAAAGCAATGACAAAAGGCAAAGCTTGGGTTCACTTTTTGACATGCAAGTATTTGCTTCCATCTACTGGTTAGATCTCAGAGGTTCACCCACGTGTCTGATGTTGGTCGTCCTTTCCATTTTTTCAATACAATACTACATAGTGGAACTATTGTCTGATACCGATCCAGTGTCAACAACCTCTTTATTGACGATCTGCTCTCCACAGCCTTCACCAGCCATTGAAATATCAGGAGTACGTTTTGGAGACAAAGCAAGAGAGGCGAGATTGAGATGGTTTGGACATGTGCAGAGGAGGAACATGGTGTATATCGTTAGGAGAATGCTGAGAATGGAGCCACCAGGAGGAGGAAAAGAGAAAGACCAAGGAGGAGGTTTATTGATGTGGTGAAGGAAGACATGCAGGTAGTTGGGTTGAAAGAGGCAGATGTAGAGGACAGAGGGGAATGGAGATGGATGATCCACTGGGGTGACCCCTAATGGGAGAAGCCAAAAGAAGAAGAAGTAGAAGACAATGGCATCAGGTTTAAGACAAATCCTATGTTTAATCCTGACCAGGACCAGTCCTCAATCCTTTTTGGTGTAACATCTTGCTTTAACACACACAAAACTGCTTCTAATGACGCAACACCCGAGGACTGACAAACCTGCTTTGTACAAGGATTCAAACCACTTCTGCTTCAGTAAATACTTAAACTTGATTTACAGTGTAGACAGCTGTGCGATAAAGATCACTGTTTTGTTTTCACTTAAATTGTCATTGCCTATTTGCAGCATTTATTTTTGCAGGTCAGGATGAATAATCAGTGTTACAGACTTTCTACTGAAGACTTTTTTATGAACAACAAAAAGAAATGAACATGAATGTATTTATAGCTTCAAAAATCTGTATTTTGTGTATTTTATGTATTTTCCTTGTTGTACTTTCCTCCTAATTAAAGTTTGTAGGATTGGCTGTAATGTACCAGGCCATTTGTAATTAGATTTTCTCTTCTGTAGAGGGCAGAAATGTTGTGTTTTTTTTTCTTCTCTTTTTTCTTTTGTTTAATTGGTAATAAAATGTTAGAAGAGTGTTTTCATTAGAAGCGAGCGAAAACAGAAATGAATCTGACAGTGATTCAGTGTTGTATAAGTATTCTATAAAACAGAATACATGCCATCGTGAATAGCACATAAGTGATAAGCAATAACATTACTCATAAATATGCAATAATGGAAACTGTTCAATCGCAAAATGTTCACTAGCACATATATCCTTGCTCATTATCCAGGAGAAGCTTACCACATAAGCTGTTCCTTTTTGTGTAATCAATGGGGACAACATCCTAGAGGATACTTTCGTGTACTGATACCTCATAAACTTTTTGGTCCAAAGTTTAAATTAGCTGAGTGTGCACAAAAAAAATTGGTTATATTACAAGCTATGCAATTTTAGTCAAAAGAGTGTTCAACTCATTTGTCATAGTTTGGTGGGAAGCAGGAACTCAGCAGTTAAAATTCTGCACTAGTGCCAGAGTGTTTCCGAAACAATTATTAATCATACAGTGATATTGACAATGTCAATAAATGCTTGGAGTCCATATGATCTGCATAA
Organism: Silurus asotus; assembly: GCA_024362625.1. Lineage (NCBI taxonomy): Eukaryota > Metazoa > Chordata > Actinopteri > Siluriformes > Siluridae > Silurus > Silurus asotus. The sequence goes on from MU551642.1 coordinate 1,800,490, forward strand.
TCAGCCTTTACTAATCAAATAAATTGCCAACCAAATACTGTACATGGAAATCAAAAAGTCTACTCTGGTATATTTTTCCAGAGAAAACACATCATACTAGACTGATTAGCATATAACCGAGTCTAATGCAGACAGCAAAATAGTGCAATGCATGAAAGTGTATAAAACGATGAGAAATTACTTGAAAGTCTTTCCTGTGAAGGCAGTCATTTCCTAAGGATAATGTTATGTGCCAAAAAATATTGTAATAAAAATGAAGTGCGCTTGCTTTAACATATTGCAAGGAAATTAGCAAATATAATGAAAGAAAGTGTTTCCATTTAAATCAGTATTAATTGTGTGGCATATTATTATTTAAGGAAAACATGAAAAAAAACTACATCGTTCTGTCTTTCACTTAATTATTTAATTATTATAATTTATATTTGTGACTGTAATTAACCCTTAATTTTTGAAAAGGTCTGGCACATAATGGTATAGCCTTTATTTGGGTTTAAACATTGTTATAATTAATTTATAACCCCTTTATGCAGCACTGTTGGTAAGATTCCCCTTTTTAGATTGAGCAATAAGACTGTGAGAAAGAATCTGGTTTTTTTTTTTTTTTTCAGGTTCCATAAAGTTTTGAATGAATTTTTCAGCATCTCTCGATTATTTTTTTTTTCCGCTGAATTTCTAGTTCACAGACAAACTAATGTAATTTGACTGTAAACTGATGTTTTGTTTCGAATCACCAGCTTATGAGACGGTTTCTATGAATAGCTAAATAAAAGTAGGAACAGACATTCCACTCATTCAATTAAAGGAGGACATTCCAACCAGAATGTAATGAAGGGAAGGTTAAGAAAATAAATAAAATTGCGACATTACAGTGTACTCAAGTATATATATTTTTAGTTAAGTTTTTACTGATGAAATTCTAACAAGTCAATGTCATATTTACATAATTAAAAAACTAGCTTCTAGTTTTAGTCATTAGTTATAACTTTACTTGGCTTTGGCTTAGCCAATTTACTTGAACTGATGCTAACTGGAATTAGCAAAACACAACAAAAAAAGAAGGCTAACATTGTTAAATATAGGCAGATATTGTAGGCAAAGGTACGTCAGTGTGCTTTTAAAATTAGATGAGTTCATACTGCTAAGGCAAAATTGCGTAATTTCTGCTCACGACAACATATAGTGAAACATTTTACTTGTTTGGAGGCAAGGCCAGAGGTGCTCATCCTCAACACTGCAGTGTGGTGTCTCATCTATATTCATATGCACATGGATATCTCTAGTTCTACATTGTGTAGCATAAGCAGGTCACTGTAGATGGCGATTTGTTCTAATGACCCCATTTTATTTTCATATAGTAAATAGCAAGTCTTTGTATTGGTGCGACAGGATCTCCTCTGTCAATGCCTTTTCGATTTGTAAAGAGTACTTTTAAGGTCTATATAAATGTAAGAATTTAGAATGTGTTTTGTATCTTGGAAATGTATAAGTAATAATATTTTAGTAAAGTATAAATATGGAAAAATTGTAACAGAGTATTGTCTAGACCTTTACTTTGAGCTAGTAGTACTGCATAATCATTCAATTTAATAAAAGATACTATATCAAATGGTAGGAAAAACATATTCTAAAGTCAGTGCACATACCTGACTGGTAGAAGTAGAATTACCTCTCTGAGAAACGATAAAAGATGTCTTTTATTGCACTTCCTGCAATATTCATACTTTATTCCCCTGCAAGAATGGAATGTTGCAATTATTGCATTAGTTCAATGAAATCAGTAAATATTTGCATAACCATTATGTGTAGAGGCGTTCGATTAACTGTGCCGCTGACCACGAGCTGTTCGAAATGGTGCACACCACTTTAATTTTCATATTGACATGTCCTGACACTTCCCACTTCCTGAACCAAAAAAAAAAACAAAATAATTTTTATAACCCGATGCCATTTTGATATTATATGTAATTATATGACATATTCAATGTAATAGAATACCTATTCTATTACAAATGCATTTACAGAAACAGAAGCAGTGTAAATTTATTTCATTTTCACAATCAGATGGTTATGTGGTGCACAAACTGAATCTACACTGATCAAGCATGAGATGATATTATAACAATATTACAGGCGAATAAATAACATCGAAAATCTCATCATGACACCTGTTATTGGGTGAGATATATTAGGCAGCAAGTGAACGTTTTGTCCTCAAAGTTGATGTGCCAGAAGCAGGAAAAATGGGCAAGTGTAAAGCTTTAAGTGAGTTTGACAACGGCTTAATTTTGACTGTTAGACGACTGGGTCAGAGTGTCTCCAAAACTGCGGACTGTGGAGGTTCCCAGTCCGCAGTGTTCAGAATACCATGAGAGGGTCATGGGCGGCCAAGGATCACTGATGCACGTGAAGAACGAAAGGCTGGCCCGTGTGGTCCGATCCAACAAACGAGTTACTATAGTTTAAAAAGCTGACGAAGATAATGTTGTTAATGCTTAATGGGTTAGGACTGATTTGGCAGCAAAAGGGGGACTAACACAATATTAGGCAGGTAGTCATTATGTTATGCCTGATCGATGTATTACATACCCTGTATGTTAATTAATTGACATTGTGATTTAGGTACATTGACAAACATGCAACATTGCCCCAGAATATATATATATATATATATTACACAACATGGCCCCGTAATATATATACATTACACATCACTGCCAGTTTTTTCGTATAACCAGACCACATAAGGTTTCAGTCCTTTCATCCAAGAAGTCAGACTTCTTGGCTGACAGAAACAGAACCTAGTGTGAAACCAAGCCCATCAGCTTCAAGCTTTAATGTGTTGAGCATTCTGAGATATGTTTCTGCTTAGCACATTTGTACAGAGTGATACATTTTAAAATAGTATATATATTTTTTGTTTTTTTTGTTAACTTAAATCAGTTGAATGGCTATTCGCCGCTGACCTGTCCTTAAGGCTATGGTTAATACTGCAAGATATTTTGAATGGTCAGTTATTTACCTAATAGTTCAGTGTTATAATTCCAATAGTTATTATTAAGTGGAAGTAAAAATGAATATACTGTATGGTATGTAGTATTAACTATAGCTAAGGCCAAACAATAATCAATATGATGTTTATTAACAATGAATATGGTGCCATGACAGTCTTTTCTAGACGACTTTCTATTATATACTTTATATGCAGCAAAAAGTCACAGTATGCATAACTATGGTACTAAATTGTCTGCCCTGCCAAGCACTTCCTGTATTTTTTCACAAGGGTAGAATTACTTCTGTTGGTCATGAAAGTACATTTTATTAGCATATGCATGGAAAGTTGTAATTACTTTTTGTCAGCTTATGAAGTGCCAACTGGCAAATAAAATGTAGGTGATATTGATTATAGTTCAAAGCTATAGCATAGTTACTCTGATGTTTCCTTAGACATTGATTTATTTATATGTTCATGTTTTATTCATGATTTCAGTACAATATTCAGTACAATTATATATATATATATATATATATATTTTTTTTTTATTTTTTTTATTTATATTATATATATTACATATTATATAATACATGCAAAAGCATGTGCGTTAGTGATCATGTCTTATTTGGTTTATCCATACCTCTCTACGTCATGTGATTTTTTAATAATAAAAGGCATAAAATATTGAGTGGTTTATTATAGCTTGAAAAGTCAGTCGGAAAATCAAGCTGGTATGCACTGCATAATTATATAGCTCAAAGCCTATTGATACTGAACACGATTATAAACTAAATTATATTGATGTATTTCTTGGCAGGTTTCCAAATGCGTGTTGTTGTAAAAGCTGGATTTTATAATCAAGTAGGAAAACAACAGGTCAACATTTTATAATGTGACATGTAATACTAGCGATCACTCAAATTACATTAACCTAATTGAACACAAGTCTCCAGGGTGAATTACACAATTATTTTCAGGTCTGTTTTCTTCGTGATTATAGAGCCATTGTTAAAGTCTGAATTACAGATTTTGCGTTTTCAGTTAAGTGTGTGTAATGAGTCCTCATTAGTGCGAAAAGTTCATCTCATTTAATTATTTAATTAACAAATTGATTCCAGTCAGGGGATCATCCCTTTATTTTATTATCACATACGTTACAAATCAAACTGCCTTAATCAAAAGAATAAAAACAATGAGCCATTGCTGCACAAAGGTCATGTCATACTGCTGACAAAGAGCCCCATTTCCATTTCCCAAGCTTTTTCCTCTAGATCTGGCCTATAATTATTTTCCTTTGCTTCAGCTATTCATTATAATGTTGCTGATTATGCTTATATCGATTTTAATGTACAGTCTATGTCCCTGAAACTCTTGTTAGGTTTTTGATTTTGCCTGTAATGACAACGCTTACCCCTGCTGTGCATATTGATCAAATACAGACATTTGGAAATGTTAGAATAAAGCGCCGCTAGATACCTGTTGCTACAACACATCCTCATCCATTTCACAATGTAATTGCTGATTCCATTGGAATACAGCTTTTTTGTCAGAGTGGTTCATTTATATTTACTACCTTTTTCTCATGCATGTTTTCTTTTGTCATTAGCTTCTCGTCCAAATTTCAATTCTCAGCTTGGTTTCTTTACGCACACAAACTCTATGCATGCTGATAGCTTACTGTGGGAGCAGGTGGGAGCTGGTGTGAACTTTCACACTTTCAACCCCTACCACTTCTACCACTGTAGTAGTTTTTGACTAATATAAAACTGGAAGCTCAGATGCGGTGTGAGGATCTACTGTATAAGCAGTAACTCTAAAGAACCATAACCAGTCCACATTCTAAATATCAGAGTTGATAACCAGTGTATTACCAAAATACTGGCAATCACAGAAGGCAAAAGGTATAATTAAAACTAATTGAAGATTTTCTGTAGTGCCTGTGCTTTAGGAGGATGTGTTTAGTCGTGGAAGGGGAAAAAACAATAATGTTGATAATTACCAATTACAAATCTGTTCAGCATTTAATGCAATGCTTTATTAAGGAAGCCCCAAAAGACTGAATTATCTTAACTAGTCCATAAGTCATCATCCACTGCTGAATTTAAATTCAATAAAATTACTTGAATTTGTTCTTCATTTCAAAGATGCAGATTCGAGCACACCAAACCTTATTGAAATCCAAGCATTTATTGCAGCAAAACACTGCAATGTGATTGAAGCTTGATCCATGAACTGTATATACATTGTATTGCCTTTTTATTATAACAATAATACTAATATGGCTCTAAAACGATAAAAATCTGCTTCAGATAAATATCTAAGGGCAACAGGTTATGACTGACAAAAGCATCAGGAATCTCTGCTTTAAAACAACCTTTAATTGCTGCCATTTAATTTGCATTTCACTTTGCACTGCAGTAGTACTTGATATTCCCTGACTACACAGTCTCACCCCCACATCGTCACATATCGACATTGCCTCAGATGGCGTTGACATCCGACGCAGAAGGGAGCCCTTTGCGTCGCTATTTAACGTAGATGGCCGTCCTATACACTTCAATGCAAATCCCGCGTCGCTTTTCAACGTAGATGCCCGTCCTATACACTTCAATGCAAATCCCTCATCTTCGGATTAGGGTTAGGGTTAGAGTTAGGGTTTGGGTTAGGGTTAGGGTTAGGGTTAGCATTAGGGTTTGGGTTAGGGTTAGGGTTAGGGTTAGGGTCATCTTCAGATTTGGACGGAGCCGGGGTACAACCAACGATTCGGTCGTATGTAGTGGACATTTCGTAACATTATTATTATTTATTAAATATAGTATACATAATCCGATACACTTAATATTATAAATAATGAGTGTTTATTAATATAAATAATATTTTTTATAAATAGTAAGTAATTAAGTTTATAGGACGGCCATCTACGTTGAAAAGCGACGCAAAGGGGCTCCCTTCTGCGTCGGATGTCTACACCATCCAAAGCAACGTCGATATGTGACGATGTGGAGTGAGACTGGCCTGTCCCTGATATATGTAATACTGTTGGAAAGATTAATAAATAATTCTATTCAAGTAAAAGTATTGTTACTTCAATTAAATTTTACTTAATAATAAGTAAAGATACTAGTCTAAAATTCTACTTAAATGTTTGGTGGGGATTCTAGTGTAGCTCAAAAAGGACTAGGGCATATAAATCTCAAACTAGTTGTTTTTAATTAAAGTAACACCTTTACAAATCAAAGTGCAATAACAAAAAGATGAATAAGAAAAAGTCTAATGTGAGTTATGTATTTTTGCAGCAAAGACCTCTTGTTATAAAGTCATTTATAATAATTAGAGAAAACACAAATGCAGATTCATAATTCAGACAGTAAGCGCAAACATTGAGCACCTTTCGATTTGACGACATTTAGATTTTAGCTGGGTCTCCATCACTGGTGTGTGTCTTGTCCATCTCCGTTATATTTCTTGTGATTTTAGCATGTTTGGTCTTCGTGCAGCAATCAATCATACAGTGGTTTCCGAGGAGCGACTTTTTTCCCCCTTGGATTATTTTTTACATTTTTTTACTCAATGTGGTTAAGCACAATACTTCAAACAAAACATACTTAGTTAAAATACAGATTTTAAAAACTACTTTAGAAAGAAAAAACTAAAAACAAAGGGAATCCTACTCAATTACAACAACGCAAGTAAATGTAATTACCTGCTTTCCACCTTTGGTAATACTTGAGAAATGCTTTCTATGTCTATCATCTTTGTATTCTCAAACTAAAGAATCATCCAGAATCTTGTTTGTACACAGTAATACACCAATGTCAATGCCTCCTGGACATATTTTTGTATGGTAATTTGTGACACTGAGGAAATTACAGTTGTGATTTTGCTGATTAGCCAAAAAAATTAGAATTTGTGGAAATATTGTTACCATGACAGTGAACAAGAAAGTATAGAGTAGACCATAATATACAGGATGGAAGTATGAAAAAGCTTCAGAAATGTATCTTCTTCTTCATCAAGAAAGTTTACTGCTACTTCTGCATTGCTGGAATAAGTTATGAGCACCAAAGAAGCAGGCAACAAGCATTTGTTTGTTGGTCTCACTAAATATGTAGTTCTCTTTCAGGAACTCGATCTGCATCAACAACGGTTTGGGAACACTTCCACGTTGTCCACGCTCTGAATCACGCGTGTAATCAGTCTAATAAAAGGCGCGCCGTCACCGGCCAGGGTGACGTCACGACCAGGAAGCAATAAAAAGCACATGGACTGAAGCTGGCACTGACTTCTGTTTGTGCATGAGCACTCTGTGTGTATATCTATATTTATAAGCCTGTGTGTGGCTTGCCTTGGAGAAGAGCATGCTAAGTCGGTTGTCGAGGGAGCCGACTGGGCAGATTGCGTTTGCATGTCTATGCCTCTCTTCCTCCGAGGAGAGGGGCACGCTCTGCGAGCTGGGTTTAAGGAGCTATTGGAGGTTGTGACCTGCGCCGTAGCCAAGCTAGACTTGGATTGGCTGGCCGATGAGCAGAAAGTTCATCCGTTTAGTAAGCTTGACAAGCTCTTTCTGCATCACAGTCTCTGCATCAGGTTTGCCTTTATTTTCTGGGCTAAGCCTTTTTTAGCCTGCCTCTTCAATCCTTAATCTTCCATGTTTTCCAACATTGCCGGACTGAGTGTGGTTATGAGTCGGTGCCCTGGGTTGAAAAGACACTGTTAAGCTATCTCTGCCCAGGTGTTTCTTTTTCCCTGAAAACTCTAATAATGCCCCCCAAGCCGCTTCAAAATATGTCGGTGCTGGTGAGCAAGGCTTATGCCTCAGCAGGTGTGCCTGCACACCATGGCAGTGTTGCTAGATGTGGGTGGCATCTCAGGCAGCAAAGAGATTTAGGAGCTCTGCCGTATGGCGGCTCTGGCCCTTAGGGCCCATAAAGAGAGCACTGTGGCCATTGGCCGGTCTATGGCTGCCCTCGTGTTGACTGAAAGACACTTATTGCTCACACTGTAGAATCTTTCTGACCGGGATAGGGCCGTGCTGCTCGACACCCCTCTGGTACTTATTGGACGACTTTGTTAATACAATCATCTAGAGGTTTCAGCGAAATGACAGATCTGACACAGGATATTCTGGGGATCTCGCCAAGAGCTGGTCCAATAACCCTGCCACGCTCAGTGCTTCAGGCCATTGCCAGATGCAGTGAGTACCCTCCTCGGTTTCCACCTGGTATCGTAGCAGACTTGGAGGGCTTGCCACCTCCCAGTAGGCCCCTAGAGCTGCACCAGGGCAGGGCAGGGCTCGGGAAACTGATATCCTTAAAAGACTACCTGGCAGCCTGGAAAGCTCTGCCAGAGGTGTCTCTGTGGGTCCTGCGTACTGTAGACAAAGGATATACGATTCAGTTTGGGTCTCATTAGCCCCAGTTCAATGTGGTGGGACCCAAGCAGGCTCTGGTCATGGAACAGGAAGTAGACACTCTCATGATGAAGGAGGCCATCAAGGTGGTCTCTCCATTAGACAGAGAGTCCAGGTTCTACAGCCAGTACTTCACAGTTCTCAAAAAGGATGGGGGATTACATATTATACTAGATCTATGTCAGCTGAAACGCTCACTATTGAGATTCAGTTTCAAGATGCTGACCCTGACCCGTGGAGTGGATGTTTGGAGAGATCCCAGGTTCCTATCTCAGGACCCCCTTCAGTGGTCACAGTCTTCACAGCTCTGGATGGGGGTGGACTATTATGCCCCCTGCCTGGGAGAGAAGATCCCACTTGAGAGGAATCTTCCAGGGAGGGTGTTTTGCCCCAGAGCATCCTGTGTCAGGATCTTTTGGCTTACTCTGCTGACCAGACATAGAGAACCTCAAGATTGGGAAAGCAATTAATAAAAAAATTACTTGCATTACACAGACATCTATCATATTTGTCTGTACAATGCATGGTTACAATAAGCAGCTTTACAAGTTAACGCTCTACACTCAGACAGACTCAGATCAATACTTCAGTGGTGGATGTGATGCGATAGAGCTGTTAGGCATGAGGTCCCAGTGGCTGAACCTTGGAAACTATTGCGTTATAATACATCTGAACTTGGCTTCATACATTCTCTGTAACATTGCAGACTTAGATGTAGGGTGCAGGAGATTGAATATAGTGGTTTAATTATGGATTAACAAAGCAATCGACAATGTAAAAATGGCAGTGTATGAGCAGTTTTATCAATCAGTTGATTTTGCGTTGCATCATTTAAGTTTGCACCTTGGTTCATGTAAGTTATCAGATTTAGTTCTAGACATACAGTTTCTGGATCACCATACGCATATTAATACTTAATCCTTTTTTTTTTTTTAGTTAAACTTAATCGATTCAGTGTATAATTATCAATGCTAAATGTTTTATTAATCCAGAAGAGGACAAAATATCTTAGATTAGATTCATTGTTATTTTTAATTGTTCAGTATATTATATATCTGTACTATATACTGTGTGTGTATATATATATATATATATACACACACACAGATCTGTCCAAGAGAATTGAGACACACCCCCC